>JAODLD010000503.1:0-10349 GCA_026781065.1 Mormyrops boulengeri | reverse complement strand
GAAGACTATTCCATACTCC
The DNA here is from genome assembly GCA_026781065.1 of Mormyrops boulengeri. Lineage (NCBI taxonomy): Eukaryota > Metazoa > Chordata > Actinopteri > Osteoglossiformes > Mormyridae > Mormyrops > Mormyrops boulengeri. The sequence goes on along the minus strand of JAODLD010000503.1, from coordinate 10,330 downwards.
AACTACACGCTGTGTGAAGAAGTGCTTCCTCAAGTGCATTTTAAAATGTTCTCCCACTAATTTCCACTTATGGCCATGAGTTCTAGTATTTAAACTAATATTGAAATTTAATAAGGATGCACATCAGTCATGCTGCATGCATTCAGTCAGTTGTCGTGCTGTGTGCATTCAGTCAGTTGGGTCATGCTGCATATATACAGCCGGTTCAGTCATGCTCTATGCATTCAGTCAGTTCAGTTGTGCTCTATGCATTCAGTCAATTCAGTCATGCTGTATAAATTCAGTCAGTTCAGTTGTGCGCTATGCATTCAGTCAATTCAGTCATGCTGTATGCATTCAGTCAGTTCAGTGGTGATCTTTGCATTCAGTCAATTCAGTCATGCTGTATGCTTTCAGTTGGTTCAGTTGTGTTGTTTGTATTTAGTGGTTTGATGAGCTGGTGTACCAGATTGAGTTGCCCCTGAATATACTTTTACATGCCTTTTGGACATACTATGTAAATATGACTGGTACTTTTTAACAGTACCTTTCCCTTCCACAGAGCGCTAGAAGGGGAGCCTCACAGTGTACTGTACGAGTTCATCCCAGAGACAGAGAATGAGCTGGCTGTGTTGCCAGGCAACATTGTATTTGTGCTCCAGAAAGATGCTGATAACTGGGCATCAGTCATCTTCAACGGAAAGGTGAGCTGCCTCCATTCCCTCCATTTCTTTCAGTCATTCGATGTCTTCATCTGTCTTCTACTGTAACCATACTTGTTTCTTTCTTGCCTGTGTCATAATTTCTCTCTCTCACTGTCCCTGTTGCAGGTGTTGAGAGCCTTAATTCAATCATAGGGAAATTGGCCTGCATTGTTTATTAGGCTGATAAAGCCAAACTGTCTATTCAATGCGTTTGAGTGCTTGTACAATGATTTCTGTGTGTATGTGTGTTATTAAGTACTGGCTTGCTTGTTAGTTTGGATCAGTGTGTCAGAGAAAATGGTGCGTTGTTAGATGCATAATACCTGTCAGTATGTTCTAAATCTGTTCTGTGTCTTAAAAGGAAGACTCATCAGGGCAGCTGAACTATACTCAGATGGAACCATTAGGAATGATGTCGCCTCGAGTAATTAGCATTGCACTGTAGATTATTCAGTACCATTTTGATGTGTATATTTGTTTACAATTATGTCAAAGTAATTTGCTCAAGGAGTTGCACTGGGAGTCAAATGCAGATGTTTTTTTTAAATATAGAGTGGTCTCTTAATTTTTTCCAGAGCTGTATATGTGGCATTTTTGGATGGGGAGGGTTATGTAAAAGAGCGTCATTTAAGACTTACATTAGCTGTCCAGTGCAGTTCAGGTGTTTGGTCCATGGAGTAACATGGTATTGATGCTGAATCATAGTGATGACCAAAACGATGCCTCATAAACCATTTGCTGTATTTTTTTGACGCCACTAGATGGGGCTCATGGTTTGCTTTGGGGCATGTTTTGGTCATCACTATGTAGTGGGGCATGTAGTGGGGTCAGAAAATACAGCAAATGTTTTATGAAGCATCAGCACTACTGAATAACAAACGGTACCTGAGCTATTTCGGGGTAATCCTGGGTGTTTCAGTTTGTAAGATCTTTTGTTGGTCAAAAATATTTGGAAAGATTGTGCTCTGATGTAATGCTTTCTGATATCTTTTCACAAATTGTTTCAGAGAGGACTTGTTCCATATAATTTTCTGGAACCCGTGGAAATAACCCTGTCTTCCAAGCAAGGACAGGTAACTGGTTTTTAAATAAAATTCTATACATATTTCAGCAGACTATGCATTAAAGTCACGTGTCACCATGCTGTAGGGCGGTGCTGTTAGTGATGCTATCCCAGCCCCACCTGTAGGAGAACCTCCAGTCAGGCCACAGAGGAGAGAAGGAAGCACAGGTACCGAATCCCAAAGAAAAATTATACAAAAGTGCGCTTCATGAACCATTGTTTTTTTTTTTTTGCCCCACTATATGATACTTTCTATTCAAAGAAGGCCTCAAAGCAAACCAAGAGCACCATCTAACAGGGTCAGAAAATACAGGAAATGGTTCATGAAGTGTTCTTTTGTCCATCACTAATACTCACTGAAGAAAACCAACATTTATAATTATATATAATGTAGTTGTACACACTACTACATTGTATACTGCTACATTAATACTTTAATTAACCAATAATTAAGTGTTAGTTCATCATTAATCAGTCATGATGATGATGGTTCATATTTCATGCAGGAGCTACATTAGCTAATAATGAACTAATTAGTTAATAACTAATATAGTTCCTGCATGGAATACATGAACCATCATGGTTGATTAATAACGAACAAACATACATACAGTACATAACATACAGTACAAATATACATACAGTACATAACATACAGTACAAACATACATACAGTACATAACTAACACCTAGTTACTGGTTAATTCATGCATTAAGTAAGTGTGTACTACTACATTATTTGTACCTCAAACTGTGGCCTATTTGAATTATAATCAATACTTGTATGTACATACTGGCCCCCTCCATGAATCACCTTATCATGGTGGAGGGGTTTGTGTGCCTCTGTGATCCAAGGAGCTATGTTGTTGGGGGTAATTGCCCCTGTTGGGTCTCTCAAAGCAAATTAATTATAGATGAGTGGCTAGACTAAGTGCAATTCAGAGCACCCCCATGACAATTACTACAAAGGAAAATGTGACCCTGGCCGGACTGGGGAGACCGGGGCTATGCCCTGAAGCCAGGCATAGTGGGGAAGCTCATGGGTAAGTGCCTGGTGGCCAAGCCTCTAACCATAGGGCCCGGCTGGGCATGGCCCAAAGCAAGTAGAGGAGTGCACCCTTCTGTGGGCCTACCATCAACAGGAGAGGCTGTAGGGGTTGGGTGCAGAGTAGATCAGATTACAGTTGAAGGCAGGGGCCTTGGCAGACCAATCATCAGCGACCAAATCTGGCTATAGGTACATGAAACGTAACCTCTCTGGTGGGAAAGGAGCCTGAGCTGGTGTGGGAGGTAGAAAGGTACCGACTAGATGTAGTTAGGCTCACCTCTACAGGTGGCCTTGACTACTCAACCAAAATCTTGGAGAGGGGCTAGACTCTAATACACTCTAGAGTGGCCCATGGTGAAAGGGCCGGGCAGGTGTGGGTCTACTTATAACCCCCCAGTTTGGTGCCAGTACGTTGGAGTTTACCCCAGTGAATGAGACGATTGCCCTTCTTTGACTTTGTGTCAGGGGATGCACCAAACGCCAGTTCAGAGTTTACCCCAGTGAATGAGAGGATTGTCCTTCTTCGACTTCGTGTCAGGGGATGCACCAAACACCAGTTCAGAGTGTCTGGCCTTATTGGAGATCTTGGATGGAGTGCTGCAAGGCGCCATCTCTGGGGACTTCATCATTCATTGCTTCTGAGCTGAGCTTAGCCTTAGAGATAGGTTGCAGAGCTCTGTGATTCGGACAGAGCCAAGTAGAACTGCTGCTCCTCTGCATCGAGAGGAGCCAGTTTAGGTGGTTCGGGCATTTATCTAAGATGCCTCCTGGATGCCTCCCTGGGGAGGTGCTTCTGGCATGTCCACCCAGGAGGAGACCCCAGGGCAGACCCAGGACATGCAGGAGAGATTATATCTCTCGGCTGGCCTGGGAACGCCTTTGTATTTCCCCCGGTGGAGCTGGAGGAGGTGGCTGGTGAGAGGGAGGTCTGGGCATCCCTGCTTAGACTGCGGCCCCCACGACCTGACCCTGGATAAGTGGCAGATAATGGATGGATGCATGGATGGATGGACTTGTATTTATACAATATAATGTTTCATATCATTATAAAGGTAGGTTGAGAATTTTGACCATAAACTAATATGTTTGTTCATTTAATTAATGTTAATACTAAAAGTCACTTCTCTTTATCCTTGTGAAAATTATTAAAACGTTTTTTCTTTCGACAGACTTTTCAAAAAACACAAATGCTGCGATGGAAGGCACAAAGGTATGAAATGAAATTAGTCCACAAAATGTTTGTATGTACCATAATATATATGTCAACGTGCCCTAACATTCCATGGAGATTAGGGCTGCCACTAACGACTCTTTCTATAGATTAATTTATCAACTAGGATCCAACAAAAACCCCAGTGAAAGGCACTAAGAAGAACTAAGGATGTGCAGGGAATCATGTTGGTAGGGGGTGGCATTTGACGTAGAGTTCCTGGTGGCCATCCAGATAACCAGGCAGAACTCAGTCGTGGAGCCATCTTCTGGGTTTGCAATTCATAAACTGAAAGTTCAGGGACAGTGTAAGTGTCAGCGCCTGACCAAGTGTGATGGCCAGGCCCAAGATAATAATGGTGGGGGGGGGAGGTGCCCCTGAGGAGAGGTTTGGGAACTGAAGCAGTGTTCATCTAGCCATCCAATGAGATATCAGTGACTTTTTGTAGAACAAATGAAATAAATATTTATTTTAATTGTATTTTATTTTATTGCATTACAGTTTATTTGTAAGCAAATAAATGCACTATCCATATAAATAACTTTAAACAATAGTGTATATATTGCACAAATGTGTATTTACCTATACTAATTAAACAAAAGCTATCATTTAAAAAAGAAATAAATGGAAAATGCAATTCTGCTTTCGTCCTACAGGATGAAGAAATCAAATCCTGTGTTGTGAAAGTACACTTTCGATACACATTAGCAATCTGCGTAATCCCTGGAGCAGCGTACGGCGTCATCCGGCAGAAAATTGGAAAGAAGCTAAACCTGCCAATTCAACATGTAACGCTAAGGTTGGCCGCAAAACCGATAACTAATGAAGAATTCCAAGCTTTTTCAAGCTTAATTTTATACTGAACCATAATTCTGGGTTTGCTGACCTTTACTGTAACTTGAAAGTAATGCACCCGAACTCATCTCTTTGCACACTGGATTATTGAATTCTTCATCCCAGTGTTCATTTCAGACTTTTATTTTACACAACGTGCCAACCTTGCTTGGGGCTTTCTGTCCACCATTTTTGTGCATCCATGTTACACCATGTAGGACTCATTTGTTTTCAAATGAAACGGCCAATGACCTAAAGTCAGGCTTCATCATCATCATGTTAAAGTGTTGGGAACCAAAACTCAGTCCGGACCTCCCACCTCTCCTGGAAGTTCCTGAAATCTCCTACAAAAACAGCAGCACCTTGGCCCCCGTGAACGTCCCAGAAATCTGTTCTGTTGTTTTTATATAATCATACTGTCCAAACCACTGTATGGTATTTTGATGATTTGATGATATAAAATTTGCCAAGGTGGGGTTGGGGGTAATTTCAAATGAAAATACTGCTGGATATGGTATTACCATAATACCGCCCACGCTGCCCAGCAGCCCCCCCACAGTTCTCCCTTATCGACCTTCCTGAAATCAGTATACCTAAGGTGGGATGTCTGTTGATAGCAAAGGCTGAAATTGTTCTATAAATGTAATGATATTACATACCATGCATTGGGAATGACCTAAATCAATGGTTCTCAAATGTTTTACACCACATACCACCTCTGAAAATTTCAGGCTCTCCACCTACTAGTTTTATGACCATTGTCATCAAAGGAGATACCTCCATGTACCAATCTTCGTGAGCTCACCTACCAATGTTTGAGAACTATGGATATGTTGACAAAATCTAGCAAAACAATGTATTGAGACATACTGTGTTATAAAACACCTATTTTCCAGTTATACAGAAAAAGACTCTGGTCAGAGAGTAACAGTCAATGAGTTGGAGATGGAGAATGTCTGGAAGAATGTGCAGAATGGCCGTCTGGTCTTGTGGTGTGATGTCAGCTGGACACAGCAGAGTCAGTGCACAGAGGTAAAACATTTAGAAGATTATTCATGACTGGAAATTAATTTGACAGGCAATTAATATGACAAAGGGTTGGGAGAAGGTATATTAGTCTGACAGCAAAATATCATTACACATGTAGTACTGAGCTTCTTGAATTCTCTTCCTTTTATTGTAGTTGAGGATCAGTCTATTGCAGGGGTGGCAAATCTTATCTGCACGGGGCCAGTGTGTATGCAAGTTTTTGGGGTAGCCTTTAGGTCAGCTGTTCAAAACCATGTGTGAGAACCCTTGAGTCAGTCAGTCCTCTAATTAGTAATCTAATTGGAGAATATCGGTGAAACCCTGCATATACAATGGCTCTTTCTGGATAAGATTGGTTACCCCTGGTCTATAGGCTGCTTGGAATCAGCGCTATATGGTCCTTAACCAGCACTTGTCATCACAGCAGAGTGTTGCGACACCGGGCCTTAAGAAAGTGGTGGCCCTCCATTCCTATGCAGCCTCACAGCCAGAGGACCTTGCATTCCACCGTGGCGATGTCATCACGGTTCTTTCCAAAGGTCAGTATGAAAACTGAACTGAAGAGTTTATGGAAAGTGGGTTAATGTACAAAGTATATACAGTGGTACCTTGGAACACAAACTTAATTCGTTCCAGAAGGCTGGTCGAGTTGCGATTTGGTTGAGGTCCAAGTTGAAATTCCCCATAAGAAATAATGTAAATAAATTTAATCCATTCCAGACCACCAAATGATTGCCTATTTAAACTTACCTACCTACCTAACTACTGATAAAAAGCATTGACAATCAACGTAAAACTAATACATACATGAAAAATCACACATACAAAAGCAATAAACATGAAATAAATGACAATCCCATACTCTGAAGCGAGAGCAGACACACGTGCACCACCTTCAAGTCTCGCTATAATTTCCATTTTAAGTTCTACAGTTACTCTCACTACTTTCCTCTTTGGTTTGCTGCTGTCAGTGCTCACTTTCCTAGGGGCCATGATTACTGCATCACTAAATGTACTGCAGATAAAGTACAAAAAATTCACACCAAAAGCTTTCACACGTTGAACATGGCCGAGAGGCTTGGTGAGACTGAGAGCGAGACATAAGCATCGGCATCCCAGTAGGTCCGTTTGCCTTTTTAAAAAAACATTATGGGGCAAAAGAAGAGTCATGATAGTTTTGAAAGACTGGCCTGCGTCTCTTGGTTGAGCCTCTATTGCACCAACAGCCAAATTTTGCCAAATTCACATTTAAGACCGTTTAAGATTGTTTGAACTTGTGAGAGGTTATTCACAATTGAGCAGAAACTCACTGAGGCTTAATTAATAGGGATACATCTGAACTTTTATTTAGTTTTAAGCTGTCAATGAGTGCTATTTAATTACAGATAAAATAAGACATTGACCTGCCTTCTGTGATAATTAAGAATCAACTAAGGAGTCTACAAAACTAATAAGAATGTTTATTCCTTTTAGTGAATGATGAATGGTTCGAAGGACAATATGAAGATAAGGTGGGGATATTTCCAGCATCTTTTGTGGAAAACATAGGCAACAGCGACCCACTCTGAAGATGTCAGGAAAAACTATCCTAAAACAATGACATTTGAAATATACCTGCAACTGCTTTTAATTACTTGTATTGTTTTGCCTATATGGCATTATGGATTTTTAAATACTGAGAAATATAGCCTTTGTAAGCAATCGTCTGTTTCTTTGGGAATGAGCAAATGTATGCACAGTCATGAGAAAATTGAGACACCCCATGAAAACCTGTGTCTTCATTAACATAGGTAAACATCTTCATTTTAACAATATTGAGAGATTAAGGAAATATAACTAAACAACCAAAACTGAAGAAATGTCTAAATGTCTTTAAAAATGTTTTGTAAAAATGTAATTAATAGAACAGCAATTTCTTGTCAGGAAAAACTTAGGATACCCCCATTACTTGCTCATTACTACTTAAAATGCCTAGAATTAGATTCAGGTGCAAATGATTAGAAAATTGGTACAGAATATTTTGATGGAGCATGTCTTATTGAAACCTCAGATGTTTAGTTTGGTTTGCTCTTGATTGTTGAAATGAGTGGAATCACCATGATGAGATTCAAAGAGCTCTGAGGCCTTCAGAACGAAGATTATAGATGCATATGTGTCTGGGAAGGGATATTAAAAGATCTCAAAGAACTTGAAATCAGCCATTCCACTCTCCAGAAAATAATTTACAAGTGGAGAACGTGTAAAACAACTACCAAAATGACCAGGTCAGGAACAAAATGTTTTGGATAGATAAATCTAAAATTGAATTAGTTTAGTAGCAGAGGACATGTTTGGCATAAACTAAAGACAGCATTTGATCAAAAGAACCTCATACTATCTCTGAAGCATGTGGCTGGAAATGTCATGGTTTGGGGCTGCTTTGCTGTAGCAGGACCTGGCCAGCTCACCATCATGTAATCCACTATGAATTCTTCATCGTATCAGAAGGTGCTTGAGGACGATGTGAGATCATCTATCCAAAAATTGAAACTGAAGTCGTGGTGAACCATGCAACATGACAAAATGTAATATATCCATGTTCTAAAAAAAAGAGAAGAAAATACAGAACGTAAGTATCCACTTTGAAAATGTACTGAGAAATGTGTCATTGTACTGTACAAGCTGGTTGTTTTAGAAATTCCCACGATACTAGCTATCTCCCCTAAGCTGTGATGAGGTACGTCGCTTCTCACAATTCTCGCTTATTCACCTATGTGGATGTGGAGCTACAGCCTGCTGTGGGCGTGCTGGCCATGCTCGGTCCGGTAGCATTTGCCAAAGGCAGGTTGCTCTTCATCCTGGTGCCGGTGCTTGCGATTTGCCTCGTCGTAGTCACTGCCTCGGTGCTCCTCACCGCTCAAGGTTGGAGCAGCTCTCACATGGGGAGTCCATAACACGTCTCTTCTTCTTTTTGCGTCTCTTGGACCTGGTGTTGGAGTTTCTCCTGGATGTCTCCTGGCCCCTAAAAGGGTATGAGATGCAGGCCACTATAACACTATATAACAACATTGTGTTTGCTATTCAGGTTAAACAGATGCTGAAAACCTTAGCAAAAATAAAAACTTTTGCCGAAAACCCACGTAAGTACATCATGGTACATGAAGAAATGAACTGAAAAATCTCTTCAAGTTAGCCCTTTGTCACAGAAACTCACCAGTGGTCATGGTACAGTACATGACCTTGACATTCTTTTTCGTCTTGGATGTTTTGTGTGCTTGGCAAGACACTGCTCAGAGTGCCAGTCCTGCTCAGATAGCTGCACATGGGGGCTTCTGCTGTGGCGAGGGTGCGAGTACCAGGCCCCACCATAGTCGCTGTGCTGAAAGTGGTGCCCCCGTCCTCATCCGTCCTCTGAACAGGGCCTCTGACCACCAAAATTTAAAAGTAAAAACCAAATGTTCAATGCAACTAGGTATGGTAACTGATGTCACTCAAATCAGAACATATAGACAATAGTAGTAATAATAATAATAATAAAAATAATAATAATAATCGATACTTTATTGATCCCCGTGGGGAAATTGTCTTTATGCCTCCCTCAACTTGCTCTTTGTAGAGTAAGCTGTCCGCAAAGGGCTGCCACCCATAGCGGCACCCAGGGAGCTGGGGGTTAAGGGCCTTGCTCAAGGACCCGTAACACTTAACAAATACCAGTGTGTCTTGAGGTATAATTATGCATTAATATTTAAAGAAAGGAAAAAGTGTTTCACCAGCATTTGTGACAATTATATAGCAGAAGATCTATAATGGCAATTAATATAGTCTTGTATCACCATAGTCTACCTATGTTTGCCATGTAACCATTTTTCAACCTGCAGTTGAAAATCACAAGAGTAACATATCATTACCTTTTTGCTTTGATTGACACTGATAATCTCGTAAAACCCGTGGGCAGGACTGGCTACGCATTCGACCAGAATGGTTGTGTTCCATTCTGATTCTCAAATCTGAGTCTAACAAAATCATCTAACCATCTCACCTGATGTAAAACAGCACATAGGATTGTAGGTTGAGTAATGGTTCTGATGTCTCTGACAGTGACTGAATCGTCATTCATCAGATACCATTGGCTGCTGCTGTCCTGGAACAAACCAACAGGTTTTCAACGACATGCTCATGCTGAGCTTGTACTAAAGTATCTCAAGCCAAAGCAATGAAAGTAGCCCACAAGGCTAGCAGTAGTAGTGTCCAGCATGGCAGCTGACAAACGGTAGATATAAACAGATGCATGTTCAGGTACTCAGAGTTTCTCACATTCTGGGAAAAAACAGCAAGCCTCATTTTGATTGCAAGAAATATTTCATGCTATCCACTGGAAGCCTGAGAATTGGAACTGTGAGTATTCATAACATAAAAAATTTACAAACGAGAGGAGGCCATTCGGCCCATCAAGCTCGTTTGGGGAGAACTTAACTAATAGCTCA
>JAODLD010000501.1:0-10375 GCA_026781065.1 Mormyrops boulengeri | reverse complement strand
GAGGGAAGTCTGGGTTTCCCTGCTTAGACTGCTGCCCCCGCGACCCGACCCGGAACAGCGGTAGTTAATGGATGGATAATGGATGGTAAACCAAGAGTTGTTCACAATTGCTATGTGAAAATTAGAATTACAACAAAAAAACACAATAAAAGATTTTGATAATCTGTCGCAAGAACCAAAGTGCAAAGTCCTTTGCATTTCAATGAAAGTGTCTAAAATTCCTTTAATATCCCTCCCCAGAGTATTCAAGCAAAAAACACCAATCAGAAATACAGACCAATGAACGAGATACGTTCCGAACGGCCGTTCGTAACTTGAAATGTTCGTAAGTCATTATTCACCATGATTTTAAGGTTTTACGCAAGTACAAAGAACTAGGATGCTGGGAGTACGCATGCTACGCTGCTGCGTGGCAGGAGTAACGGCCAGAAGTCGTACTAGGCGGAACTGGAGCGCGGGGGAAAAAAATGATGTCGCGGACAAGAAACGGGAGCCCAGTGAACACAATTTGGACTTAAAGATGCTCTTCGTTCGTATGTCTGAAAGGTCGTAAGTTGAACGTTCATAAGTAGAGGAGTGTCTGTACCTGGTAGTTGAAAATGTCCGTCTTTGTAAAGAGAGAAAAATAACACATCGTCTTCGACTTACAACCGCGATCTGTTCCGACTGACTGGTCGAAAGCTGATTTGGTTGTAAGTCGGCCAAATATTTAAATATGAAAAAATCTTATGCAAAAATTATCATATGTATAGTGTACTGTATAATATAATTATATCATCTTTAAGTCATATTGTCATATTGCAGCGCAGTCATGGCCACAAATTTGCAGCCTCGGAATGGTCATAAAATTGATCAGTTATAAGTTGCATTGGTTGTAAGTTGACGAACACCTGTAGTATTTTTTAACGATGTAGTGTGGCTATTTGTAAAAAAAAGTTGGTTACTGGACAAGCTACAGCATTTTAAAAGTAGCTGCGCTATTGATAAGCTATTGAAAAAAGTAATTCAGTTAATAGCATCGCTAACTGTACTAAGCTACTCCTCAACACTGTGTAACAGTATTAGATACTAGCATAAGTAGATGCTGATTCCGTAACAGTGTTAGTACTGTTGGGGGATGTGGTACTGCAGGGACGTGCACAGGGCAGGGCTAAGGTTGCCCGGGAATCTGCCCGCTTGCCCTATTTGACTCAAGCTGCCCCTCCTAGAAAAAATATTATATATATTTTGTCGCGAGCTTTTGCCGCACGAAGAGGAAAAAAGATGCGCAAGTCATCTTCGTCAGGAAAATGCTTTTTAATTTGCCGCGCTGGGTGGAGCTCAGTCACATACAGTAACAACTCAACAGCTTCACAACTTAGCGCAGCTCCCTGAATGGCCCATTGACCTGCACCCGAAACGCTTCATGTAAGGTAGAGAGAAATGCATATGGCAGTATAACGTTAACGTTACAGACTCATTCTGAGACTAGTTACTTCGCCATCAAGCTGTTCACTTCCACTCGATAAACGTATCGGCAAAGCGAGTGGACGTAGCTGGCTTCTGAAAGCTCAGCCGGTCTGTTTCCCTTTCAGCTGCGTTGCGTGCATCCATGCCACTAGAGCCAGAGCCCAACTGCCCATTACACACTGACGTTGTATAAAATAATTTAACAATGAACTATCATAATTTTTTTATGAAATGAATTAAAATCTTCATAAGTCCGGCCTCAGTTTCCCATGTAATGAACCAGGCAGTTACCAGATAACATGTTATCACATGCTAAATGTTTTGGTAGGAAAAGTACATGTCTGCTGATGGTTATTCTCGAACATTTGTTTTAACAAGAAGCATAAATGATGAAAGTAATCATTTTTGCTGTGATATGCATTACATTAATTGTTTTATTCAAAATGGTAAAATACCTAAATCCATCGCTGTTTTGGGTGGTTGCATGCTACACTAAGCTAGAATGCTTTCCGAAAAGAGGAGGAGTAAATCTGGAGCAAGGTATGTTAATAAAGACTTGTGCACGTCCCTGTGGTACTGTATCAGTATTAGAAAGCAGCATTCCTGGATGTTGCTTCTGTAACAGTATTAAATACTACTGTTGGCAGATGTGGTACTTTAACAGCATTAGCTGTTGGTGATGGAGGATGTGGTACTATAACATTATTAGTGGCATTGGAGGATATGGTACTGTAACAGTAATAGATAGTGGAATTAGTAGATGTTGGTTATGTAACAATATTTGATGGTGACGTTGGAGGATGTGGTATTGTAACAGTATTACATAGAGCCTAGTGTTGCTGGAAAACGTACCACGATACCCCGTTGTTAAAAATTATAATATTTTCCATTTTATAAGTATGAGTACTTAAAAGTATTCTGTGTGAGTATTCCCTATTGCTCACTGTGAAGCAGTGGGTCAGCAGCTCGACTTTCTCTTCCTCTATCAGCAGGCACATTGGGCGTGCCAACCGTTTTTTTTTCTCTCACCCTGCAACTTTCACAGAGAAGGGAGTAGTGATGAATGAAACTACTCTTTTTGGGACACAGTTTGTTTTATTCAGTTCACCTAAAACATTTGTTCTGATTCAGTCATCAACTTGTTCAGTGGCACTTTCTGTTCGCATAAAACAGATCTGAAACACTTTTGTTTCAATATATCAAAAAATCCCATTATTTAGGCTAAATAGTGCTAAGGAGTAAGGTAAATACCACCAATAAAGTCATGTGAGAAAAATAATATTTATTAAAGAATTATAGTCAAGGATGCACATAACAGGAACGCAAGTATGCATTCACCATATGAAGTGATATGTATGGCAATTTCTTGTCAGCACAAATGCACATAAAATAAATATGCATTTGCACTGCTATGACAAGAAATTGCTGTGCATATCGCTTTATACGGCGAATGTGTACTTGCGTACCAGTTATGTACCTCCCTGATTAAAGTCTGTCTCTCAACATCGTTACCTTAGCTACTCATGTTTATTAAAAACGTGAGTTAAAATCATTTTAAATAGTGAAAATGTCGCATCTCTAAAATCCAATTGCAGCATATGGAAAATCACTGCACATGTAGGCTATATACTACACCAGAAGATGGTGTATGTTAGTAATGACCGAGGTATGGCTCTCTCGCTCAGTAGCCTCTCATTCACTGACTCGCTCACCAACTCATTCACTCCTTTGGATCACTCATTCAGAACAAGAACGAGAGACCTGAAGAAGCGGAGAAACTCTCTCATTCATTGACTCACCAACTTGGCCATTTGCTCACTGTAGGCATACACATTCAGTCCCGGGTTTAGTTTCTGGCCAATCATATGCTCGCTTACAGCACACCCTTACATGCCACACTGGCTCTCGCTGGCAACAGTAAAGGACGGAAACAGCATTCATATTTCTGAGGACAATCAGAAGAACAAAAAGAACAAATCTTAGTAGGGAAGTGAACATGGGAGTATTGTTTCTGTAAGGGACTCCTTCCCCACGAACAAATCATTCGCGAAAATTACACCATTACAGGAGAGCCATGGCTGCAAGTACAAGTGATTTTGCCAACTGTCCACAACTTTTTGACGGATGCATGACGTGAATGTACGAAGCAGAACAAGGCAAGCCCAGAAACACCGCAAACCTCAGCTGTAAAAGATGTTTTAAATTGATGCAGACCAAGCGAGTCAATTCGTTAAACTTGGCAAAGCATCTCGCCAACAAACACCCTGACTTATTTGAAGACATTTAAAGAGAGACAGGTTACCGAATGTGATGCATAATTATCAAGGCTGCCTTTCAAATATAAGTCAAAGAAGTGTGTTTTATTTTGTGACAAGCGAAGTGTTTTACCACTTCAGTTTGCGAAGCAAAATTAAGGGCAAGGATTGCCTGTTTAATTCTATTTTATCTTTTTAGGTAATTTTTTCAGCTAAAGTAATCTTGGTATGCAGTACATTTGTGTAAATACCTTCTATTAGTATAAACTGCACTGGGTAGATTGCAGACCTCTGCCAAGGGAATGTATTGCTGGTTATTAAATGATATCTTGCAAATAAAAAAAAATGTAAGAGCAATTACACAAACACACATGTAAGACCTTGATCAAATTATTCACAATAATCTAATTATCAGTGTTATAAATGTATTAAAACATGTTAAATGGCTGTATAGCTTAGCAGCTGAAACTGAATAATTTTAGTTTTGTTAAAACATGTTCAGTATAGCTCTGCACCTGTGACAAAATAGGCCATATTTTATTTGACTGATATTGACAAAATATGTTATTTAATTAATAATAATAAAAAATCTGTGTTCTGTCATCTATATTTATCCATTAATTTTCTTGATGTTTTAGTTTTTGCTGTGATATCGTTTAAGTATTGGTATTGTGTCGAAGTCATGATTTTGGTATTGTGACAACACAAATAGAACCATTGGAGGATGCGGTACTGTAACAGTATTAAATAGCAGTATTAGAAGTTAGTGGTACTCTAACAATATTAGTGGCTTTTTGTATGTTGGTACTGTAACAGTTTTAGACAAGCCCAGTGGAGGATGTGGTACTGAAACACTATTACATAGAGCCCTTGAAGGATGTGGTGCTGTAGTAATATTAGGTAGAGCCGTTCAAGGATGTGATGCTGTTATAGTATTATAAAAGGATGTAGTTGGGGTGGTTACTCACTGGGGCAACCGAGGGCCTCCTTGGCGGTGATGCTCTTTCCACAGGCAGAGCAGAGGGTGGTGCCTGACACAGTGAGCGAGGTGAACAGATGGCCATTGCTGTACCTCGCCTCTCTCTCTCTGGCCTCCTTTTCCCGTTCCTTCATCCGTTCCTTCTCTTTGTTCTGTATCCCCAAGGAATGGAAGGAATACAGGATTACCATGCAAATCCACACAGATAAGAGTTCATATTTAACAGATCATTATCAACTTGTTCATGTGGATAATGAATCTTCAGTGCCCAGTAAAGTTAAATATGGTGTCCCAAAGGGATCAGTGATGGGCTCGTTACCGTTCACTTTGAATTTACTTGCTTGCCTGACAGACATTAAGGCTTGGATGTCTCATAAGTTTTTTACAATTAAATGATAGCAAGACAAAAATTATCCTTTTCGGATCATCAAATTGTACTAAGTCCATCTCTGAGTATTTGGGTGAGTTTTCTACTTCATTATCTTAGAAATATCTCAAAAGTGAAATCATTTTTATCACCTCCAGATCTTGAGAAAGTTGTTCATGTCCTGATTTCATCCCATTTAAATTATTGTGACTCAGAGAATCAGTAAGTTATCACTTTCTCGCCTACAACTAGTTCAGAATGCCACAGCTAGGCTATAGACTGAGACAAATGAACAGGATCACATAACAGCAATACTCAGTGTTGTGGATTAGTACGCTACCATTAGCGACACTATTAACTTTACTTTCTTTAGTAGCTTATCAGTAGTGCAGCTACTTTTAAAACGCTGTAGTTTTTCCAGTAACCAACTACTTTTTTTTTCCAAAAAGCGATGTAACGTGGCTAAATGCTACATCGTTAAAAAATACTGCAGGTCGTCATCAGCTTACGATAAATACAACTTATGACTGATGCCCAGCGTGAGTATATTTCCGCCCCTACTGCCGGTGTTCTGTCGAGTTGAGCTACTTTGACGAGTTAGTCGAGTTACAGTAGTGCTAATTGATAGCCCCAACCCTCAAAAAAACCCTAAAACCCTAACCCTAACCCCCCCCAAAAAACCTAAAACCCTAACCCCTAAAACCTAACCCTAATCCCAAGACGGTGGAACTGCACATGCGCAGAAAGGCTCGGTAGCACATCTCGATAGGTAGCTCAACTCGTCAGAACACCAGCAGAGTGAGCATCCCTGCAAGACGCCCATTCATCTCATGCTCAGGCTAATGTTTGCAGTGCTCAGAGTACAGTACAAAAAATCCGTATGTGTTTTAACAGCTTAAATGGTGATATGTTATAACAATAATGAACTAAGAAATGGTGATGAATAGGTTAAAAACATCAAACAATATGACTTAAAGGTGATATAATTTTATTATAATATACTATACTGTAACGACAGCAGGGTTTGAATATCACGGCATACTCGTGGGAGAATGTAAATAGGTCTTGTCTGTGTACTGTAAATAGCCCTTGTTGTGGTGTTATTGTTCATACTTGCTCCCGACTGCTAAGTGTGTGTTTACCCGTGTCTTGTGTGAATACTGTTCGACCCGCGTGTCTCTAGTTGTTGTGTAAATTACCCACCATGTGTGTACCTTAATGTCCAGCGTCTAGCCTCCCGGCTTTTGCCTGGTTATACTTGGTTCCGGTGCTTTTGAAGTGCCCGGACTGGTCCTTCTAAAGGCATTCATTAAAGGGTTGCATTTTTCCCCACAAAAAGTCTCTTTGTCATTTTCCCGATGTTGCGATACCTCGGTACACCCGTCACCACAATACCTATGATAATTTTTGCATGTAGAATAAAGGGCTGACTTACAAGTGGTCAGTTGGAACCGATCATGGTCATAAGTCAACCTGTATTATTTCTCCCTCTTTACAAAGATGGGTATTTTCAACTCCCAGGTGTTTCTGTTACCGGATGAAATAGCTTTGATGTAGTTAGCTACTTTTCTCTGTAACTTTGGTTGTTTAAATGTGCTTTAGAAATAAAATTTGCATAACTTTACATACATAGTGATACATGCACTAAATTGCCAAAAGTATTGGGACACCCCTCCAAATCATTGAATTTAGTGTTCTAATCACTTCCATAGCCACAGGTGCAGGGCCTGAATTTCAGTGCGGGATTGCGGGAATTGCGCACATTTTAATCAATTCCCGCAAACCTATCAGTTATAATGCGGGAAATTCCCGCACACATTTACAGCGACCTATTAATGTTCACCCAACCTTTGTGAAATAAGGAACGTTAGGCAGAACGCGTCGTATCTTGGGGACCTATTTTCGGAGTGGACAACACAATTTGTTCGCTCGCTTTTAGTCGGTACTTGCCGTCTCCGTGTACGAGTACATGTGGACAAATGGAAAACATGGATCGCTGGCTAAAACGTAAATTGGTATCATTGAAGCACAGCCGGCTCAGAAAAAAAGTAGTAGCACAAGAGATGACAACATTAATCATCAGAATCAGCAACCAGGTTGCAACGACGTTACAGCAAGTACAAAGACAAGTTCCAGGTAAATTGGCTCAAATTATATCCATGGCTCGAATGAAAAAATGGAGGAATGAGCTGTTCAGTTTGTAAAATGTATGGCGCTACACCATTTACCAGCCGATGTTACAAAACTTCAACTTTAAGTCGCCATGCAGATTGCGTTTCTCACACAGCAGCCTTGAAAAGGAAGTGTGAGGCAGAATCAGCAAAGCATGTTATCGCTAATGTTATTGAAGTTGCGCAATTAAAGCGCGAGCAAGAAACAAAAGGGGTTCTTAAAACTGCCTACTTTATAGAAACAGGATTAAAACTAAGTTCAGAAATTCACTGAATAATGCAAACCTCACCAATCTGATGATTATTTCAGAGTTTGGCCCTCCCCGAGAGCAGTTTGATTTTAACAGAGCCCTTATCAAGTGGAAAGAGATGAAGCAG
Organism: Mormyrops boulengeri; assembly: GCA_026781065.1. Classification (NCBI taxonomy): domain Eukaryota; kingdom Metazoa; phylum Chordata; class Actinopteri; order Osteoglossiformes; family Mormyridae; genus Mormyrops; species Mormyrops boulengeri. The sequence continues at coordinate 2,776 of JAODLD010000501.1, read as the reverse complement.
AGGTGAGAGAAGAAAAGGAAAGAGTAGGGGATGGAGATGAGAGAAAGTGGAGCACCCAAAAGAAACATAAAGAGCATTGAGAGATGACCACAAAACAGAAGGAGAAAAAGGCAACAAATTACAACAATATATATAGTTCAGAGAATCCCTGATGCCAGGTCAGCAAAGATTTGATGTCATGTGAAATTGGATTCAACATACAAAACAAGACAACAAAATTCATAAATTCACTGAGTGAATTTAAAACAAAGACATTAAGAGTTGAATTGGAGGAGGCAGATGGTAGGGACATAATATGGCATGAAGATGAGAAAAGGGGAGCCACCAAAAAGAACTAAGAACACGTAAGCAGATCAAAGAGAAGAAGAGAAGGAGAGGGGAAGGATGTAGATAGTTCACGGAATCTCTAATTTTGGTGGAGAGCATCAAAATGCATTCTGATGGTATGAATAGGCCTTTATTTAAGCTCCCAAGTACCCCCCCCATGCAAGGCACTTAAGGGGGGAATCCCCCCCCCCATATTGAAAAGTGAATTTCAGGCCCTGAGGTATATAAAATCAAGCACCTAGGCATGCAGACTGGTTCTGCAAACAGTTGCAAAAGGATGGGTCTCTCTCAGGAGTTCAGCGAATTCAAGTGTGGTACCATGATAAGATGCCAACTGTGCAATAAGTCCATTCGTGACAGCAGAAGCAATTGGGAACAGCAGCAACTCAGCCATGAAGTGGTAGGCCATGTAAAATCACAGAACAGAGACAATGCATGCTGAGGTGCACAGTGTGCAGAAGTTGCCAACCGTCTGCAGAATCCATAGCTATAGACCTCCAAACTTCGTGTGGCCTTCAGAGTAGCTCAAGAACAGTACGTAGAGAACTTCATGGAATGCATTTCCATGGCCAAGCAAACGATCACCAAATGCAATGCAAAGCGTCAGATGCAGTGGTGTAAAGCATGCTGCCACTGGACTCTAGACCAGTGAAGATGTGTTCTCTGGAGTAACGAATCACGCTTCTCTGTCTGGCAATCCGATAGACTCCCAATTTTCAAGATATCCTGTCTACCCTGCTGCCTGCAACGTCTGCACTACCTATAACATCTTTCCGGCCTGCTCGCCCCTCTTCCCTGTATGCCCTGCTGCCACAATACTGTTCACCCTGCCAAGGGAAGTAGCACCAGCACTTGACAGTCATCACCTCCCTGCCCCCCGCTTTGTGACTCAATTGTTAAGATTGGGACAATGTGAATTAGGACTTTGTCAGCTTGAACAATTGACTTTCCCTGCCAGCCCCAGGAGGATGGACTCCCCCTCAGAGTCATGGTTTCTTCCTTCAAGGGAGTTTTTCCTGGCCACTGTCACCTCTGGCTTGCTCACTGGGGGCTTTGGGTGGAGATGTTGTAAAGCACTTTGAGACAATGTAATGTTGTGAAAACGTGCTATATGAAAAAAATTGAATTGAATTAAAGTTCATGTGTATGTAAAAGCATCCGTTCTTGAAGTAAGTTTGACAACCTCAACCTTGATGGTCTTCCTTTTCAGCTTAACACAGTGGTCAGAGTTCTTGATGTTCTTGTTGATTCAGATCTGTTTCGATGGTCATACAAGAAGTATTACTAGAACTGCATTCTACCATCTAGGAACTTAGCCAAGCTTCAGAAGATGCTCTCCTTTCATGATGCAGAAAAACTAATACATGCCTTTATAATTTCCAGGCTGGACAACTGTAATGCCCTCCTTTCTGGTTGGCCATCCGGATCCTTCCATAAACTTCAACCAATATAAAATGCAGCAGCCACAGTTCTTACAAAAACTAAAAAAATTGATCGTATTAGCCGTGTTCCATGCTGTCTTCACCAACTTCCAGTTAAGTCTTAGATTGATTACAAGATACTGCTATTAACTTATAAAGCACTAAATGGCCTTCCACCAGAATATCATAAAGATCTACTGGTGTCTTACAACCCTTCTCGCCTGCTTCTTTCTCAAGGAGTAGGGTATCTATCAGTACCTAGAGTAGAAATAACTACAGCAGACAGCATTCTCTTATAGAGCTCTGCAGCTGTGGAATAGTTTCCCAGCGGATGTGTGAGATTCTGGCGTACTCTCAGTATTCTAGACTAAAATCATACTTGTTTAGTCTAGTTTATAGGGACTCTAGATCTAGCTCTATAGCTAACTACTCTCTCCCAGTTGTGAGGTGCAGAGCTGGGTGGGGATTGGTGCCATTGGCTGTGAATGAACTGAACTGTCACTGCTATCAATCTAGCTTTACACTCCCTTTGGAACTGGAGTGCTGACATTCAGGGACTCCCCATGCCTGCGTTCCCACTTGTCTCTACCTCCTACTTATGCTGCCCTAGACAAATGTTTTGGAGTTTACATATTGCACTCCAGGACTGCCACTAACAGCTCTTTTTCTATAGATGAATCTATCAACCGATGGGTTGATAAACTTAAACGATTAATTTTCCTCCAGAAGATTAAACTGACCATCTCATTTATCTGAATTCTATTTTGACAACAAAATGTATGTCACTGTAGGGCTTTAGATAACGGACGACAATTTTTCAGCACTATACAGACGTTTACTTATATCCACAAATTTGATAAGCATAAAATGGTAATGAGAGAACATAAGAACATAAGAAATTTACAAACGAGAGGACGCCATTCAGCCCATCAAGCTCGTTTGGGGAGAACCTAACTAATAGCTCAGAGTTGTTAAAGTCTTATCTAGCTCAGATTTAAAGGAACCCAGGGTTTTAGCTTGCGCTACAC
>JAODLD010000500.1:0-10378 GCA_026781065.1 Mormyrops boulengeri | reverse complement strand
CTCAGAATTCTGACTTTTTTCTCACAATTCTGAGATTAAAGTCAGAATCCTGAGATTAAAGTCAGAATTCTGAGATTAAAGTCAGAATCCTGAGATTAAAGTCAGAATTCTTTTTTTTTTTTTTCCAGTGGCCCTAATCCTCTTCCGTACATTAGCCACTGTTCCCGCCTGCAAAGTGTCAAAATTCATCCTGTCGAGCGAGCGAGTGCTGTACAGATGCGAGCGCGTAGATAGGGTCCAGTGAACGCGAGCGCATAGAGGGGATGGGTTTTCAGCTCGCGAGCGCACACGCGTGCGTCCTTCGACTTTTGGCACTAATTTAACGCCGAGCGAGCGAGTGCTGTGCGAGCGCGTAGAGAGGATGGGTTTTCTGCTCGTGAGCGCATACGCACGTGTGGTTTTTATGCGCGCGAGTTTTGGCAGTAATTAAACGCTGGTGAGAGACTTGGTGTGCATCTCAAAACATATCCTTTATTGATAATTGGGACCTTTTTTGGGAATGGCCTGGCTTTTATAAAAGGGACAGCCTTCATCCTAACTGCACGGGATGATTTATGTTAACCCAAAACATGGCAAGTAAATTACCGGTCACAGTAAATCAAGGCAGTGGTGGCTTAATGGTTAGGGATGTGCAATTGTAATTGAAAGATTGCAGGTTCAAAGTCCTGACCAGCAAGGCACCACTGAAGTACCATGAGCAAGGTACCGCCCCCAAGCACTGCTCCCCGGGTGCTGAATTAGCTGCCCCCTGCTATGTCACATTGTCACATATGGGTTAAATGCAGCGAACACATTTCGTTGAACATCGCCCTTTAGGAAGTATATCACTTCCTGTCAATGATATGGTACTTGACACTGGTACAGTTTTTTAACTGAAACCTACCTCAGACTCACAGACACTATTCCTGTTGTTGAATCCTCACATGATGGGTTTAGGTTCATATAGAAACCACGAGGCTCTGGACGTGGAGGCGGCCAGGCAGCTGTTTTTAACTCATTGTTAAAAATTTAACCCAAGATTATAAAAGATTTTACAACAGTTGAAGCAACGCTAATTCACATGGAGTCCGACTCGCCCATTTATATTCTTATAGTATACAGACCACCGGGATCATACACTTGGTTTCTGATTGAATTTGGGGAACTTCTCTCTAAGATAATTATTAACTTAGAGAATATTATAATACTTTCAATATACATGTGGACCTAGAGACTGATGCCTTCAGCAAAAGTTTCCTGTCCCTCCTGGACTCTGTTGAATGTTATCAACACATAACAAGATCAACTTTATAAACATTAGGCTTCAACCATGTTCAAATTGCAGCAGGTGATGTGCCTGGCCAATTTAAAGTATAGTAATAAGATCTCTACTGAAGAAACCAAGGTTGGATCCACAGGAGTTTAGCAATTACAGACCTGTCTCTAATGGACAATTTTTGTCAAAAGTTCTGGAGAAGATGCTGCTCAACTTCACTCATACTTCACTCATACTTGGAGAGACACAACATACTGGATTGTTTCCAGTCATAAATGACATAACAGGGGCAACTGACGCTGACAGTGTGACTGTGCTAATGCCTTAGTGCAGCCTTTGACACGGTTGACCATTTTACCCTATTACAGACTTAAATTATTAAGACTTAAATTTGATGTCAGGTTGTGTGGAACATTGTTGAAGTACCTTAAATCGTATTTGACTAATCCATATTCAGTCCTTGTTCAAGTGTCAAATAATTGTACTCTGTCATCTAAATCACCAGTCAAATATGGAGTGTCACAGGGATTAGGGCTTGGTCCCTTATTGTTTTCTCTCTATGCTGCCATTAGGTAACATAATGAGAAAACATAATGTTAATTATCACTCCTATGCCAACAACACCCAAATATGAATTTTGGTTATGCCTAACGACACTGCATCTATTGTCACTTTAGCTAAGTGCTTCAACCAAGTCAAGACCTGGACAGCTGAAAATTTTTAATCACTAAACGCTCAGAAAACCAAGGTTCTGTTGTTTGGTGGAAAGCCTGTGAATAGGAATGCTTAAATCTCTGCACTCCACTCCAAAGGGCTGAAATTTTCCCTTAGCAATTCAGCCCGTAACCTAGGCATCATCTTAGATACAAGGCTCTAATTCAAATTGCGCATGGATGCAGTATGCTTCCTACAGCTATGCAACGTCACCAAACTGCAACGATTTCTTACTATTCAGGACACAGGGCAATTGATACATGCCTTTGTATACAGTAGGCTAGACTACAGGTGACAGTGCTAACTGCTGCACCACTACATCACCCCTAATAAAGAACTTAATAAAAAAAAATACAGCGCTTATTAAGATTGGTGCATACAATAAGATAAGATATTTTTAGAGAAAGACTTTTCTTTCAGTGCAACTATTTCATAGATATGTATGTATAGGAAAAAATATAGCCATATAGGCTTCAGTACTATCTACGGTTTCAGCCATCCACTGGGGGTCTTGGATAACATCATGTGCGTCATTAGGTCCTATCACCCAGGTCTATATCCTTGAGTATTTTAAGCCTAGCTCTGAATATATTACCCCCAATGACAATCTTCCTTCAGAAAAAAAAGTCAAGCCCCAGGTAAGCTTGACTTTGCCCCTGATTTTTTTTCAATAGCTAGAAACGCCCCTGGAACATATCCCCCATGAATATGTGGGGACTCCTGTATTTTAGCCTGATGTTAGAAAATACTGTAGTGCTGCGGCTACCCATGGGGCAGCATGAGGAGTTGGAGCAGTATCAGTGGATGTATGGAAGTAAATCTGTCTCATCACAATTTGAATTTTATATGCCACTGAAATTCTAACATTGAATATTTATGCATTGGAAATATGCATCAGATTTTTCTTGCCTCTGAATTACAGTCTTCAAATTTTCTATAATGCAGTTTCACTGCTATTTTTCGATGTTCACAAATTCACGATAAAACAAATTCAGGGTTTAAAGATACAAATTAGAAAAAAACTCAAGTTTCAAAAATTCAAAGACAACATTTCAAAGTTGCTCCAATTCGATGGTCCAAATTCACATGCAAAAATACAAGGTTAAAAATACAAATTATTCATCCGGTATACCAAGGCTAAGCAATCGAATCTGTGGGTGTGTGTGGCACTTCCAGTCGATGGCTTACAGCTTGTGCAAAGCCCCAGCCACCTTTAAGATGCTCATGGAGCATGTCCCCCAACCCAGTGTGTTGTCTACCATGTCGAACTGCTGGTTCCTGCCTCTGACTTCGCTGGGGCACTATGGAGCTTAGAGACGGACAGATATGTTTGCAGCTGAACACCCAGAAGTGCTCTCCTCCACACTGTCAGAAAAAAAGAATATCAGTTTCTACCTTTGCTTGTCACTGGGGCTGTACCCTCTAGGGCAGGGGTAGCTAATCTTATCCGCAAAGAGGTGGTGTATATGCAGGATTTCGCTGCACTGGGATTGCAGCTACCACCCACATAGTGCCAGACAACAGGAATAGCACCAGAGTCTTCTGTATCAGCACTGGAAATTACCAGATGGCACAGGTGAGCTGCTGCCGCTGGTGTGCCAGAGTCTGCTCCCCACTGTGTACATGGAGCCATTGCGGCTGGGCATTTTTGGGACGAAGAAGTTGGTACGCAGTGCTTCTACTGGCCGAGCTGCCAGCAGGACACCAAGCTGTTCATGCACTGCTGTGATGCATACATGGCTTGGAAAGGTCCTAGTCAGGAGTCCTGGGCTCCCTGCAGCCATGCCTGATGGGCACCCCCATGGAGCATGTGGGGGTGAATGTCCCCTTTCCCTGCACCAAGGCAGGGAAATTTTCTTGTGGTCATGGATTACTTCACAAAGTGAAGCCCGGCTCTGTACCAGCCCCTGGCTCACTCAGAGTAGCCATCACCAGGACTGGTGGTAAGTACCCCACCAGAAGGGATTGAGCAGGACTGTTATGCCCAGTATTTGATTCGCCCAGGAAAGCTACAGAAAATGAATGATATCAAATCTCTACTTCATTTGTAACTGGGTGGTAGCTAAGCTTTGTTTGGCACGTTCACAGGCTTTGTGGAGGCGCTCCTTAAACTCGCTTACATAGCGTAGTACATTTCTTTTAGGAGCCAGTTGAATGTCAGCATCAGCTAGTAATGATTCCTGTAGAACTTTTAACGGACCTCGAACTACATGCCCAAAAACATGTTTGGCCAGTCTAAACCCCAAGGACTCCTGCACCACTTCACGTACTGCAAACAAAACCAATGGAACACCTTCATCTCAATTCCGATGTGTCTCAAAACAATAAGCTCTAAGCATTGATTTAAGAGTCTGGTGGAATCTTTCAAGTGCCCCTTGAGACTCAGGACAATATGGACTGGACATTAAATGTTTGATATCAAGTTGTTTTAAAACTTGATCAAATAATGAAGATGTGAAATTCGTACCTTGATCGGACTGTATATATTTCGGTAAACCAAAAGTGGAAAAGAATTTAATAAGAGCTTTTACAACAGTGGAAGCAGTGATTTTTCTAAGAGGAACGGCCTCTGGATACCGAGTAGCAATGCACATAACCGTAAGTAAGAACCGATTTCCTGCTTTAGTCTTTGGCAACAGACCCACACAATCAATAATGACGTGCTCAAACAGCTCCCCAATGGCAGGTACCGGTTGTAAAAGAACAGGAGGAATAACTTGGTTAGGCTTACCAATCTTCTGACAGGTCGGACATGACTGACAATAAGCTGCAACATCTGATTTTAAACCTGGCAAAAAAAATATCTAAGCACCCGATCATAGGTTTTTCGCACACCAAGATGGGCTGCAAGAGGATTTTCATAAGCTAAATTCAGAATATGTTTCTTAAAAGATTCAGCAACCACTATCTGAAACACAGTGTTCCGCTCATTCTCCCCAACTACTTTAGAACTCCATTTCCGAAATAAGACCCCCTCAACTAACACATACCGACTTGTATCACTTTTTGACACCTCTTGCACCGCGGCCATACACCCTTTTAACGATTGATCATTCTGCTGAGCCTTTATCAACTGCTTACGGGTAAATGGACCGTCAAAAACATTTTTGAATTCCACCCCTTCACAAAACCACGGGGACAACAGTTCCATTCCTTTGGAAACCGTATCACCCGAAGACAAAAATGTGTCAGCCAAACCAACTACAGTACATCGTCAAATTTTCGAGCCTGCGCTCGTGTCACAGCACATGTGGGGAAAATTCTCGCAAACCTTTCATCTGAAGAATCGTCCAACTCCCTAGGCACGTGTTTTACTTCAAGAAGGGGCATCACTTTCCCACCAGCTAAATAATTTCCCAATATCATCGACACTCCTTTAACAGGTAACCGATTACACACACCTACACACACCGTGCCAGTTATAAGCACTGTATGCAAATAAACACTATGTAGCAGAATTTTTACCAAACCCATTTCTATACCTTGAGCTAATACATATGAATGGCAAGAAGTCTTATCTGACAATGGAAAGAAGTCAGACAGGAGCAATGACTGTGCAGCTCCTGTACCGCGTAAAGTGTTAATCACCATTCCCTCGATTCTGGGAATGAAAGAATACCAGATACAACAAATGGCTGAAAGGCAAGATCCACTTCATCAGCGGAATTTACACAAGAAGGTGGGGACATAGTATTTACCATGCTAATGCCACGCTAAGGAGGTTTAGTAGGCTGTCCTGCACCCTAACGCGCATTCCTAGATTTTAATGCAACGCAATTCGCAATGACATGTCCAACCTTATGGCAATAAAAACACTTACGGTGTTCTTGAGTGGGCGACCCTTGTCCTCACCCTGCAGTCGCAGATGACGTCCTCCCCATGGAAAATTTTGGGAAGACAGAACGAATATCATGCGAAGGATTTGAAGCGAAAGCCGTTTTGTGCATTAAAGAAAACTCCTTTGCCATCACCGCTGCCTTGGTAAGATTATTGACCTTCTGTTCATTTAAGTAAGTAACAACACGTCTGGCAAACACCTTTTAAATTCTTCTAACAACAACAGCTCCTTGACAGAAGTTTTTCTCTGCCACTGTCACCTCAGGCTTGCTTGGTGGGGTTCGGGCTGGTTATATGTAAAGTGCTTTGTGACAATGACTGTTGTTAAAAGCGCTATATAAATAAAATTGAACTGAATTGAATATCCTGCCCACTGCATGAGTACAAGGCATGACAATGAATTTTCATCCTTGTACCTAACAGCAGTCAAGTGAGGGATTTCCCTAGTTAATTTGTAGTTATTTAATTATATTCATTTGGTTCATTCATTTATAGCTTTCATATTTCTTATTTTCATATTTCTTTCTGTCCTTGCTATTCGCTCATCATGTTCTTTGCCTATCTCAAACAACTTACTCTCACCAAGGCCATCTGACCCCCTGGTTCCAGGAGTCTGTACGAAGACCATAGATAAAGGGTCTGCTTCCCTCAGTGGAGCAGAGATAGACACAGACAGACACTGAACCGGCCGCGTGTAACATTGTTCTGTAACATCTTCATTCTGTCTTAATAAACTGCTTAATCGGAACCTCACAACCTCGCGCACCAGCTCAGGCTCCTTCCCTGTCAGAGAGGTGACATTCCATGTCCCTACAGCTAGCTTCTGTAGCCGAGGATCGGACCGCCATGGTCCCCACCTTTGGCCACTGCCCAACTTGCATCGCACCCAACCCCTTTGGCCCCTCCTACGGGTGGTGAGCCCATTGGAGTGGGGACCCACGTACCCTCTTCGGGCTGTGCCCGGCCAGGCCCCATGGGTACAGGCCTGGCCACCAGGCGCTCACCATCGAGCCCCTCCCCCAGGCCTGGCTCCAGGGGGGGGCCCCAGTGACCCACGTCCGGGCAAGGGAAATTGCGTTTCCTCTCTGCTGGCCTGGGAACGCCTCGGGATCCCCCCGGAGGAGCTGGATGAAGTGGCCGGGGAGAGGGAAGTCTAGGTCTCCCTGCTGAGACTGCAGCCCATGCGACCCGACCTCGGATGAAGCGGGAGATGATGGATGGATGGAAAAAACAGCCGTTTGACTGTTCAGGAAAAAACAGCCATTTGACTGTTTGGGAAAAAACAGCCGTTTACTGTTCAGGAAAAAACAGGAGAACGAAACAGTGCTTTCGCCATTTTACTGTTTGGGAAAAAACAGCCGTTTTACTGTTTAGGAAAAAACAGCCGTTTTACTGTTCAGGAAAAAACAGCCGTTTTACTGTTCAGGAAAAAACAGCCATTTACTGTTTGGGAAAAAACAAGTTTACAGCTCATAACCTGTGGCTGTTCCATCAAACATGGCCTGTTTGGTAGTAGAATTAATGTTTCTGCAAGGCTGACTACTGAGAAGGGAGGAATAGAGCCTCCAGATGTTGATGTGGAGTATATGATGAAAAATCTCAGTGAATATCTGGACACAGCTTGGTGTTGATGTCGACCGCTGCTGACATTCGTGAGAAGTATGCTATCAATACAGATTCAGGTGGCATTTGGTCTTTGGATGACATGTGAAGAGCATGGGGAAAAGCACAGCGCATTGGAGATGGGAAAAAACGGTTGCAGTGGACACTTCTTGTGCTGGGTCAGACTCACCGTCAGAAAGACGTAATTGCAAAAACTAATGCTGGCCAAGAACAGAAAAGTTTGCATGAGCAAGTTGTTGTTTTATCTGATGTTGTCCGTGAAAAGAACAAACCGAAATCTGACAGAGAGCGAGAGCTGGCAGAAGAGCAAGCTGCGTCTCTGAGTGCTGATGCTGCACGTGCGAGGACAGAAGAGGAGAGAGATGCTTTATTGAACTGCAGAGCCGAGATGAGCAAAAATCATATTGCTTTGTTAACAAATCAGCTGCAAATGGCTTCGAATGCAGGAAACGCTGAGCAACCCCTGGGGGGTGGAGCAACCACATGGGTGACCCCACCTATTCCTCCTCCAACACCAGCCCTGCCTTTGACTGCTCTTCCACCTGTCCCTCCTGCACCCACTCCTCCACAAGTGCCCATACCAGCAGAGCGGCTGCATCCTGTTGAGGGTCAGAAGAAGAATCAGAAAAAACAGCGCCTCACACTGGCAGAACAATTAAAGGTCACAATGGAAAAAAAGAAGCAAAAAGATGAGTGCTCCCCCAGTGGTGACTGTGAGTACTACATCAGTGACTCATCCCAGTGCAGCACCACCAGTGGTGTCTTCAAGCAATACGTCTCAAGTAATAATTAATACATCTGCAAATGATGAGAGATCAGAAGAAGAAACCCGACCCATTCGCCTGGCTCGTCTGAGGACAAAAAGAGTAAAAAGGAAGAAAAGAAGAGGATGGAACAAACACCTACTGGGAAGTGTACACTGATGAAGTGTCAGACCCCGAGAAAATAGATAAATGCTCCAGAGCTTCCACATCCGAAAAAGGGGGGCCTAACAACATGGCTGCACTCCTTTCTGGGACTGTGCAACCACAACAGGACGTGGGTGGATTCCTACACCAAAATAGTCCAACCACTCAATGATCTACTGAAAGGCAGGAAAGACTCCAAAGATGGTGTTCAGATGAATGAACTTCAGTTGCGGGCTTTCCAAGAGCTGAAAGACGCACTGTGCAAAGCTCCGGCCCGGAGAATGTGAGCCTGCTCTCATCTGTGAAGAGAACAGGGTGCCCAAGGTGAACCTGCCAATTCTGGTGTTCTCTGGCAAATGCCAATCGAGCTGGACCAAGTTGGGCTGTGAGCATGTCCCATGAGAGAATGTTGGGCTCTCATATCACCGTCATGGAGTCTGTTTCTGACAGTTTAGTCCGAAACATGCACAGAAATGGGTGGTTGCCCTTCTATAGTCCTGTCCAGCTCTCCTCATGTAAAGATCTCCTGGTCTCTCCTCCATGTTCATGATATTGTGCTGGAAGACACAGCAAACCTTCTTCCAACTGCACATATGGATGGGCCATCCTGGAGGACAAGGACTACCTGTGCAACCTGAATGGGCTGCAGGAACCGCCTCATGCTACCAGTCATTAATAGGGCAGTAGCGAAATGCAAAACTACAGAAAGGTACGATAAGGAGAGAGAAATGGTCTGTGGTCAGCACTTGCAAAACCATTCCCTTTTGTGGATTGACTTGTTGTTTCTGCTCCTGTTCACCTGTTGTTGCTTTCATTTGCACCAAAGCAGATGAAACTGATTCACAATCGCTTACACTTCCCAACTGGATTGATCAATATCCCAGGAGTTTATCTGACTTGGTGTTATATTGTGATGACTAAGTGACTAAGAACATGCCTGCTATTAAATTGTTTGTTATTTGTAGTGTAATATTATGTAATAAAGTTCTGTTTATATAATTTGACTCTTATTATGATTGCACTGCTGAACCAGCTGGGGATAGGGAAAGCCGCAGGGATCTGTGGTATCCAGGATGAACTTCTCCAGATTGTCCTCCTGGCATTGCAAGCAATCTTTGCTTCCATTTGGGAGATGGGCATTATCCCAACTAAATGGAAAATGGGACTTGTTGTCCCTATCTGGAAAGGGAAAAGTGATAGCCTGGGTTGCAGCAACTACAGAGGGATAACACTGCCATCATTGCCTGGTAAGGTCCTTGGTAGGGTCATCCTCTATAAGATCCATGATCACTTGTTTGCCTACCAGTGACCGGAGCAGTCTAGTTTTATACCTAATAAGTCTACCATCGACTGCATCCTGGCACTGAGGATTCTCATCGAACACAAACACAAATATCAGCAGGGTTTCTTTGCAGGCTTTGTCAATATTTGTAAAGCGTTCGACTCATTTGATTGAGCTGTGTTGTGGAACATTCTGAGACTTCGTGGTATCCCTCCAAAGTTGCTGGACATCAAGGCCGGTGTCATGTATCACAAGGTATGGCGGTGCAGGGCAGGGAAACAGGTGCAGGAGTCCAGGAGTATAGATAAAACATGGGATTTATTAGAGTGGAAAACACGATCAGGAACACAGAACAGCTCACTATGTTGAGACACTAATGACCAAACTAGGGAAAGACTCGCAAGAAAGCACTTAAATACACAGAATCAATTAGATGAGACTAGATATAGCTGGTAACCAGGAGTATTCCACATGAGGTTTACGAGGGGGCGTGGCACACAGGAGGAACGGCACGATCGGGATGTGACAGTTGGCCTATACATTAGTACAGACGCTCCTCTACTTACGAACAAGTACGTTCCAAATGGCTGTTCGGAACTTGAAATGTTCATAAGTCTTTATTCAACATCATTCTACTTAGATTTCCAGAAGGCCTTTGATGTTGTCCCCCACAAATGGCTCTTGCTTAACCCTCTGAGCCCTGAGGGTAGAAAACACACTTTCACTGCCTGGGGCATGATCACACATTTCTTCAAATAT
>JAODLD010000499.1:0-10379 GCA_026781065.1 Mormyrops boulengeri | reverse complement strand
TAGGTTGTTTAAGGTAATTATGGTTTATGCAAGATTATGCATAGTATGTACTAATGCATGCATGTGTTGTCACACAAGTATGTGCTAGCACAAGCGTATGCTAGCATATTCATGGTGATGTCCGTGACATGCACTGGGACATGTATTTATGTGTTGTACATGCGTGGTGTAGTGAGTCAGAGGATAGTTTTAAATAGAATCTTAGCTTTGGGAGTTAAGGGTGGGAGTTAAATTCTCCTTTCTCTGATGGGCGCTAGGAAGGATTTTAACCTTCGGTCTCCGGATTACAAGACCGGTGCTTTAAGGGCTAAGCTACTAGAGCAGTTTAATCGTAGTACTTTGTTTTCAATTTGTCCCGCTATCGGGATCAGGATGGTGAATAGGGCGAAATATAGGATTGATGCCAGTTGGCCGATGATGATGAATGGGTGTTCTACTGGTATTCCTCCGATTCATGTTAATACTGCTATGTCTGCTACTAGCGTTCAGAACAGGAATTGTGAGATTGGTCGGAAAGTTAGGCCTCGTATTTTTGAGGTGTGAAGAATTGGGACTACTATTAGTACTAGGATAGAGAATACTAATGCTAGGACTCCACCTAGTTTGTTTGGGATGGATCGTAGGATGGCGTATGCAAATAGGAAGTATCATTCTGGCTTAATGTGTGGTGGCGTGACTAGTGGGTTTGCGGGTGTGAAGTTTTCTGGGTCTCCTAGCAGGTTCGGGGAAAAGAGGGCTAGGGAGGCCAGGGCAATGAGTATGATGGCGAAGCCTAGCAGGTCTTTGTAAGAGAAGTATGGGTGGAATGGGATTTTGTCTGCGTCTGAGGTTAGGCCTGCAGGGTTGTTAGATCCGGTTTCATGGAGGAACAGGAGGTGTAGAATTGTGGCCCCTGCGATGACGAATGGGAATAAGAAGTGGAATGCGAAGAATCGGGTTAGGGTTGCATTATCGACTGAGAAGCCGCCTCAGATTCATTGGACTAGGGCGTCTCCGATGTATGGGACGGCTGATAGTAGGTTGGTAATTACTGTGGCGCCTCAGAAGGATATTTGTCCTCATGGAAGTACGTATCCTACGAATGCGGTTATTATGACTAGCAGTAAAAGGATAACTCCGATGTTTCAGGTCTCCATGTAGAGATATGAGCCGTAATAAAGGCCTCGGGCGACGTGTAGGTAGATGCAAATGAAGAAGAATGAAGCGCCGTTGGCGTGTAGGTTTCGGATGAGTCAGCCGTAGTTGACGTCTCGACAGATGTGAGCAACTGAAGAGAAGGCGGTTGAGATGTCTGAGGTGTAGTGTATGGCTAGGAAGAGACCTGTTAGGATTTGTGTGATTAAGCAGATGCCTAGTAAGGAGCCGTAGTTTCACCAGGCTGAGATGTTTGATGGGGCTGGGAGATCGATGAATGTGTCGTTTACGATTTTGGCAATTGGGTGGGTTTTTCGTAGGCTGGTCATTATGGTTTCTGTAGTTGAATACAACGGTGGTTTTTCAGGCCGCAGGTCTCGGTTAAAGTCCGGGTAGAATCAATGGCTAGTCTTACTTTTGTGTTTTTGATTGGTTTGGTGTTGGGGTTAGTGGCGGTTGCTTCTAATCCTGCGCCATATTTTGCAGCTTTTGGGCTGGTTTTGGCTGCAGCTTTTGGTTGTGGTGTGTTGGTTGGGCATGGGGGGTCTTTTTTGTCTCTGGTTTTGTTTTTGATTTATTTGGGGGGGATGTTGGTGGTGTTTGCGTACTCTGCGGCCTTGGCCGCAGAGCCTTATCCTGAGGCTTGGGGGGATTGGTCTGTTTTTAGTTATGCGGTAGTTTATATTTTTGGTGTGTTATTGATTGGCTGGTGAGTGTCTGGTGGGTGATATGAGGGCTCTTTGGTTGTGGTGGAGGAGTTGAAGGAGCTTTCTGTTGTTCGTGGTGATTTTGGTGGGGTGGCGTTGATGTACTCTTCTGGGGGGTGGGTGTTGATGATTTGTGGGTGGGTGTTGTTGCTTACTTTGTTTGTGGTTTTGGAGTTGACTCGGGGATTGAGTCGAGGGGCGTTGCGGGCCGTTAGGTTATTAGTACTAGTAGTACGGCAAGGGCCGTTGTGAGGGTGAAGATGGTTAGGTAGGTTTTGATTATTCCTTGCTGGGCGTTGTTAATTGTTTTGATTATTGGGATTTGATTGGAGGTGATTCCTTTGGGGCCGGCTTTTTCGAATCATGCTTGGTCCACTAGCTGTGTGGCGATGAATTGTCCTAGGGTGAGGCTAATTTTCGGTGGAAGGCGATGCATTACGGCAGGGTAGAACCCTAGTATGTTGGAGAAGTGGTGTGGTTTGATTTTTGGTGTTGGGGTGAGTTGTTTTGATGTCAGATCTGTCAGGGCGGTGGCGATTAGTAGTCCGGCGATGGAGACTAGCAGGGCGCTTAGTTTTAGTGGTGGGGCTATTGTTATGATTTGTGTTTTTGTTGGGAGGAAGTTGGATGTAATTAGTAGCCCGGCAATAATGCTTCCTCAAGCGAGGCGTTTAATCGGGTTAATTACGGCTGGGCTGTTTTCGTTGATTGGGGATAGTGGGAGGGATCGTGGGTGGCCCATGAGTGCGAAGAAGATTACGCGGAAGCTGTAGACTGCGGTGAATGATGTGGCTATTAGGGTCATGGTTAGGGCTCAGGCGTTTAGGTGGGATGTGTTCAGGGCTTCGATGATTGCGTCTTTTGAGAAGAATCCGGCTAGGAAGGGGGTGCCGGCTAGGGCGAGGCTACCAATGGTTAGGCAGGATGAGGTGAGTGGGAGTAGTTCGTGAAGGCCCCCCATTTTTCGGATATCTTGTTCGTCGTTGAGGCTGTGAATAATTGACCCTGAGCATAGGAATAGTATGGCCTTAAAGAAGGCGTGCGTACAGATGTGAAGGAAGGCTAATTGTGGTTGATTTAGGCCGATTGTGACTATTATTAGGCCTAGTTGACTTGATGTTGAGAATGCAACGATTTTTTTGATGTCGTTTTGGGTGAGGGCGCAGGTTGCTGTAAACAGGGTGGTTAGTGCGCCAAGGCACAGGCAGATGGTTAAAGCTGTTTGGTTGTTTTCTATAAGAGGGTGGAGTCGGATTAGTAGGAAAATTCCGGCAACGACTATTGTGCTTGAGTGCAGTAGGGCAGAGACTGGGGTTGGGCCTTCTATGGCGGAGGGGAGTCATGGGTGTAGTCCGAATTGGGCGGACTTTCCAGTGGCTGCTAGAATGAGTCCTAGCAGTGGGAGGGTGAGGTCGGTGTTTTTGGATAAGGCGAAGATTTGTTGGATTTCTCATGAGTTGAGGTTTATTGCTATTCAGGCTATTGCTAAGATTAGGCCGATGTCTCCGACTCGGTTGTAGATCACTGCTTGTAGGGCGGCAGTGTTGGCGTCGGTGCGTCCGTATCATCAGCCGATTAGTAGGAAGGATATGATTCCTACCCCTTCTCAGCCGATGAAAAGTTGAAACATGTTGTTGGCGGTTACTAGGGTGATTATTGCGATTAGAAATAGTAGTAAGTATTTGAAGAATCGGTTTATGTTTGGGTCTGCGTGTATATATCATGATGCGAATTCTAAGATGGATCATGTAACGTATAGGGCCACTGGGGTGAAGATGATGGAGTAGTGGTCGAATTTAAAGCTTGTGTTGATGTCGAAGGTTGTAGTGTTTATTCAGTGTCAGTTTGTTGTGATGGCTTCTATTCCTTGGTCTAGGAAAATAAATAGTGGAATAAGACTGGTTAGGAAGGCCCACTTGACGGCGGCGGTAACATGGGTGGAGGCCCAGGCTTTATTTTGGGGGCTGGGGGATAGCGTTGTAAGGATTGGGTAGATGAGTAGGGAGAAGATAATTAGTAGGCTGGAGTTGAAGATTAGGGGTGTGGAATGCATAGCCGCTACTTGGAGTTGCACCAAGAGTCTTTGGTTCCTAAGACCAACGGATGATCTGTTATCCTTTAGGGGCTAAGTGAGCCATGGGCTTGAACCATGGAACTTGGGGATTAGCAGTCCCTAGTGCAACCTGCCTCTCTTGGTGAATAAGAAGATTTTAACTCCTATTTTTAGAATCACAATCTAATGTTTTGTTTAAACTATATTTACAGAAGCATCAGCCTCACATAATGTCTGGTTTTAGTACTAGGAGGATGACGGGGAGTAGGTGTAGCGCTATGAGTAGATGTTCTCGAGTGTGGGATGGTTGTAGCGTAATTGTGTGGGTTGGGGTTGGGCCACGTTGTGTCATCAGGAACATATACAGTGAGTAGGCTGCGGTGATGAGGGTTCCTAGTCCGGTTAGGATAATTGTTCATGAGGATCAGTTGAATGTGGAGGTGATGATTATTAGCTCCCCTATCAGGTTTGGGAGGGGAGGTAGTGCAAGGTTAGCTAAGTTGGCGATGAACCATCAAGCAGCTATTAGGGGTAAGATTATTTGTAGGCCTCGGGCAAGGAGGAGGGTTCGGCTGTGCGTTCGTTCATAATTTGTGTTGGCTAGGCAGAATAGGGCGGATGAAACTAGGCCGTGGGCAATTATCAGGACGATTGCACCTGTGAAGCCTCAGGGGGTTTGGATTAGAATTCCGCTGGCGACTAGGCCTATGTGGCTGACGGATGAATAAGCGATAAGTGACTTTAGGTCGGTTTGCCGTAGGCAGATGGACCCGGTTATGATAATTCCTCATAGGGCTAAGATGATGAATGGGTATGCTAGTTCTTTGGTCAGTGGGGTTAATATGACTATTATTCGTATTATGCCGTATCCGCCTAGTTTTAGGAGGACGGCAGCTAGTACTATGGAGCCTGCAACGGGCGCTTCTACGTGGGCTTTTGGTAGTCAGAGGTGGACGCCATATAGTGGTATTTTTACTAGGAAAGCTAGAAGACAGCCTGCTCATCAGATTTTGTCTCCTCATGCGATTGTTTTTGTGGGGCTATAATATTGTATTGTTAGCATGGATAGTGTGCCGAGGTCTTTTTGTAGAATTAGTAGGGCGACTAAGAGGGGGAGGGATCCGGCGAGCGTGTAAAATAGGAAGTAGGTTCCGGCATTTAGGCGTTCTGTTTGGTTCCCTCATCGTGTGATGATGATAAGTGTTGGGATAAGGGTGGCTTCAAATATAATATAGAATATGATGACCTCTGTTGCCCCGAAGGCTAGAATCAGGAAAGCTTGTAGGGAGATTAGTAGGGTGATGTAAGTTCGTTGTCGGTTGATGGGCTCTGGGGCGATGTGGTTTTGACTGGCTAGGATCATGAGGGGCAAAAGTCAGCAGGTGAGAACTAGTAGGGGGGTTGATAGTTGGTCTGTGGCTATGTAATGGTTGGATGAGGCCCATCCGGTTTCTGTGTTGTATTTTAGTCAGCTAAAGCTTAAGGTGGCGATTAGCAGGCTTTGGGCTGTAGTTGTAGTCCATAGTCATGGTTTTGGTGTTAGTCAAGCCGTTGGAAAGAGTATGAGCGTTGGGATTAGGATTTTTAGCATTGTAGTAGGTTTAGGGTTTGAAGGTGGTCGGTGCCGTGGGTGCGGGCGGTGGCAACTAGGAGGGCTAGGCCCGCGCTCGCCTCGCAAGCTGAGAACGCTAGTAGGAGTATGGGGGCGGCTGAATAGGCGGTGGCTTCTAATTGGAGAGACCACACGGACAAGGCGATGAACAGGGATAGTATTATTCCTTCTAGGCAGAGTAGGGCGGACAGCAGGTGGGTTCGGTGGAATGCTAGTCCTATAAGGCCTAGAATAAATGCTGAGCTAAAACTGAAGTGTACTGGAGTCATAAGACGATTATGGACTTGAACCATAATTTTCTGAGCCGAAATCAGAGGTATTTCTTTGGACTAATCGTCTATTCGGCTCACTCTAGGCCCCCTTGGGCTCATTCATAGATTAGGCCTAGTGTAAGGAGGGCTAGAATGGCTGTGGCTCATAGGAATGTGTGTGTTGGGGTGAGGAGTTGGTCTCCTCATGGAAGTGGGAGGAGTAGGGCAATTTCTAAGTCGAATAGGAGGAACAGGATGGCGACAAGGAAAAATCGGAGGGAGAATGGAAGCCGGGCTGAGCCTAGAGGGTCAAATCCACACTCATATGGGGAGAGTTTTTCTGTGTCTGGGTTTATCTGTGGCAGTCAGAATGAGATTATTGCTAGGGCGCAGGATAGGAGTGTTGCGATGACCACTGTGGTGGTGATTATGTTCATTATCTTTCCTTGGGCTTTAACCAAGACTAAGTGATTGGAAGTCACTTGTACTGACGTTCATACTAGAAAGATTATGATCCTCATCAGTAGATTGAGACGTAAAGGAATAGTCAGACTACGTCAACGAAGTGTCAATATCATGCGGCTGCTTCGAATCCAAAGTGGTGTTGGGCTGTAAAGTGGTATTTGACTTGTCGTAGAAAGCAGACAGCCAGGAATGTGGTTCCAATAATGACGTGTAGCCCGTGGAATCCTGTGGCTACAAAGAATGTTGAGCCGTAAACACCGTCGGCGATGGTGAATGGAGCTTCGTAATACTCTATTGCTTGTAGGGCTGTGAAGTAGGAGCCTAGGAGAATTGTTAGGGCTAGGGATTGGATAGCTTCTTTTCGCTCTCCTTCTATAAGGCTGTGGTGGGCTCAGGTTACTGTAACTCCTGATGCTAATAAGACTGCTGTGTTGAGAAGTGGGACTTCGAATGGGTCTAGTGGGAGGATCCCCGTTGGCGGCCAGCACCCTCCTAGTTCTGGGGTTGGTGCGAGGCTTGAGTGGAAGAATGCTCAGAAGAACCCTAGGAAGAAAAATACTTCTGATGTGATAAATAGGATTATTCCGTATCGCAGGCCTTTTTGTACTGGGGGTGTGTGGTGGCCGAGGAATGTTCCTTCTCGGACGACGTCGCGTCATCATTGATATATAGTTAGGAGTATTAGAGCAAGGCCTAGTGATACAAGTGTGAGGGAGTGGTAGTGGAATCAGATTGCTAGGCCGGAGGTCGTTAAGAAGGCGGCGGCTGCCCCGGTTAAAGGTCAGGGGCTGGGGTCTACTATGTGGTATGCGTGTGCTTGGTGGGCCATTATACGGATTCTTGTAGGTATAGGCTTACTAATAAGACGAATACGTAGGCTTGGATTACTGCAACGGCGAGCTCCAGTACTGACAGTAGGAGTAGGAGGACGACAGTGAGGGCGGAGACGGTTGGCATGATGAAGAATATGTGGAATGCGGCTGTACTGATTAGTTGAATAAGAAGGTGGCCTGCTGTTAAATTGGCCGTTAGTCGCACTCCTAGTGCAATCGGGCGAATGAATAGGCTAATGGTTTCGATAATGATTAGGATTGGAATTAATGGCCCTGGTGTCCCTACGGGCAGGAAGTGGGCTAGTGTGTGTGTTAATTGGTGTCGTACTCCGATTAGGACAGTGGCGAGTCACAGTGGAACTGCAAATCCTATATTTATTGATAGCTGGGTGGTGGGGGTAAAAGTATATGGTAGGATTCCCAGTAGGTTTAGGGTGATTAAGAAGATTAGGAGGGATGCTAGTAGTAGTGCTCATTTATGCCCGGCTTTGTTGATTGGTAGGAACAATTGGTGTGTGAATTGCCGGATGAATCATGCTTGTAAGGTTAACAGGCGGTTGTTTGAGCATCGGCTTTTTGGGGCTGGGAATAAAACTCATGGTAGGGTTAGAGCTAGGACGATCAGTGGGAGCCCTAGGTAGGAGGTTAGTGAAAATTGGTCAAAGAAACTTAGTGTCATGGTCAGGCTCAGGGTGTTGAGGCGTATTCTTTGGCGGCTCGTGGAGTTGGCTCGCTTAGAAAGTTGTGCTGTATAACTTTTTGTGGGATGACGGCTAGGAAAACTAGTCATGAGAAAATGAGGAGTAAGAATCAGGGGGCTGGGTTGAGTTGTGGCATGTCACTAGGGGTGGTTGGTAGTCACCAGTCTTTAGCTTAAAAGGCTAACGCTGTTCCTTATTTAGCTTCTTAGTGAAGCGTCTTCTAGTATAGAGGTTGATCAGTCTTCAAAGTGTTTTAATGGGACTGCTTCAACAACAATTGGTATGAAGCTGTGGTTTGCACCACAAATCTCGGAGCATTGTCCGTAGTATACTCCAGGCCGAGAGGCGATGAATGTGGTTTGGTTGAGGCGTCCTGGGACGGCGTCTATTTTTACTCCTAGCGCGGGGACAGCTCAGGAGTGGAGGACATCTTCAGCTGTAATTAGGACTCGTACTGGTGACTCGGTTGGGACAACTATTCGATGGTCTACTTCCAGTAGTCGGAATTGGCCTGGGGTAAGGTCTTGTGTTGGGACCATATACGAGTCGAAGGCAAGGTCTTTGTAGTCAGTGTATTCGTAGCTTCAGTATCATTGGTGGCCGATTGCTTTAACTGTTAGGTGGGGGTTGTTAATTTCGTCCATTAGGTATAGGATTCGTAGGGATGGGAGAGCGATTAGAATTAGGATGACTGCTGGAAGGACTGTTCATACGATTTCAATCTCTTGTGAGTCGTGGGCATGTTTGTTGGTTAATTTTGTTGATACTACGGCTACGATAATATAAAGAACGAAGCTGCTGATTAGGTAAATTACTATAAGTGCGTGGTCGTGGAAGTGAATAAGTTCTTCTATAACCGGGGATGCTGCGTCTTGGAGTCCTAACTGTGATGGGTGGGCCATTTGTTAAGACACGCAGGGGTTTAACCTACAACTCCGCCTTGACAAGGTGGTGTAATGGTTATTTTACTAGTGTCTTATAAGTTATGTAAGAAAGTGGCAGAATGGTTTTGCGGCTGGCTTGAAACCAGCATACGGGGGTTCGATTCCTTCCTTTCTCGATGTCCTACTTGTACTTGTACAAAGGCTGGCTCTTCGAATGTGTGGTATGGTGGAGGGCAGCCGTGTAGTCATTCGATGTTTGTCGTAGTTATGTCTACTGATAGCACTTCTCGTTTGGCGGCGAAGGCTTCTCATAGAATGAACAGGAATATGATGACGGCTACTAGGGAGATTAGTGATCCAATGGATGAGACGGTGTTTCATAGGGCATAGGCGTCTGGGTAGTCGGAGTATCGTCGTGGCATTCCTGCTAGGCCTAGGAAGTGCTGTGGGAAGAATGTGAGGTTTACTCCAATAAATATTACAGCAAAATGGATTTTAGTTCATGTGCTGTGCAAGGTGTACCCAGAGAACAGTGGGAATCAGTGTACAAATCCGCCTATAATTGCGAATACGGCCCCCATGGATAGGACGTAGTGGAAGTGGGCAACTACGTAGTACGTGTCGTGCAGGACAATATCTAGAGAAGAGTTGGCTAGAATAATGCCAGTTAGGCCCCCTACTGTAAATAAGAAAATGAAGCCCAGGGCCCATAAGAATGGGGCTTCTCATTTGATTGAGCCTCCATATAGGGTGGCGAGTCAGCTAAATACTTTTACACCGGTTGGAATCGCGATAATTATTGTTGCTGATGTGAAATAGGCTCGGGTATCAACATCCATCCCTACTGTAAATATGTGGTGGGCCCATACGATAAACCCTAGAAGGCCGATTGCTATTATTGCTCATACTATTCCTATATACCCAAATGGTTCCTTTTTACCTGCATAGTAGGCGACAATGTGGGAGACTATCCCGAAGCCTGGTAGAATTAGGATGTACACTTCAGGATGCCCGAAGAATCAGAATAGGTGTTGGTAGAGGATTGGGTCTCCTCCGCCTGCCGGGTCAAAGAATGTTGTGTTTAGGTTTCGATCTGTTAGTAGCATTGTAATTCCTGCAGCTAGGACTGGTAATGACAGCAGTAGAAGCACAGTGGTTACTAACAGAGCTCAAATAAATAATGGGGTTTGGTATTGGGAGACTGCTGGTGGTTTTATGTTGACAATTGTGGTAATAAAGTTAATTGAGCCAAGGATGGAGGAAACCCCGGCCAGATGTAGCGAGAAAATGGCTAAGTCTACGGAGGCTCCGGCATGGGCAAGATTGCCGGCTAGTGGTGGGTAGACGGTTCACCCTGTGCCAACCCCAGCTTCTACGCCAGAAGAGGCCAGTAGAAGAAGGAATGATGGGGGCAGTAGCCAGAAGCTTATGTTGTTTATTCGGGGGAATGCTATATCAGGGGCGCCGAGCATGAGGGGGATCAATCAGTTGCCGAAGCCGCCGATCATAATGGGCATTACCATAAAAAAAATTATTACGAAGGCGTGTGCTGTGACGATAACATTATAAATCTGGTCATCTCCAAGCAGGGCCCCAGGTTGGGTTAGTTCCGCTCGGATGAGTAGGCTCAGTGCAGTGCCCACTATTCCGGCTCAGGCTCCGAATACTAGGTATAGGGTGCCGATGTCTTTGTGATTGGTTGAGAAAAATCAGCGAGTGATTGCCACGGGTAGGATGGC
>JAODLD010000498.1:0-10393 GCA_026781065.1 Mormyrops boulengeri | reverse complement strand
GACCCACAATGTGACCCCTATCAAACACCGTCAAGTGCTGGTAATGCTGTCTAATGCGTCTACGAGGCCAGGTCCTTACAAATCGAACCATTTACATACCCATCACTGGTCTGCACGCGAACCAAATCACATCCAAATCAGACCATTACTTCTGGGTGCTTAACTTTTTTTGTCTCTGACGTAATTTGTGAGCACTGCTTCTTCTGATACAAGACTCCTGTTTTCTTTGTTTTATGGGGTTTTGAACAGTGTATTACAGTTATACCACTATCAGACAATTTATAGACATGAATTAGCACCAACACTTGATTATTGTACCTTTGCAATGTGACAGAATATTATATCAATTGTGATATTGTGCATCTGCAGTACTTATTGAACAGAGTGATTATTCATCTTTTACAATTGTGGAAGATGACAGAAAACTAAGAAATATCCTGATTCATTTGCATTATGACAATAGCTGTCACATATAAATGAGGCTGTTGAGAGCCTTCTTCACTGGGAGTGGGACTAGTGAGGAATGTTTGGGGAAGTGATGAAGGATTGGAGAGCATTATTCTGCTGCCTGTTGCTTGTACCTCTGCAGGTAGAAGATCTGTTCTACAATGTGTCCACGCGCAGGAAGGCCTTAAGGAGTCCAAGTGAGGAGTACAGCAAGATTGTGGAGGTGGTGAGCAGGTGAGGGGGTGGTGTGGTGTGTCTTACCTGTCTGTGTAGGCCACCTCCCAGCTGTGGTGCTGCAGAGGTTTCTAGAGCCTTGCATGTGAAACTTTGAAACCTAAATAATAAAACACTTGATAAACTAATGCTAAGGTCTTGAAATGTTTTACAGGTATGCTATTCACAATTCGGGAAAGAGCTTTTCAGTTAAAAAGGTATGTGTACTTAATTATATGGAGGGGGGAACCTCTTCTGTTTAGTAGAGGAGGAAGTTGGGGTTAATTCTGAGGGTGATTCTGAATCTGTACCCTGTCAGCAAGGGGAGACCATGGCAGATGTGAGGACGCTGCCCAACGCCTCAACGGTGGACAACATACGATCCGTGTTTGGCAACACGGTGAGCAGGTGCTGGTCCCCCACGCCTCTGCCTGTTGACCTGTTTTTTAGTTACATATTGAGCGAAGCTGATGTGAGTGTGTGCTGTGCTCTGTGAACAGAGAGCTGATCGAAGTGGGCTGTGAAGATCAGAGACTGAGCTTCAAGGTGAAGGGTTACATCTCCAATGCCAACTACTCAGTCAAGAAGTGCATCTTTTTACTCTTTATTAACCGTACGTATCACAGACGAAGTCAGGTGGGAGATCTGTATGCATGTGACTCCCTGTGTATGTTACTGCACTAACTGTGAGTGTGTGTTTCTTCCTGGTATCACAGACCGTCTGGTAGAGTCCAGTGCTCTGAAAAAAGCCATAGAGACTGTCTATGCTGCCTACCTTCCCAAGAACACACACCCTTTCCTCTACCTCAGGTAACACGGATAGAGTTAGCTTGGCCTTCAAGCTCTTAAGAAGTACTGAACATGTGGCTAAGCGTGACTCTCCGTTCCCTCACTTCCCTCTGCCATGTCAATTCAGTCTAGAGATCGCCCCGCAGAACGTCGACGTCAATGTTCACCCCACCAAGCATGAGGTCCACTTTCTTCACGAAGATGCCATCATTGAGAGCATCCAAAGGCACCTGGAGGCCAAGCTGTTGGGCTCCAACTCTTCACGTACCTATTTTACGCAGGTACTGTCCTTGTCCAGATAGTGTGACACACAGTAATGGTAGCTCTGACTGTAAAAATATGATGTTGCCGCCTTGTTTCTATGATGCAGACTCTGCTCCCAGGACTTTCTGGTTCCTCTGGTGGAGATGTCGTACCCACCTCCAGTTCTGCGCCAGACTCCAGCCAGCGTATCTACGCTCAGCACATGGTGCGGACTGACTGCCGTGCCCAAAAGTTAGATGCTTTTCTGCAGCCCAGCAAGCAGACGGAGCCCTCCAACACGTGGACGGAGCAGCCCAGCATGCAGACGGAGCAGCCCAATGACCGGATGGAGCCATCCAGCACTGAGGTCCAGTCACAGAGTCCAGACCAGCAGCAAGAGGAAATTGAGGATGTGGCACTGCTGGCTGCCCTGGAGCAGGAGGAGGCCAGCATCTCAGCAGACATCCAAGGATGTAGTACTCCTCTTTCAGACCTCTCCACTAGGTATGGCTCTGTGGAGCTCTCTCACTGCTCTAGGTGTGTGTCCACGGGGATTGCAGTCCCTTCCTCCCTTTTCACCTCTTCCAGAAAGCGCCCTCGAGAGGGGTCTGAGCAAGAGCCATGCCCCACTGCTACTCCCCACAGACGTATTATCAAGCTGACCAGCGTTAAGGAGCTGCGAGCCCAAATAAGCGAGCTCTCTCACACAGGTGACTGGCTCCGCTGCTACATGGCTAATGCTAATGCTGCATTGCTTACCGGAAACAGCTGAGCATAACATGACTATGACCCCTTGCACTCGCCATCCCCAGGCCTGCAGGACATGCTGCAGAACCACACCTTCGTTGGCTGTGTCACTCCTCAGTGGTCCCTGATCCAGCACCAGACTAAACTCTACCTGCTAGACAGCACCAAGTTCAGGTCAGTATTGTAAGAAATCCTCTTTATTTATATTCATAATCAGAATGATTTTTGTCCCATTGAGTAATGGTTGCCCTTTAATTTAATATATAGGGTGTAGCATGGTGGCAGCCTAATTAGACTGTCCTAATGCCTTCCTAACTCACACACACCCTTTTGCTCTCCTAGCCGGGAGCTGTTCTACCAGATTCTGATCTACGACTTTGGGAACTTTGGTGTTCTGCGATTGTCTGTAAGTTATATGTAAAACTCCCTCACTATCTCAAAATCAATGATGTTAAAGATTTGCTAGTGCATTTTTTATAAAGCGTAGGCTATGGCCGCATGAAGTCATGTGTTCAGTTGCTGGGTGTCGGCAGCCAAACGCTGTGCGTTGATCGTCAGAGTCCGGCACCCCTTTACGACCTGGCAATGCTGGCACTGGAGATGGAGGAGAGCGGTTGGTCAGAGGACGACGGGCCTAAGGAAGGTTTGGCCCAGTACATTGTGGAATTCCTCCAGAAGAAGGCAGAGATGCTGGAGGACTACTTCTCCATGGAAATAGACCAGGTGAGAGAACCTGCTGTTTGCCATAGAATGAGTCAGGTAATGCTTACTTATTCCCTCAGCTGGAGGGTCTCTCGGTGCTGATGTCTCTCTCTCTGACCGCTGACACCGGTCCCCCAGGATGGCAATCTGGTTGGCCTGCCACTGCTGCTGGATGGCTACATCCCTGCCATGGAAGGGCTGCCCATGTTTGTACTGCGTCTGGCCACCGAGGTGAGCAGGATGTGCCGTATAAAAGTGTGTATAAAAGAACACCTCCTTTCTTTAATGGGTAGGATTTTGGGAGATATAACTGTATAATAGGTAACTGGTGATACTGGACATTTAACTCGTGGATATCTGACAGTGACTAACCAATGATCACCGCCTTTGTAGGAGAAGTAGGCTTAGGCTACACACAAAACAAGATTTATGGAGGGTTTATGATTTTCCTTTCAGTTCATCCTTCTAGGCTGTTTCTGGCACAGTTAAAATAAAATACACACAAGGCTATTATAGTGCAGTGTTTCACAAGCATTGCTCGTTTCAGTAATAGTGTATTTGCCATTCTTATAAGTTGGAAAGTTAGACATTATCATATGACCAACTTCTATCTTCCAATCAGCAGCCACAATGTCAACCGTTCAAGTTCAGCTTCCTAGTGACCATGTCAAGCTTTCCAATTTGTGTGGATGGTCAAACAAGACAAACTCTCACCGTAACACTTTACCGTAAGAGGGCACAAATACTTACTAGTAACTCGGTTACTAGTGAACTGCAATTCATGAACAAATATAATAGCTACTTAAGACATGTCACGATTCATTAACAAACGTTGATAAACAAACATGAGATCAGTATTTCAGTTCCATTATTTCATTTCTTGTTCCTCCCCTAGTTCACAAAGATTAACTTACTTAACTTGGGATACAATATGCTACGGAAGCGTAATGAGTTCACCTGAGAAAAAAATATTCTGCTCTGTTTTTCTAAATTAACGAGATACTGTTTTCGTGTTAAAAAACGCTCTGAATTAACGAGATACTGTTTTCATGTAAAAAAAGTAGCTCGATTTCACTGCAACAATGTCACACCCTAGATTAATATAGTTTTATTTTGGTCTGGGTTTGAAACACTGGGAAAAACTCGCAGCTTTAGGTAACATAGATGGAGTAATATTTCGTGTTGCCGTCACTCACAGTGTCTAGCACAAAGCACTTCATCCACAGGCTGCAGCTTAAACTAACGTCTTTATTACTCCGCCATCCATATCCCATCAGCCCATTCCCATACGCACTTTACGTGACACGTACGTGCCTCTCGGATATTACAGATGGCGTTGTTATTAGTTTGTCGTTGTTCAGACGGAGTGCCCATTCTGATCTGTAGGACATTGCAGTGTTCCTCCAGTATCAGTTGGACCAGTATGGCATGCTTCACGGATACAAGATGATGCATGCTATACTGGTCCAACTGATCCTGGAGAAACACCAAGTGAAATCAAGCTCTTGTAGGCGAAATGAAAGTTTTTGAGGTTAATTCAGAAAAACACAACACTTCTTTTTACATGAAAACAGTATCTCGTTAATTCAGAAAAACAGAGCAGAATTATTTTTTCTCAAGTGAATGTATTACGCTTCCGTAATATGCATGACAATTCATCAGTGATGAACAAACATAGGCTCAGTATGTAGCTAACTTAGTTTGTAGTTAATACATAAGTAATAGCATAATATTACATTATTTGTACCTGCTCTAACCATTGTTAATTACCTTTCAAGGTAAGAAAATTGCTGACAGACTTTGCATTGTCTGCATCTAAAGAAAATAGTAACACCTAATTAATGTTTACCTGTTACTTGATCTAAAGCGACTATTGACCGTCCATACTTCTGTGGTATTGTAATCGTGTTGTTCTCAGATATCTCTAATCCTCACCTCTAGTGTTCTCGTGCATTATTAGTTCAAAATTTAACTGCTGTCCGGCATTCTGTACACTGCTCTGCTCTCCTGCTCACTGCCCCCTGTGCATGACCAAACTCCTACCATTTGTAGGAGCACACCAGGATTCACTTAACTCTTGATCCATCTTTACATGCTTTTTATAGATTCACTGGATAATGAAGTGTGTTTCCACGCAGGTGAACTGGGAGGATGAGAGAGAGTGCTTCGGGGACTTCAGTCGAGAATGCAGTACATTCTACTCCATCAGAAAGCAGTATACCCTGGAGGATGTGACCGGGGTGGAACCTAAGGTAGGCCCTTCCCTTCATATTAACTCGCTTCTTGTTCAACCCATAGTCAGTCTACCCCTTGATGAAGTTCATCATTCTGATCCCAGTTCAGGAAGTAGACAATAAGCCCTTAGGTTGTTAGCCACCCAGTCATTTCTTTATGCTGACCAGGAACTGCAACATCTTTGGAGGAACTGGAGCAATTCAGATTAGTGCAGGTGTAGCTATGGTTTGTAACTTGTTCTATGTAAAATACTACACAAAAGTCTTAGGCAGTCAAAGAAAATGTTTAAGGATATTTATCTTGGTAGCAATTTGTATATTTCGTATGCAACGTTTGTATATAACATATGCAAATTAACAGTAACCATAAAAAATAAGCAAAAATGCCATCTAAAAAATTGACTCTCAGTCAATTTGGTTCCAAAATTTCTCCTTAGGGGCACCTCAGCCATTCTATGTATTCATTCAATTTCTTCACCCATTCTGTTAGTACCCCAATTGAGTTATTTGGCTAATGAACTTGATTTGTTAAACAAGGTGGGGTAGCAGTTGAGTCAAAAAATCCATGGGTGTATTGGACTGTTGTTGCAAGTACTGTGGTGACTTTAGGAGAGGTTTTGACAGACATCATAGTTTTACACCAACAAGAATGACATTGAAGCATCATTTTCTGTGACTGCCGAAGACTTTTGCGCAGTGCTATATTTGTTGACTCGAGGACCAATCCATTTCAGCCAGAGGATCAGGTTGGGTCATCGTGGAGGTGGGCTGTGGAGCACCTGCTCTTCAAAGCCTTCAGGACGCATCTCAGCCCGCCACAGCACTTCAGTCAGGATGGCAGTGTGTTGCAGATTGCCAACCTGCCAGACCTCTACAAGGTGTTTGAGAGATGCTAACCTAGAATGCTTAAGGAAAAAGAAAACTCGGAGATATCTGCAAGTGTTTTTTTTTTTTTTTAACTTGACAATAAAAATGTTTGATAATTCCTACAAACCTACATAAAAGCGTGTGTTGGAGTGAGTGTTGGTTGACTGGGGAGTTGATGCAGTTTTGATGTAAAATTTTCACACCATCTGAGTGAAGGAGGGCAG
This sequence comes from Mormyrops boulengeri, assembly GCA_026781065.1. Taxonomy (NCBI): domain Eukaryota; kingdom Metazoa; phylum Chordata; class Actinopteri; order Osteoglossiformes; family Mormyridae; genus Mormyrops; species Mormyrops boulengeri. Next base: position 3,927 of record JAODLD010000498.1, on the reverse strand, counting down.
TGGAGTAACTGAACCCCCAAGTCATGCACTCTTCTGGGAATGGATTTTCATGTCTACTGGGATGCAGAACGGCACCTCATCAACAAAGATCTGGAACAGTGAGGTATCCGGTGATTTTCTGTGGTGTGGAAAGAATGGACTCCATTTGCATTAGAAAGTGAACTTTTAATGTTGTAGCTGCCCCAGTCACAATCACTGTGGTCCTGAGACTGAAAATCCACTTGTTTCCCAAGCAGCAAAGATAGAGTTTGAAAAAGTACAGCATGTTTTCTTTTGTCGTTCTTTGCACCTCAAGTAGAACTCGGTACTGACAACCTGTCTCTACAGAAATCCAACGTGCCAAAATCCATGCAAAAACATCAAGCCCCTATATACACGTCATGTACAGTTCTTCTAAGAAATCTTTTTAAATATTGCTCAATTCCTCACCGATGGAAACTCAATATATTGTTATTTGATTCTACATATGTTTAAAACCTAAGTGCACCCTATTTAAATACATAATTTGTACCAGAAATAACCATCCTTTGTTTCATCTTTAGTGTAGAAACGCGCGGCTCCGTGTAGAAGGCACTTGGTGGCCGGAGGCTGCTGCAGGCCATTTGGGGCCCAGACTCATGCAACTTATCAAAAAACTAGTTAAGCACCCAGCTGGAAACACAAAATCTTGGTGAGTAACATGATGTGTAAAGCTTTCAGGGAAAGGGAAAAAAAAAAAGTTCAAAAATCTGAATGAGAACGCATTGTGACCCCCTCCTCCTTTCTCCCCTGTCTCTGGGACTGGGTGGGAGTTTGCAAGCCAGTGGTTCTCATTCATAGATGCAGGATTGGCAGAGCAGTGCATTGTTGTTACAAAGAACGCCTAGGGCTGCTCCCATTGGTGCAGGGGTGGGATTAGTGGGCAGGGCTGCCCAATCCAGGCTTACTGTTGGGACAGCATTGCGGTGCGGTTTGCTTTCATCTTCTCCAGCCGTTTTACTAGATGGCTGTTGGTCATCTCCATTTCCTCTATCTTGTCCAAGGCTGTCCGGAGCTGGAGGTTCAAAAGAAATTACAATTACAACGCAGGTCCGCCCAGTTCTTTTAACTTACTGCTGTTTGTTCCAAACTCCTCAAGTTTAACTAACCTGTTAACTGAATTCAGCTTTGAAAATGTTTCTGAAAGATACTTACAGTAGCTTAGTCCCCTTAAAACGAGGTATAAACAGACCATAAGTAAAAGGAACATTTTACTAGCTCTTATTTGCACAGATGACGGATATAAGGACATTTGTAAGCATGTCTGAAATGATGGGCCAATCGTGTTTAGTTATCGGAGGTTGGCTGTAGAAAAGTAGGGCTACCATTAACGACTATCTTTCTGTGGATTAATCCATCAACTATTCTACCGTTTGGTTGATTTATCTAAACGATTAATTTTCCTCCAGAAAATCAAATAGGTTAATTTTATTTTGACAACAAACTGCATGCCACTGCACGGCTTTAGATAATGGACACCGGCTTTCGGCACTATATGGACATTATTGCCCACAGTTCGATACGCAGATTAGTAGTATGTCTAAAACATTAATGAGATGCATATTGTGATACACAAAAGTTGGTAATCTGTATAAATTTGGTGTATCCTTATGTTAAATACGGTTAGCAGAGCACGCCACATGCTACTTTTTTGGTAAATCACGGAAGCGATAAGCACTGAAGGGACAGATCAGCAACCAGAACATCTTTTAGAAGCGGAGATACCGTGGATAAACAAGGTAAATGCTTGTGGTGTGGCGGTACTTTTTGCCGTTTAAAGTCTTCATAAAAATATTAAAATATATTTTTTAAATAACACTTTTTTTGTAAATAGTTTTCATTTTTATTTCAGTTCACAAATAATTTTCTTTTATTTGATATCCGTTTTTGTTTCCGTTTCAGTTTACAATAATAACTGGTCCCAACAAGCCCAAACCGCACGAACACACACATACTGGCCCCGTCAATCCACATCGATTAAGATCAAATTTTAGCCTAAACATTTTCACTAATTCAATGGAGATTCTAAGGTAGCAGGCAGACAACTTGCATGGCTTTAATAATGAGTGTATTTACCAGCTACAGGGACATTTTTTTTAAATGACCATTAGTATGGAGAACTTAAACATTAATAGAGAGCACTTACGGTGGGTTCGCTTTTTCTGGCGATCCAGAATAGCGCCTGTGTGTTCTCCCTTCAGACGCTTGTGCATAGCGCTATGACCGTGTGATTGGCATTGAACTGCACAGTGTAAAACCACCTTTTTGTTTAGTGATAATTTGGAGTACTCCTATAATTACGTAATGATCTTGGAGGAAAACATCTGTTATAATGAACTGAAGCGTTTTAGAAATTATACTGATAATTTCATTAAAATAATTTTTAAAAACAATGTGTCGATCTCAAATATTGATGTAGACGGATTTTCAGTGTCGACATCATTGACTATTTCGACTAATTGTGGCAGCCCTATACAAAAGATTTTGGAAATCCCACTAGTGGAGACAGGAAATGGTGTGAGTGGTCCACGTCTGCTTGTGAGTGTATCTGCCCTGTACCTCTCTTTGAAGCTTCCTCTTTTCAACTTTGAGCTCATCCTCAACTTTCTCAGAGTTGTCTGCAGCCATTTTGTATCTGGACACTTGTCCTTCAAGTCTGTTGATCTGAAAGAGAGACTTTCCGTTAACTGAGCATGATGCATATCAGAGTTACTAAGGGATTTTTATCTTGTGGGGCTGGGTGGAGTGTCTGCCTAAATCTTAGTCCAGAGGACCAAGTCTCCATGACGAATTTAACGCTGAGTACTACAGTACTATTTAGTGGTTAAGGGTGTTGATGATGTTAAGGATGATGACCCAAGGTTTCAACAGGATACTGATACTTGAACACTGAGGGTTAAGTACATCTAATAGCATTAAGCACTATGTGATGGTACCAAACCATATTCCTGATAGATGTAATTACATTTTGTTCCATCGTTGCCATTTCCTGTTCTGCTTTTGAGAGTTTGAACTTGTATTCACTTATTTGTCGATTGGCATCTCCTGTTGGAAGAAGCACATGGTAAAATCAGCAGTATGATTAGAATTGTTCCCTTAGTTCTGCATAAGCTATAGTGACAGATTTGAATAGAATAACATGAACAAGTACAGCAAAATGAGTCATTAACCCTTTATGCTGGAATATGTGGATAAACTGGGGAACTATAAACCTGAGCAGCTAGACAGTGAACCACCAAAGCACCACACATGCTACACATGTGCTTGTGCATATATGACACGATGGCGGGGCTGCATGGGGCTGCATGGGGCTGCATGGGGCTGCATGGGGCTGCATGGGGCTGCATGGGGCTCATGTTATGCATTTAGGAGAAACTAACTCTGCATCTCAATGAAGTGTAAGTCAGTCCCATTCTCCAGCCGCTCGCTGTCTGTGAAGACGCTCTCTATCTTTGTGCTTTTTTGTCTTTCCTCGTCCAGCTGCATCTTCAGCTTCCTGATCTGAGACAGGAAGAAATGCAGATTACCAAATGCATCAACACACTACTCTAATTTTACCAAACAAACCTACAGTTGTTTGTGGGAAACGCTCACTCCTAACAAACTTCATACACATAACGTGGGAATGAGGTGATGAGGCAGAATGCCACTTGGCAGTTGAGTGACGCGGGTTAACTTGTACCTGAGCCAGGAGCTCCTCTTTTTCATCTGCTAGCTTACGTAGCCTAACATCTGAAACAGAGTAAACAAGACACATGATCCGGGACCAGTCATGCTCACTGAGAGTGAGCCAGTGGGATGAAATGGTTCATTCTAGAAACTAGAAACTGTGAACTGGATGGAGCTAAATAGCAAAACGGTTGAAGAGGCATGGGAGTTTTTTAAAAGCACATTGTTGCAAGCACAAGA
>JAODLD010000497.1:0-10396 GCA_026781065.1 Mormyrops boulengeri | reverse complement strand
TGGCGCTCCTTCAGATCGCCGGGCAACTAGTAGTAAGGCAGCCGGGCATACATGGAGGACGACACAGGCAGAAGAGCAAGCTGGACAGAAGGACGTCATGCATAGTGGAGACGTTGCGCATGTAGCAGGGTGTGCAGGATATCTTGATAAATTTGGGGTCTCCAGGCGGCATACCCCAGAAGGGGTAGGGAATAAAAAATGCAATTATTTAAAAAGAAGTTCATAAGGTAACATTTTGGTTTCCCAGTGCATGCGCAGTTGGTGCCCTTGTGGCACTCATGGATGGGGAAAGTACAGTCAAGGCTCAGCACCTGGTCTGCCAAATAGCCGACGTGTAACACCTCCCAACCCCCTCTCAACAGAGTGACATAGTCTATTGTTAATTTGAATGACTCTGGAATGCAGAAGTTCCCTTCAACGTAGGCTGATGTTTTACAAGTGGCTTTATTGTCTTTCAAAGGCTTACATGTTATTTGGCTTACATTTATGGCAGATGTCATAGGTTTTGTTCCCTGACCATCTGCCAGTGGAGAAGTACTCTCTGGACGCTTGATTTGCTGACCAAGTTCCCTTCAAAATAGTAAATTTCGCTCAGGATGCTTGCATCACTTTATCAGCATTCCAAGCACAACTTTCGTACATTCTTGGAGCATTTACCACAGATAAATCTCTTGCATGTCTGGCAGATGTTATGTTCCCTGAAAATCTGCCAATTTGACACTGTCTTCCCCAGGCAGGGAAGGAGGTCCATAACATCAATGCCAACTTTAGTGCTGTAAATTGTCTCTGGCAGTTTCTTCGTGCCATTATCAGTTGAAACTGTCTGATGCATTGTGTACAGAACACATACATTTTTCTTTGGTTTTGCCTGGTAAATTGTGAGTGTGACTTTTCCAGCCTTCAGCACCTTGGTGGAAAATCTTTCAGACTGTGCCTGTGTACATAGGGGCATTACTCATCTGTTTTTTGTTCAACAGCTCCGCCCATGATGTCATTATCACCTGCCCATTATCCTCAAAGGATGTTAGAAAATGTTAGATATTAGAAATGACTTTGAAAATGTTTTTGAATGTGTGAAACTAACGTCAATATCTCATCAGTGTTTGTTGCACATGCTCAAAGTATAGTCAGAAATCTATCTGTCCACTTTAAAATGCGTAAAATAAATAAATTAATTAAAAAATAACATCTCACAAATAACACAATAAATCACAACATACTCCTTTAGTTCTCTCTCTCTCGAAAGGCAGATTTTCTGAAGTGCGCGACAACAACTTAAATAACTCTGCTTGTTTAAGTCAGACAGATCGACTTAAGGAAAATATCAATACAAACCTTAATGTGTCTTCTTTGGAATATGCCCGCTCTCAACAAACACAAACGTCCGCTTTTATATGAAATTATTAAATTAATCAGCCTATACGTTTCTGGATCACGTTCTACCGATCGACACGCCCTGAAGCGCGACTCGCTATTCATATGCCAATAAGCAATAACTAAGTAATAGCTCTCTATTTATTAAACTGAAAGGAATTTGTGAATGACTTTAATACATTTATATAGCCATCACTACGTTTTAAAAATCAGTTTTTACAAAATGTGTTGCTGAAATATACAGAAAAGTAAGACCATCCTCAAAAATGCATGCTGAAATCAGCCCTGTTTTCAATTTTTGGTGCATACAGGAAAACGAATCGGATGATAAACGGATCGATACTGAGCTTACCATAGTCTACACACAAACTGTTAGAAATAGTTATGTCATAGTCATAGTTTATTAAATTATGTTAGTAATCATTTGCGCGCGCGCACACACACACACACACACACACACATACATACTGGTATCAGTGGTATATGGGGACATCTGATTCAGTACCTGGCTTACGGGGACACCACTTTCTACTTATGCTATTGGTGTGCAAGTAATTCCGAAAAATTACTGTAAATTTGGCAAAGATACATCCAAGTTAGAATTATTATTTTTACTTTAGAATCATGGTAAATCATATATTTGACATTTTACAACATTAAAGGGACACGACCTGAAGAGTGTTAATAAGGACTCATGTGGTTTATGAGTACAGACCTCATACACAACACACAAACATGGACATATACAGTCTTAGGAGAACACTCCAAGCTTAAAAGGACAAACAAGATATTCCAAGCTAGCCTACAGTTTTGTCACATAACATTGTTTTCCATCAGATGTAACAAATAAAATTTTATTTGATCTATTATCAATCATTGTTTTATTAAATGTCAAGCATGTACATCATATCTATAACACATAATCTGCATAGGTCCTGTTTTGGGGAAGTCAGTATTACCAGGTACTGTACTGTGAAAAAAAATATTATAACGTATTCACAGCATGAAATTCGGCAATCGTGAAACTCACCACCATCTACTTTTCATTCCATTGCAAACATTGTGGAAAGGTCGGGTTATTACAAAACTACAAAATTGTAGAGTAGAATAAATAGTTTTAAAAACATTAAACTAAGATGGAGAAAAAAAACTCCCACCTAAATTAATCGAACTGTTCAACCATTACAAAAATCTTTAGCTAACACTTTCACAATATAACATGCAGCATGTGACACAATGAATTAACACTAAAACTGTGTATGCGTAAACATTCTCGCAAGTTATGATAAAAAAATAAAACATGAATTTTTTTAATAATTAAAAAAAATTGTTATCCTCATACTCACAAAATTCCCATATGTAAATTAATCAAACTGTTAAACAATTACAAAATTAGCTAACACTTTCACAATATAATGTACAGCATGTGACGCATGGAATTAAAAAGCATACTTGCAAAAGCAAGAACAAGAATGACATTTCATCACTCAAAACTGTGCATGCTTAAACATTCTAGCAAGTTATTATAAAAGTTATTATAAAAATGTTATTTAATAATTAAAAAATATTCATGTTACCCTCATATATACAAATTTAAAAAAAAATTTGATTAGAACTTGCAATTTGCAAAATTTGCTATTACTACTAGCCAGATTAAAATTCATTGTGCTTTTGCAAATTGCATTCCTCTATTTCTAACAAAGTCACGGATGTTTTGGGTGGTTCGCCCTTCTAAAACGGAATATTCTGCTTTCTTGCATTTCTCACACTCCAATTTGGAAGCCAAACGACCCTTCAATATGTGGAGTTTGAAATGCCTCATTACAGCAACGACTTCCTTTTTTGTCCATGGCCTTCAAACCACTTTGCGCTTTGTCTTTGTGGTTTCATTGACACGATCTACAAACGAGAAAGTCAAAAAGTTCCCTCAAACTGAATTTTGAATCCACAGACAACTGTAATACATAATTCTTGAAAGCTGGTTCAAAAAGAAAAAAAAAATAGCATTATCCCATAACCAAAATATAATAATAGGAAGACAAGTAAATAGGACACAATGGAAAAACAACTGGGTGAATTACCAAACTCTGATGAAATTACACATATTATTTGGGTACATAGTACTAACCTTTGTATTTAGTTTGGAGAAAAACACTAATCTGTCTTACCTTCTAGTGAAGATTCCTTGGTATTAGTTTTAGGGTCTACATTCATTTCATCTAAAAATAAGCAGTAAAACAACTGCTAAAAAAGTGACCAATTACTGCTGTTAAATAAGTACACTAGATGACAAAATATTTACTTGCTTGCAAAATGTGCAGGACGATCCAAATTCTTAGTATGAGATTACTAATTTCACTAAAATTGAATGCTTCATTGTAGTCTACATCTGCTTGCACTAAGCCTTTTTGCATTCCAGTGTATTAAGTTTACTCCATGTTAACCAAGCTTCTTTTATATGTGTAAATCTAACATGAAAGAGCAAGTTTGCCACAGGCTATTCAAAGACAAACCTTTATACAGAATGTTAAGGTTGTGTAAAAGTTAAATTTTATATATTCTAATTATTCTAGAATAATTATAGGTGTTAAGTTATTAGGAGTGTCAAGCTAATACATGTTGGAAGATAAATGACAGAAACAGTATTCTATAAAATATATCGGGTCTCTGTAACCTACCTTTAAGGAAAAAACTCATAATGAATCCTAAATGTAAATAAAGCACATCTTGGTAAAGTACAACTACTAATCCTAAATGTAAATAGAGGATGGATTGATAAAGTACAACTACCTGAGCTGCTGTCTGAAGATCTTCTTTCGCAATCCTCATCGCCATCACTGTCTGTGACACTGAAGTCATCTGAAAAACATTGAACAGGACACATCCTCACTGCATAAAATTTTGACCATTTTACTCCGCTATTTCTGGCATAGTCCTTACTAACACAGAAAACATTTACATGATGTCAAGTTAATATGCAATCTAACACATTCACTTACTTATTTTTACACTATACCTGAAATTTCATCCAGAGATTTGCCCTTGAGTTTTGGTAGCTGCCCTCTTTCCATGGCAATCAACAGTTTTGAAATTTTGGCCACTTGCATGGTAGACTCTGGTAGGCGCTAATACTATCTATGAATCCCGATATCATGACCCATGAATTCAGCCAGCTGGTCAAGTTCATTGTTCTTTAAATTCAAGACTTGTGAAACCGTTGCCACTTGTTTCCTCAGTTGAATAGATCTAAGGTGTTCAGGATTTTTTGCGCCACAGTCACAAGCAAAATGTCGAAGGCAGTCTTTTCCCCTATAATGACTTAAATATTTGGGAATCCCAAACAGGAAAATATTTTCTCTAGAAACATGACAGTTTTCCCTTTGTTGAACGAGCTTTGTGAGTGCGTGCACCATTTCTGGGGTTAGGAGAACAGCTATTCTGCGGTTGCGTTTGCCCCTCAACTCAACTCTGCTGAAAGGCTGACAGAGTTTCTGTTCAAATTCCATAAGCCCTTGAGCAACATCATCATGCACTTTTGCTTTGATCACGACTTAAAAAAATCCTAAGAGTCATTTTCGACACTTTTCCTGCACGTCTTCTGTTGAATAAGATCACTTGTGTTAACGTGATCTTGGCTAGCTTAGCATATGCAGCTGGTGATGGAATCTCCTCTAATTCACTAATTGCATGCTGTGCTTCATGCTCAAGGTGTTTGTGCAATTTTTGCACGTCCTTAGTCAGTGGAATCGTTGACAGTTTATTAAACTTTTTCTCCTGTAAAGTTGTCAGGGTGCGGATGGAAATGTTTTCAGCCCATTTTGATCCAAGCAGCTTTTCAAATGCTTTGGCTGATTTCCTCAACTCATCATCATCGCACATCAACGCTCTGCGGTGAACTATATCACAGACTTTGTGCAAGGAGTGCCCAAGTTTTAGTGCAAGGCTTGGTGAGCTATAGGTGCTACTCTCCGGATTGTATCCTGCTGTTTCTTTGACACACAAGATCAGCTTTTCAAAATTGGCTGGTTTTATTTTTAAGTTATGAATTGATGCTTTGTTGTGAAGGGTAATGACTAATCTTCCTAGTTCACAGAGCTTTTGCCTGAAATATTGATGTTTAGTAGTATCATGGCCATGCTTGCCAAACAAGGACTGGGCCAACTGTAAAATGCAGTAGTCATTTCTCACAACTGCTGTGACCTCATCCTGATTCATGTTCTTCAACATTCTCCAAACTCCTTCTGGTATGCTTTGTGTCAATGAAGAGCATGCTGTGCCCAATCCAAGGATTTGTCTCTTACCATAAGCTTTTTCATCTGAGTCAGGTTTGTTATGACATCTCCTTGTATGCCTCCATATTTCCTTTCTGACAAACATGCCAGTACAATACATGCAGAATTCATATTCAGCTGAATCACACTTGGTTTGTGACTTTCGTTTCACTTTTAAAGATCCCGAACCTTGAGATACAACAGCACTATTATGTTGAAAATTGCCTTTGTTTCTAAGCTTTTCCAGCATTATTTTGCGTTGTTTTGAACCCTTGGGGAGGGAAAGAACTTTAGCAGTTTCTGCCTCTTCGCGTTCATGTACCTTGAAATGCTGGGCAAGTTTGGATTGAGGCTCTTTGCAGATAAAACAATAATTTTTGTTGTTTGCATGATCTAGTGTTGCTGGTAAATCTGCACATGCTGCCGTCCAATGTACCTTCTTGGAAATTTTGTTTAAGGAGCCATTATATATTTCACCCAAGAACACAGAGTTCTCTTTCCTTGTATCCTCTATGGTTTTGTCTGGTGCAGTCTTCTCAATAATAACCATTTGATGCTCCACATCTGATGCTGCTGTATTGCTTTCATGCTCCAACTCAGAACAATCAGTATAATCCTCTGAGTTTGGCACAAATTCATCTCCAGAAGAAACATCATTGTCCTCACTTGATTCCGGGACATCCTGGCAAATCAGAGAACCAAGAAGGATTTTATTAGTAGAAACAATGAAGTGTGCATTTAGTAGGCTGTTTTTACATTTCAACATTTAACATATTTATTTTCTAAGCAACCATGTTAGGCCATAACATTAGTATCATCATATCACATCTGTGAAGCTAAATTATTGTGATATTGTACAAAGAATAAAATGTCTACAGGTGGAATATAACTTGCATAATAATCACACAACTGGCTAGGTTTGTGAATTTAGAGTTTAGATTTCTGTCTTTAAACTGTGAATACGGTACTTAAAATGAAATTGAACCTACCCATGCTTTTGGTCTCTGCTCATCAGAAGTGGTCTTGGACAAACACGCTTTATGCCAGACACCAGAACATAATAAAGAAGAATAAAATGGTGACAGAGACTGGGAAATCTGGATTCACTACTGGATTAAATGGGGTACATATATACAGATCAAGGCAGTGAATGGCTTTCTAGGCATATCTAAATTGGTTAAAGAAGTACACAGTATAACTTACGTTTTCATTTAAGTCCAGTCCATCTAATTGGTGCAAATGGCCCACGGCAAACTGAACATTTGTCAAGGCCAGACAAAACTTCAACAGCCATATGATGCCTCTGACACTGCTGGAAAAAAGCAGAACATGTATATCAGAACTGATCATATAAATAAGTGAGAAAATGGAAAAAGTATACATAAATTAAGAATTGTAGTGGCACCCTAAATATTAATTTTATTTCCAGCCCTTATTATTATGATTTGCAACAAGTCCTCAGAAAACAAAAACTAATCCGTTTAAACCACCCATAAGTCAGGTACACAAAAACCCGTCCCTCACAACAGCCTTAGTCAAGTATAGAACAGGACACAACACACACTACTGTGCATTATCCAATTGCAGACTGCAAAGCATCTAAGAGGTCATTTACCGGGATGTCGGACCCTGGATGCTCCTGAAGTGTTACAAATCTTGAAGTAAGTGTCTGGTCTTCGTTTGTCTAGAGAGAAAATGGACATAACACAATTGTTATAGAGTTAATCAGCAATCATGTGTGAATAAATGTCAGTTAGAAGTAATACTACATGAAGTGAAAGGTTAAGTAATGATCACTATCTACAAACACACTCTAGACAATGTCACATTGCGTCCTTACAATCCCAATCATGTTCTCACAAACCAGCCACAGGTCTTGTCTACTCATACATAAACTACTTAACAGATTCAGACAAACACAGAACACAATTTTAGCATTATGGATAATGACAGCTTCTTAGTTGTATTGCTAGTTGACTATATTGTGCTTATAGTTACCTGTGATTGTGGGTCAGACATCTTATTGCGGGATGTTGTCGCCAGGCTCTTGTGAACTGGCATCTTCAGAGAAGAAAAATATTTCTGGCTAATACCTTAGGAGTTAAAGTAGCATTAACTTTACTGTGCAAGTATTTACTGAAACAACGGAGAATATAATTCAGTGTTTGCTCTTTATGAGTGGAATACAAGATCAAATTCTGCAAATTCTTGTACTGGGAATGTGTAGAAAGCCCAGAATTGATTTAGACACAAGTCTTAAATTCTGATACACACGACCTTATAACTTTACATTTCTACCATTAAGACCTCACAAATTACACCATGCTCTTATAAACCAGTGCTGGGTCACGTCTTCAGAAATAGAATGTAATTCACACGTTAGATATTTTTCCCTCATAAAAACCCAAAAAAGAAGGTGTACCTCCTGCTGAGATGTTTGTGTGCATCCTTACAAACCCAAACATGTTCTCACAAACCAGCCACAGGTCTTGTCTACTCATACATAAACTACTTAACAGATTCAGACAAACACAGAACACAATTTTAGCATTATGGATAATGACAGCTTCTTAGTTGTATTGCTAGTTGACTATATTGTGCTTATAGTTACCTGTGATTGTGGGTCAGACAACTTATTGCGGGATGTTGTCACCGGGCTCTTGTGAACTGGCATCTACAGAGAAGAAAAAAATCAAATCTGACAAATAGTTTTAGGTGTTAAAATAACATTGATTTCCATATGCAGGATTATGATTGTTGGTTTGTTAGGAATAGGATGCAATATTATAAAATTTTTAAACAATACTAGATAGTTAAATTTTTAAGGTTAGAAAAATGGGATAAAACAAATAATAATAACAACAAGGGATTACAGTGAGGAATCTGAGTGATATAAGTTTATAAAATCCGCCAGGTTATTCCCTTGCAAAGAGTAGTGCGCCATGTGAGGTTATCTCCATAATCATATGTTATCTCATCATCTCTCCTAATGTCTTTTATAGCAAATAAACATAGGTGCGGGGTACCATTTACTACAATTTTTGTCATTTTTGAGTTAGGATCAGCACTGCCGTTGACCAGGCGTCCAAAGGATCCATCATCATTTGTGGCACCAATACTGTTAAGAATAAAAAGTATGTAAGTTGCAAAGATATAAAACCATGCATAAAGACATAGTAAGATTCACATTTACACTGAAAGTAAAAAAACAAAACAATCTTTGTAAATCTGAGTGCTCACCAAACAGTTCCTCCATTGTGTTTGAAGTAGTATACATATGTTATATTTCTTTCCCTAATAGTGTCTGCATCTTTTCCAGTGATTCGCTGTCCTCTGTACTCCAGAATAAAATTTCCTTTTTCAATATTCACTTTTGCAAATACACGACGACCTGAAACAGGTAATTTAGCAAAAAATAAGATGACATTTCTGCAAATAGATGTATTCTGCTAGCACAATCATTCTTTTTCATTCCACTGTCTATTGACTGTAACATAAAAAGCTAAACTTTTTTTAATCATACTTATTCATTTTAAATCCTTTTACAAACAACTGGCCAAATACTGTACTAAGCAAACAATGCCGTATTGTTATTAAACTCTTTACGTGTATAATATGTAATTAGATGTAGAGTTATACAGTATATTTAGAAAAAAAATAATACAACTATATTCTCACCCTTATACTTATTTATGTATCTTTCTTTGATTATGTCGTGCTGATCAATTCCCAATGAAATAACAATACACGCATGTTTCTTTGGGTTAAGTCACCTCCGTCTTTCGGTCATGCTGCTATAACAGGAAAAAAGTGGCAGAAGGAATGGAACAAATCCAGCATGCTAATCTATTTTATTCATGCATAGCAACTATGAATAAAATAACGATATAACAAGGATAAAAAGTACTAAGAATTTCACATGAAAAGTTCTTTCTGACGTACATATTCACTGTGTTAAGGTACTACACCGAAATAGTGTTTGTACACCCAGACCAATGCCGGTATTCAGGTTAAAAGAACCGTAAAACATGATTTTTACGTGAACAAACACTTACCGGACCCGAATAATTCTTCTTGGAGAATAATTCTTCTCGTGGGAGCTGGACTACGGCAGACTCTTGCAAAATGTCCAAATTTACCACACTGTCTGCATTTTGACTGTTTAGCTGGACATTTAGGGTAATTTGCTAAGTGAGATGTAGTGCCGCAACGGAAGCATGTTTTCGCATCCATTTTTCTCTGCGAGTCATGAGATGGCATCTGATGAGAAGCTGTGGACTTGCGTGGTACAGATTTCTGACGCCACCGCTGTTTTGTACCTTCACGTCGGCCAGTATGCACCACTTTAACTGAAATTTCAGTCCGCTCCATTGCTTTAGCCTCTGCTACTTCAGACTCAGTTTGCCCCACGATAGTAATCGCTTTTTGCAGAGTGAGGTCCGTTTCCAACAGCAGACGTTCCCGAATACGTGAAGTTCATATCTTCTTTACAATCTGATCTCTAATCATATCGTCCGCAAGTGCGCCAAAGTCACAGTTCACTAGCAGCTCACACAGAGCAGCTACATATTGCACGATAGGTTCACCGAGTCTCTGAGCACGTTGGTGAAATTTATTTCTCCCAGCAACCACGTTCACTTTTTGCACAAAAAATGCTCGTAAAGCAGTCAACGTCGTCTCGTATTTGTCATCAGACACTGTCAGTGTGTAAAAAATCCTCTGTCCCTCTGTACCTAAGCAATGAATTAGCA
>JAODLD010000496.1:0-10397 GCA_026781065.1 Mormyrops boulengeri | reverse complement strand
GGCAAACGGGAGGATTCCACACGGGGTTAACACGGAGGAGTGGTCCACATGAGGGCGATCGGGGCTGGGCGTGACAGGCGGCGCTTCTGGGACATATTGATGCCTGATGATAACGGTATAAAGTTAGCACTCCAGGAACAACTAAGCTCTCTGAATGCAACGGTAGCGGCTGCTGTTAAGCAAGCGGTCGACTCAGCCCTTATTCCTGCCCTGCGGGACATACGACTAGACATGCAGAAGATTGGCGAGGCTGTAAATGAATTAAGCAGCGAACTAGAGAATGTAGCTACAGCAGCTAAAAAAACACAGGGCCGTGTAGACATCATTCAAACGGCCACACTGGAGGACACGCGTTCAGCCATCGAACTGAAGAAACAACTAGACCAACTCTCTACAAAGCTGACTGACTTAGAAGACGGGAATCAAAGACACAACATAAGGTTGATCGGCTTACCTGAATCGACAGAAGGCTCCGATGCTGTTGCCTACCTTAAAGCTAACCTCCCAAAGTGGATTCCACCCCTTGAGGGTCGGGAAATCGACATCGAGAGGGCACATCAGATCTATGATCGACGAGCTACTAGCTCCAACAGACCACGGACTCTCATTTTCAAACTCCTACAGTGGCAGGACACATTGGCCATCCTTTAAAGGTGCACGCAAAACTTATCCAGTGAAATATACATCTGGCGTCACTCTGCAGTTCTTCCCCGACTTCAATCCTGCCACAACTGAGAGGAGAAAGGGCTTTGGCCCGATCATGAAACAAGCTACTGCCATGGGTCTGTCCCCTTTTCTCCTCTATCCTGCGATGATGAAGTAGGAATACAAAGGGGAAAAGATGAAGTTCGAATCCCCTCCAGTAGTCACGGATTTCCTTAATACGTTACCGTGGAGTTTACTCACTACGGGGATGCGACGCGACGCGACGAGGGAACCATTCTGTCATCTACGGGCTTAGAGGATGGGACTCAAAGTTCTACTCAACGAGAAGCAAAAGGCTTGTAATTGACAAAACTGGAGGTTAATGGCGTCTTTCTTTCAGGGTGGCTTATGTGTTACAATAGCTTTCCTATGTTTCATAGAATTGTTTTACTTTCCTTTTTATGAGGGTAAGGTACAAGTCACTGAATGGGCTTGTTAATCTAATGGTACCGCATTGGTTGGGTGGGCTTGTGACATACTCAAGTTCTCTTTGTCGGGCCGACTGTGTGATCACGCTGGGATCTGTGTCTATACGTTGGGGTGGTTTGGCCACGGATCAGAAAAGAACTTTCTCTTTTTGTTTTTTGATTTTGAAGACCTATCGAACTATGTCAATGTGGCCCCCGGTTAACGTTGTTTTTGTTAGTGTAAATAGTTATATACTTAATATCCCTCCCTCAGCAGGCACTTCCTTTCTCTTTTCCCCCAAGTTACTAATGAGCTCTTATGGTACTTGGAATAGTCAGCACATATTCTTGCAGTGGTCATTCACTGATGGTGGTTTTGCTCTTGCAGCACCGATCTTAACTATAGAAGACCAATGGCATCCTTAAACATCATTTCACTTAACGTGAATGGTCTCAATTCACGCATTAAATGGACGTGTGTTCTAGAATACTTAAAAAGTACGTTACACTAATCCAAGAATCACATCTAAGACGATGCGATGTAGCTCGATTTAAGAACAGACATTATAAACTAATAGCTTCATCCTCTGCCTTGAACAAAAACAAAGGGGGTTTGTGTGTTATTGAATAGGAAGATTCACTTCGATATTGATCAAACTGGAAATGACGAGGACGGGAGACTTGCGTTCGTGTGTGGTAAAATCGTAAACCAGACATTGACGTTTGTCTCCATATACTGCCCTAATAATCCAGATAGAAGTTTCTTTACACAAACTCGAAACAGATTGCTAGAATTACATGGTTACTCTATGCTGATAGGAGGTGACTTTATGCCGTTCTTAATCCTACTCTTGACAAATCAAATCTCGATGTAGTCGGCAATGTCCCTTCAGCCCTGTTAAATGCGTGGATCAACAACCTAAATCTGGATGATGTATGGCGCATGCAAAACCCTACCGCTAGGAATTACACCTTCTATTCCAATAGGCACAAGACTTTTTCAACCTTAATATCAGGTAATACTTCCATTGCCATTCTACCAATCCTCTTGTCTGATCATTCTGCAATATTGTGCAGTGTCAGTCTGCCTCATATAAAATCAAAGGCTACTAGGTGGCGCCTGAATACATCTTTGTTAACAGATTCACAGTTCCTTGATTCACTCAGGTTTAAACTCAACAAGAGCTCATAAAATTACAACCCTAGAACACGAAATATGACAACTGCAGAACTTGCAAAAGAACAATCCCACAGATGAGCAATTAGCCTTATTAACATCTTTGAAGGATGAGTACAACATTCTTGCCTCATTAAAGGCCAAACATATCCTGCATAGGACTAGACAACGATATTATTTTGAATCTGAATGTCCTAACGATCTGCTGGCACTCAGGCATAAAGAATGTGAAAGGAAGGCGGATGTTTCTTCAATTAAAAAAGAGGATGGAGAAATCACGACAAATCCTGACACCATAAATAATACATTTGCTTCATTCTATGAGAATCTATATAAATCAGAGATTGACTTTAATGTTTTTGTCTGTGCCAAATTCCTTAATGAATTAGATCTACCCTCTGTTCTGCCAACAGACCAGCATCAATTAGAAGCCCCATTAGAATTAGAAGAGTTGCACAAAGCTTTGAGATGTCTAAACAAAAACAAATCACCCGGCTTAGACGGTCTTCTACCTGAGATATATCTCGAATTTTGGGATCTGCTGGGTAAACCCATGCTTGATTCTTTCGAGTTTGCAATTAAGAATGGAACGTTTCACAGGGGTCAAAAAACGGCGCTTATCACTGTACTCTTAAAAAAGGATAAAGATCCCAATAAGTGCTCCAGTTATATGCCGATATCCTTAATAAATAGTGACCTTAAAGTGTACGCCAAAGTTATTGCCTTGCGCCTTGAGAAGGTTATTCGCTCCTTGATTAATGTGGATCAAACAGGGTTTATGAAGGGAAGATCCGCGTCTGACAATATGCGGAGACTATTACACATTACACACAGTGCAGACACACATCCGAATCCGTGTGCGGTATTTTCACTTGATGCGGTGAAAGCGTCTGACTGACTGGAATTACATGTGGGCGGTTTTACAGAGATTTGGTTTTAAACACAACTTTATTACAATGATGAAGGTGTTATACCATTCACCTCTTGCAAAGGTTTTAACGGGACACTCTTCTGTATTCCCCTTGCAACGAGGAACAAGGCAGGGTTGTCCTCTGTCACCACTCCTATTTTGTTTATTGATAGAACCTCTAGCACATGCCATTAGACAATCTGACGCTTCCCCTATGAGAATTGGAGACTATAATCATATTATATCTTTATATGCGAACGATATCATCTTGTTTTTAGATCATTTCAACTATTCCCATAATAATTTGGCAATTTGATCAATTTAGTGCTCTATCAGGCTATAAAATAAACTGGACTAAGTCTGCTTTAATGATATTAAATAATAGAGGTACAGTTACCCCTGTTCATCCATTAATTCAGATTAAAGATGCTTTCACATGCCTTGGTATTACAATCTATAACAATACATATAGAATTATTAAAGACAACTACCATACCTTGTTAACCAGGGTGAAATCTGATATTCTAAGGTGGAGTAAGTTGAAAATGTCTATTCAGGGCAGGATTAATATAATTAAGAAGAATATGTTACCACGTGTCAATTTTCTATTTTTTATGCTGCCATTCCCCCGCCTCCTAATTTCTTAAAAGATGTTCACTCTATAATGTCTAAATTTATTTGGGATGAGAGGCGTCCTAGGATTTACCTGTCCACGCTCCAACGTTCGAAGGGGCTAGGTGGTTTGGCAGTACCAAATTTTGAACTTTACTACTGGTCATTTCAAATCAGGGCACAGGCTCCTGGGTGGATTCAAATTCCATGACGGCATGGAAAAGCATCGAGGCTGCAAGAGTAAAACCACATAGGTTACAAGATATATTGTTTGCTAATATTCCTGTTAAAAGGATTAATAATGAATATGGACCAATCATTGCAAATTCTATTCAAGTATGGAAAATAGTAGAATATCTGATTGGTGGCCCATTTAAATTTTGTCAGACCACACCATTGTGGCATAATCAGAATATGTTAGGAGGTAACCATTCCTTTTACCAACCCTCTTGGGCTTCATTGGGTGTTAACACACTTGGTGACATGTACAATTCTCAGGGTCTTTCTGCTTTCCAGGATCTAAGGTCAACTTTCTTCCTTCCAGCGTCTTATTTTTTTGTTTACTTTCAGATAAGATCAGCCCTAAAAGCATATAGAGTTCCCTGGAACTCCTCTCTCCCTTCACACCCAATGATGCAGTGGATTAACCCACCGGTGGGTAGGCCCTCAGTTTCTAAAATATATATTACACTTATTGAACATAACAAGAAACCTTTATCGATTCAATCCATTTGGGACAAAGAGTTGGAATGTACTAACATACGGTTGAATTGGGAGAAGTTGCTATCTAACCTGAATATGACATCTAAGAATATAGCGCACCAACTGATTCAATACAAAACTATTCATAGAGCGTATATTACACCTTATAAAAGATTTCGGATGGGGCTGCAATCTACTTGTAACTGTCAGATACGCAATAACGGCTGTCCAGAGACCTTTCTGTATATGCTCTGGGACTGTACAATTTTGTCCAAATTTTGGTCTGATGTGAACACATGTTTATTTGATTTATTGGAGATTTATTCTGTACCTAACCCTGCCCTTTGTCTTCTTAATGACACGTCGCGTGTCAATTTAAAGACTACTCAATGTAAAATGGTGTTCGCTGGGTTTACTGCAGCAAAGAAAACGATCACAAAATGCTGGTTTATTTGTACAATATGTGGCCGTCCTAAAGAAGTTATCGGAGCACTGTGAGTTTGGCACTCATTTGTAGTGTGCGAGATCTGACTGCAATGGCAGCACTGCCAGAAGGGTGTAGATAAAGCTATACAAAAATCACCTGCATGGACATTACTTCTTTTACAATAACCAACTCCTGATCCAAACTGTTAGCAGTGGAAAAAAGTAAACTATTGTGTATAGTGGCCTTGTGTGAAAAGATAGCTGCCAGGAAAAAGATGAAATACATGTATTTCAAGGGATCAAAGTTTTATTGTCATGTACTGAGTACAATGCAATTCTTACTCGAATGCCTTCTTCACAGACTGGACGATTAAACAAATAAAGCAGCGCAACATTATAGTAACTAACAATAAATAAACCACTAACTTACGTGCACCGTTAGAGCAATTATGTCATTTGTTTAAACTTTATTTTACCAGGTAAATTAACTGAAAACCAGTTCTCACTGCTGAACGTGATATTCAGGAGAATTAGCAGATAACGCATCAGAACTTCCTGGGATACAAACATCGGGACCTGAATGCATTGCTTTAAGCCAGCACTGTAAGCGGCTGCATCATGTCGAACGCATCCACAGATTCGATTGCTTAGCCTTGGTATCCCAGATGTATGACTCGTATTTTTAACCTCGTATTTTTTGAATGTGAATTTGGACCATCGAATTGGAGCAACTTCAAAATGTTGTCTTTGTATTTTTAACATTGTATTTTTGCATGTGAATTTGGACCATCGAATTGGAGCAACTTCAAAATGTTGTCTTTATATTTTTAACCTCGTATTTTTGGATGTGAATTCGATGCATATTTCCAATGCATAAATATTCAATGTTAGAATTTCAGTGGCATATAAAATTCAAATTGTGATGGCACAGATTTACTTCCATAAGACTCAGACTCTAAAGTGACGCTGCATATGGTGTCAACAGTAATAATTGATACTGAGCCAGTGATGATGGTTAAAGGGGACAATGAAACATCGGCTATGGTGATGATTAAGCCCAAGATTGAAGGTCAGAGGATTGAGATGGAGTTAGACACCGGGGCGGTATTCTCCTTGATTTCAAGAGAGTTATATGAAGCCAAATTTGCCCACATGCCCTTACGGAAGACTGGTGTCATTCTGAAAACATACACCAAGGAGTTACAGAGGGAATGTTGAAAGTATGGGTGAAAATGAATAAACAGAAGGCCAGATTACCCTTATATGTGGTAAAGGGGAAGTCACCCCCACTGTTTGGCCGTGAATGGCTGAGGAACATCAAAATAGTGAGAACCATGCACAAAACCAGTGAGACCCTAGACAATGTTCTAAATCACCATATCGAAGTATTCAGCAAGGATTTAGGAATGCTCAAGGGGTTTGAAGCTTCACTGACATTGAAGCCTGGTGTACAGTATGCGTAGGCGTAGTACCTTATTCTTTGAGGCCGAAGGTGGAAGCTGAAATTGAGTGCCTTCTCCAGCAGGGAGTGATCACCCCAGTTCAGTTTAGTGATTGGGCAACTCCCATAGTACCAGTACTTAAGAAAAGTGGTGACGTGAGAATTTGCAGAGACTTTAAGGTAACTGTAAATCAAGCTTTATGTATTAAACATTATCAGATACCCCGCATTGAGGATCTATTTGCATCGTTGTCTGGAGGGCATCGGTTCAGCAAACTGGACCTTTCACAGGTTTACCTCCATGTACCAGTTAGTGCAGATTCACGGAAATATCTCACGATCACCACACATAAGGGAATGTTTTGTTGCAATCGATTACCTTTTGGGATTACATCCATTCCATCCATTTTTCAGAGGATAATGGATCAAGTGTTACAAGGACTTCCAAATGTCCACTGTTTTCTTGATGACATACTCGTGACAGGTCGGGATGATGCACATCATCTAAAGAATTTGGAAGTAGTACTGAGTTGTCTGGAAAAATTCAGACTTCAAGTCCAGAAGGAGAAGTGTGAATTTTTTAGGAGCTCGCTTACATATCTAGGTCAGCAGGATACAATCCCAGCCATTGTGGATGCTCTGGCGCCAACCGACACAAGTCAGTTACACTCTTTTCTTGGACTCATTAACTATTATGCGCGTTTCGTTCCGAATCTGTCAACACTTCTGCACCCATTGAATGCGTTGTTGCATAAGGATGCAAAGTGGGAATGGCCCAAGAAATGCGAGGAGGCATTCTGCGTGGCGAAAGAGCAGCTAGCCAGTAAGAGTGTACTGACCCACTATAATCCAAGACTCCCAGTCATACTCGCCTGCGATGCCTCACCCTATGGTGTCGGAGAGGTCATTTCCCACCCACTGCCTAATGGTGCAGAAAGACCAATAGCCGTTGCCTCCCGCACGTTAAGTAAAACCGAGCAGAATTATGCTCAGATTGAGCGAGAAGCATTAGGAATCATATTTGGGGTCAGATGCTTTCACTCATATTTATATGGCCATAATTTTACTTTGCTCACTGATCACCGCCCATTAGCGACCATAATGAGTCCCAGTAAGGCAATCCCTTCTATGGCTGCAGCAAGATTGCAGCAATGGGCACTTATTGGCAGCACATGATTATACCATTGAATATAGATGCGCAGCTGACCACGGCAAACCGGACAGTCTGTCGCGGCTTCCTCTTCCAGCACAGCAGGAGGCAAAACATGGGACAATTGATACTGTTCTTATTAATCACATTGAAAGTTTTCCGATCTCTTGCACTGATGTGAGAAGAAAAACCAGATCTGACATTACACTCTCTCAGGTCATGGAAATGGTGTCAACGGGCCGTTTTCCATCAGCCAAGGACTCTGACAGTAACCTGGCCCCGTATTTAGTATGGAAAGACGAGCTCACAGTACTTCAAGGTTGTTTACTGTGGGGAAACAGAGTTTTAGTTCCACCCAAGTTATGTAAGCAAGTCTTAGAAGAACTACATGTACGACACCCTGGCGTGGTTAAGATGAAGGCTGTGGCAAGAAGCTATGTCTGGTGGCCGGGTCTCGACGTGCAGGTCGAGGAGAAATGCAAGAGTTGCGTGTCTTGTCAGCGCTGTCAGAAAAGCCCTGGCCTGCAGTTCCATGGCAGCAAATTCAAATTGATTTTGCTGGCCCTTTTGAGGGGCGCATGTTTTTCGTAATAATCGACGCCCACTCCAAGTGGCCAGAAGTCATCTTGATGGACTCAACTTCATCAGCAAAAACAATTGAAGTCCTCAGTGGTCTTTTCAGCCATTATGGAATACCCGAGGTTCTCGTTAGTTACGATGGGCCTCAGTTCACGTCTGAGGAGTTTGCCAACTTTTTAACATCCAATGGCATTAAGCACAAACGCTCAGCTCCTTTTCACCCCGCATCGAACGGCCTGGCAGAGCGCTTCGTACAGATATATAAACACTCCCTAAGGTCATCATGGGGAACAATCTCTGTCCAACAGCGACTTTTATTTTATTTAACCTCTATTTAACCAGGTTAGTCTCATTGAGATCACAGATCTGTTTTGCAAGGGAGACCTGGCCAAGGTAGCAGCAACACAGTGTCAGTGCAAAGTCTTATATAAGTCTTACATAAAATTACATGAAAACATACTCAAACCATGCATTTGCATGCAGACAAACTAGTCTCCAGAGTCTTTACCAAAGCTTTAAATTCATTCAAGGGTATTAAGTTGCACATTCGAAGTTCAGCTTGAAGAGTGTTCCATGCGTCAGGTGCTGAAAACCTGAAGACTTTCTTTCCCAATTCATTTCTTACTTTAGGAACAACCAGATTTAGAAAGTCAGTCGAGCGAAGATTACGACTTCCTTGCTTCCAGACCAGGAATGATGATACATAGGAAGGAAGTTTACCCAGAATGGCCTTATCAATGAACACATACAAGTGACTAAGGCGATGGGCTTGTAAAGATGACCAATTTACTTTAGCATAAAGCACACAGTGATGAGTAAGAGAACCACTGTTTGAAATGAACCTCAGTGCTCCATGATACATACTATCTAACATGCGTAAACAATGAGCAGACGCATGCATATACAGTACATCATCATAGTCAATGATAGGTAAAAACGTTGGAAAAGAAAAGCTTTGTTCCCATACTAAAATCCTAATAGGGACTTCAGCTTTTTTGTTACATACTTAATGTGTTCCTTACAAGACAGGTGGTCATCAATTAAAAGTCCTAGATATTTAAAATTAGACATCAATTCTATTTGTTGACCATCTCTTTTGTGTTAATGTTAATCTGTTTTTGAAGTGGTGAACAACATAAGTTTTGTTTTGTTTGCATTTAAATTCAGTTGTAGCTGACAATGTTGTTCCTGTACTTTGTCAAAAGCATCTTGAAGATATTCAAAAGCCTTCGCGGGAGTAGGTGCAGAGCAGTAGATTGCGGTATCATCAGCATAAAGGTGAAAAGTTGTGTTTGGAATGTTCCGTCCCAGGTTATTTATATATATACTGAACAATAATGGCGCAAGAATCTAACCTTGTGGGACTTGATGCTTTCTTATTACAATACAGAAATACTCCCCATGCCACTACCAAAGAGACGCCCGCCATGCTATTCCTCTGTCGCAAGCTTCGCACTCATCTTGATCTATTGAGACCATATGGCAGCAGTGGTCAAGCAAGCACAAGAGACCCCAGCGACACTACAGGGACACACACGCTAGGGCCAGGAGTTTCGGTGTGGGGGATCTGGTTCTTGTCTGGGGCTACCAGAAGGGGGAGGAAAAATGGACGACGGGAACTGTTACATGGCAAGCACGACCAGTATCATACCCGGTCGAGGTTGGTTCGAAACAACAGTGGAATCGGCATGCTGACCAGATGGTGGCCTGCTACCCCAGCACTGTACGGCCTGCATCTGACACGCAACTTACACCCCCCACGGTCAGTGCAGCAGTTATGACAGACGTTGGGAAATGCAAAGGTCTCCCAGTCCTGGCTATGTAACAAACTCATCACCTCCACATCGGTCAGACATCACACACACGGATGCTCCAGTAACACCTCATCAGACACGTAATGGACATACAAGATGGATCCGTAAACCACTGGACAGACTGAATCTTTAAACTGCTGGCAAGCGATTTGTGGAACTGTTCAGTTAGTGAGTACCGTCTCAAAAAAGGGCACAATAATCCCTTGACACACTCAAGGTGATGGGGCAGTCTACCCCCAACTATATATATATATATATATATATATATATATATTTAACTATACTATTTGTTACAGATTGTTGATTTAGCATACATGGGATATCTGTATTGCAACCTCTTAATATCAATTAGAGGTTCACTGTATTCGGAATACTACAGTCATTGACAAAAGTCTTCTCACATAAGGACATAGTAACTTAAAAAGGCATATAACTTTATTTCTAATCAATCAATTGTTACAATAAATGGATCAA
>JAODLD010000495.1:0-10403 GCA_026781065.1 Mormyrops boulengeri | reverse complement strand
CCTCCCTCACCCACCCACCCACCCACCCTACTTCTCAGCCTTGACCACCAGCATATAAAGTGGGGCCTGTTACAACCCTCTCAACATCATCACCATCATGGCAGCACCTACAGATTATAGCAAGAAGTGATCGTAATCACCTCCGATGACGAAAGCGGGGACGATGAGGCCTCTCACCCTCTGACCCCTCCTCCTCCATCACTGACCTATGACCCTGGAGAGGTCCCGATGCCTAAGATCTGCATGCTTCTCTCCAGCTTTCTGCTGAGGGATGCTGACCTGCATAAAAGCCTTGATAGTGGGCCTTTTAGCCTCAGTCATCAGGAAGCATCAGCAGAAAATCTGCTTTGGCTGCGATGTGAATCATCCCAGTCAAAGACAGCATCCTTGTCTGTTTCCGCCCGAGAAGAATTACTTTTACATCCCCTTTGATTCTGTATTGCATAGTCTCTGGACCGATCGGCTGACCCCCGCTTTGTCTTACGTTCTGGTGACCCTGGGCATCCAAGCTTCTGGCAGCAGGTTGGAGGGGGCCGTGGAAGCTCTTCTGAATGATCTACGGGAGGCCCACGATGGAATGCAAGACATTGATAGACTTGAACAGGTGTTGTTTGAACTGAACCCCACACTTAAACTGATCCTGGAAGAATTTATGACTCGTTGGAAGGTCGAAGACTAAGAAAAGCAGCTCGTGATGGGCAACGCTATGGGCAGCGCCTTACGCCAGTTTATGTTAGAAAACGTTAGTCCTCTGTTGTTGCATGCTATTGATAAAAAAGTGATTGTCAGGATGTTCCGAGGGATGATTATGCATGCGTCATAGTCAGCTCCTGTTGTTGCATTCTGTGTCCCTTCCCCGTTTGGCCAGCAAACGTTGCTGGTCATCCCATCCCACGTGTTGTCAGTCTTTGTGTCTTCCCCTGTTGTTAGTCTGTAGTGTTTCCTCTGCTACTTGTTGGCTGCATGGCTCAACTTGTTGAGCATGTGGTTATTTATAAACCCCTGTGTTCGAATCCCGCCTCCTCTGGTTTTGTATTCTGTTCCCTAGTATTTCATTGTATGAGTTTTTCTAGTTCCTGTGTCTGATAATTTGTATTTGGTTTTGGTTTCATTCTGTGTGCCCGTGTTTGTGTGTCTACCTGTCTGTTATTCCCCCAGTGTTAGATTCTGTTTTCCCTATTTCTTGATTAGTTCTTAGTTTTAGTTCCTTGAGTTAATTAGTTCCACCTGTTGCCTGTTCTTGTGCCTGCCCTGGTGTGTGTTCCTGATTGCTCGTTGTCTTGCACCCTCTTTGATTGGATAATTGTCTGTCTCCATCCTGTTGCGTCGTTTCCCAGTTCAGTTTCAGTATTTAAGTCCCTGCCTGAGCTTTGTCCCTTAGTGGTTCTTTGTTTGCTATGCTTGTTGTAGTTTTATGTACTTTATGTACTTTTGTTGTAGTTTATTATGTACTTTGAATATTGTGCTGTTTGTGATAGTTGAAGTTTTGAATATTCTGTTTATAGCCTGCCTGTCTTGACCCTTTTGTAAATTTAGTCTATAAATTAAATTTTATAAATTTTGTTTATCCTCTTTTGTTTTTGACCCCTTGTGGTCCTTTTGGTTTTTGTAGTGTTTCCAGTTTTGTTAAATAAACCCCTTCTGCCCCGTGAGCCGCAAGTGGGTCGTCCACCTTTTCTGCCTGCACCATGCCTCGTTCACGTACAAAACCAGCCCGGATCCTTAACAGAGCAGAGCACTCATCAGGATGACCGCCAGGCTCTGGAACACCTGACCACCCCCCAATCTGTTTACCATTCAGGCTCGTATAAAGGAGCTCAGTTCTGTTCAGGCCATCTGGAAACGGCTATCCCTGATGCCAACCGTCCTTCGGTCACCTTGGTTGTGCCAGGCCCTGATGGAAGCCGGCAACCAACTTCTCCAGCTTTCTCCTGCACCTCCAGAGGAGGAGGTATGTAGAGTGGAGAGGGCTTTTTGGTTCGGTTCTCCATCTCCCAAAAGGGGAGACTGGGACACACCAGTCGGGCCAACCGCCCAGGCCCAGGTTCCTCCTCCGTGTCGCCCACCAGTTCCAGTCCTGCAGCCACCTCCTCATCACCCTCCAGTCCTGCACTCCCCTCCTTGTCACTTTCCAGTTCCTGCCCTGTGGCCTCCTCGTCGCCCGCTAGTTCTATGCTCCCTTCGTCATCGCCTTCTCGTTCCCACCCTGGACTCCCTCGTCGTCGCCCTCCAGTTCCCGTCCTGCAGTCCCTACCTCCTCTTCACCCTTCAGTTCCCGTCCAGTTCCCTCCAGTGGTCCTCCTGGCCCATGTCCTACCCAAACTTTCCTTTTTCCGTTTCCTGGCCAGCTGACCCAACGAGTCCCATTTTTGCCCTTCCCTTTTGGTTCCTCTGCCATGTTCCAGTCCCAGTCTCATGTCCCTGGTCCACTTCCTCACCCTGTCCTTTTGTTCCTTTCCCTTCTGGTTCCCCTACGCCATTTTGTTTTCCGCCTCATGCCCCTGGTCCGGTCCCTCAGTCTCTGTCTGTTCATATTGTTCTCTGTCTACACCATGCCCCAGCCAGCCGGGGTCATACGGGGGTGCCTCCAGACTGCAGAGAGCTGTGGAGGAAGACACGGGGAGAAAAATGGGAACCGATGACATCAAAAATTGGCTGTCTATGCAAGACAGTTATACTTTGCATAAACCGGTCAAAAAGAATTTTCCCAGGAACAGAGTGTCTGTACTGAGAGCCATGTATCAGTGGCAAGCCGATTTATGCGACATAGAAGGGCTGGCGACGTACAATGATGGGTTCAAGTGTCTGCTTATGGTGATTGATGTTTTTTCCAAAAAGGCCTAAGTGCGTGCGTTAAGAATCAAGATGGGAGTGGCTGTAACTGAGGCCTTTGATTCTATTTAAATCGAGGGGGGGGGCGTGCCCCTCAAGTTACAGACGGATGCCGGTAAGGAGTTTTTAAATCTAACTTTTCAGAAACGTCATAAAATCTCCCATTTCACCACAGGTACTGAACTTAAAGCTTCGGTCATAGAAAGATTTAACCAAACGTTAAAAGAAAGGATGTACAGATACTTTACGGCTAAAAACACACGGCGATATGTGGATGTGTTAGACGATCTAATAAAGGGGTACGACCAGTCTTTTCACAGCAGTATTAAAATGAAACCTTCCGAGGTCACTGCCGATAATGCTCATCGAGTATTTAAGAAACTATACGGTCCCCTTCCTAGGACTGGCTGAAATCATGTATTGTTACATGTGCCGGAATATTACATATCCGGACAATACTTTCGAATTGCAGGATGTGGAGGTGGAGGCAAGAGGGGTCACGGATCCTTTAGGAGACGCACACGTTCCTTTCCTTTTCCCTCAGAAAATTAAAATCGGAAATTATGAATCGGTGTCACAGATTGTGTCCGAAATCATTGCTTCATTAAAAAAAATAGATGCAGATATTACCGTGTCCTACAGCAAGATTACGCGAAGGGTTAATATAACCGGTAAACAAAAATACAGGATCAAATTTAAAGCTACTCTGGCCTGCATGCTGGGCTTTGAGCCGGGTCTGTGGTATATAGTCCGGCTCATAAGTTTACATACCCTGGCAGAATTTATGATTTCTTAACTATTTTTCAGAGAATATGAATGATAACACAAAAACTTTTCTTTCACTCATGGTTAGTTTTTGGCTGAACACCCACTAATTACAAGCAAACGGATCACAGATGAAGACCTTTAATAGCCATTCAAACCCGTTTGTGTCAAGTTGTGTGCATGTTATCAGGCCAAATCACCAAGGTATGTAAACTTTTGATCAGGGTCATTTGGGTAATTTCTGTTGTCATTATGATTTGAAAAGAGTAAACACGGATGTAGCAGATGGGACCTACATCCGCATTGTAGGAGTACAAAAACTCTTCCCTGGATGACTGGAAATCAAGGGAGCTGGGTCCCTGGGCCCCAAGTCAACTCGCCTCAGGCCCACCCTGCCTGTACTGTATGAATGAGGTAGCTTGGCTTCAGGATTTGTAAGTCACGTTGATGACCTGAAGGTTTAGAGTGTGGGCGCGGGAGTATCCCACCCCCCTTTACTATTAATGTAACTTACCTCACCTCTCCCCTAGCTGCAACACCCATAAGCAGAGGCTGAGGCGCCCCCTACTCCAGAGAAGATACCTTGGAACCTTAATCTGAAGAATAACTCCACTAGAAGAGTGATATACCAAAACCAGTGAATAATGGCTAGGTTTATTACTCAAAAGAAAGAAAATAAAATAAGCAAAGGAAAATTCCCACTGCTTTGGAAGCTACTTAAATGAGCCCTTCCATGTAACAAACCATTCCCACTTAGCTTAGTGCCATCCAATTCCAAAGTTGAGCAAAATTACCAACTCTAAATTTAACCGCAAACAGCAAGAAAACACATAACCACAGCGAATAATGTCAATTTATCAAACCTCCAATCCGTAGGGTGCCGTCAGCAGGGGAGTCCTCCATCCCAAAAAAAAAAATTAAAATTAAAACATGTCCAAAACAAGATTCAAATTGACTCCTCCATGGCAATCCAGTCCAGAGCGGGCAAAATAAAAGTTGGGAAGCGAAAAAAACAAAATCTCCTTAATCGCAGTCCTGTTGCAGCGATTTACAGAAGGAACTAAAATTCACTCCGCGTATATATGCAGATTTATAAGGTGATCAAGACTACTTCACCTCGCATGGTCTTGCTAGTTTTTCGCCACTCCGTAGAACAGTCTCTGTTTGGCAGTAATGTTAAATCTAGCAACAATGCAAATCAAAAAAAATAAGAAGAGGAAGTGTCTTTGCTCACCGTCCCTTCACCCTATCCGTGCACTGTGTGGCACGGTATGCGTTAATACGATCCAAACTAGGGAGCGACTGGCACCTCGCATTGCCGACTCAAAACTGATCACTAATGGGAACCAAAGCTTTACTTTTGTGGCTTTGACCCAAACGAAAACTGCTATCTTCCACAACATAACCTTCCTTCCTGCTTCCTTGTTTTTCCCCACCACCTATCTACATCCATTCCGTCCCCTTCCTATTGGACGCCACATGCTGATTGGCTACTATTCATTTAATACTTTACATCCATCACATTCCCCCCTTCTAAACCCTGCCATACCAGACACTCCTCCACAGGCACAATGGACTCTGCATGAAGAGTACAAAGGTCAGTACAGCCAACACTAAAGGGGTCACACGCTGTGTCTCTACAACGCGGTAGCCCTTGCACCATTCACCCAAGAAGCTATTAAACAGTTGGGTGAAAAACAAAGTATGTCACTCCATTACATATCCTTCACGGTACCTTACAGGTAATTGACCTCTGGTACTTCTCTGTGGGGGCCGCAACTTGTGTGCACTAACATTATCGGATTCAGAATCCTTTGCATCCCCAAATAAATCCTCAGCGGCAGACCTTTCCCCCAAGCTAGCATCTGAAACCTCCTCTTGTCCTGCATCCTGCAGTACTCCCTGATCACTCCCTGCAACCCTGTTGGGCATGGTTGTGTCCTGAGGCATGCAGTGAGGAATGTAAACTAAATCCACCAGATCAGTGTCGGAACCACATTCGGTCCTCTTGTGCCTGGGCGTGATGTTTCTCCTAACTGGTGTTGGGAAGGTGCAATGTTTCATTTGATCTCGATGCACTACCCTGGAGGGGCCGCCCGCCTCAGGCTTGACTGTGAACACCGGCAAGTCTGGGTGATTCTGCTTGACAACCAGATAAGGACCTGGCTCCCATTTGTCTTGAATCTTATTCCTTCCTCTTGCTCGATGATTTCTCAGCAGCACTCGATCACCTGGCCTGACCAGTGCAGCACATGACGCCCTGGGGATTTTGGTAATTCTGACTCTAGAGAAAAATAATACTATAAAGAACAGTTTAAAAATGTACTTAAAAATACAAATTTTTCTCTTAATAAATGTTAAAGATTATCATTTAACGTTCTTCTGCTGGTGGTGTTAAGGAAAAAAAAATAATTATAACAGCATCAGGGAGTATCAATTCAGATAAAATTTGTTACTCGAACTACTCCACGTGAGGCAATACTTCTTCCCTGACCTGAAGAGGGCAATCCACCCGTTTCCGGCTGAGAAGCATGGTCACAGACTTCGAGGTGCTAATCCTCATCCCCGCCGCTTCACACTCGGCTGCGAAGCGCCCCAGAGTACGCTGGAAGTCCCCAGGAGATAAAGCCAGATGAAGTCCACCAAACTGGACACCTTCAACACCCTGGCTGCGCCTAGAAATCCTGTCTATAAATATTATAAACAGGACCGATGACAAAGGGCAGCCCTGGCTGAGCCCAACACGCACTGGGAACATGTCCGACTTTTTACCGGCAATGCGGACCAAGCTTCTGCTCCGCTCATACAGAGACCGAATCGCCCGCAGTAGCAGGCCCCGAACCCCATACTCCCGAAGCACCCCCCACAGAGCACCTCGGGGAACCCGGTCATAAGCCTTCTCCAAGTTCACAAAACACATGTAGACTGGATAGGCAAACTCCCAGGCTCCCTCCAGTACCCTCGCAAGGGTATAAAGCTGGTCCAGTGTTCCACAGCCAGGATGAAAACCGCATTGTTCCTCCTGAATCCGAGATTCAACTATCGATCTCACTCTCCTCTCCAGTACCCCGGAATAGACTTTCCCAGGAAGGCTGAGAAGTGTGAACCCCCCATAGTTGGAACACATCCTCCAGTCCCCTTTCTTAAATAAGGGGATCACCAGCCCGGTCTGCCAATCCAGCGGCACTGTCCCTGACCTCCATGCACTGTTGAAAAGGCCTGTCAGCCATGACAGCTGTACTGCCCCTTTAAGGCAGGCATGTGAATTTGTGTGTTTTTTTTTTGTACCGGCAGAGGTGCCGTAGTTTTCTCTCCACTGAAAAAAGGCTGTTAAAGGCTGCTAAACTGGTGTCTTTTCCACCTTTTGTTAACCTTTTCTTGCTGAGCCTGAAAGAGCACATGCATGTAAGTAGTTGTTATCTGTTGTGTTAAGCTTATCCGCGATAGTTTTGTGTAACAATTTAAAGTTTTGGGTGAGAAACTTTAATGTGTAGAGAAATTGGCAGCGATGCTAACATGTTAGCCCATCTATGGCATTTTCAATGTAATGTGAGCATTGAGCTAACCGTTAGATACCTGTATCTGTCAGATTGTACCTGTATCTGTCAAGCTAGAAACCAGCTTTACGACCTAGTGAGGGCAGAATAACAGCCCACAACATCCAGCCTTTAGGTACTCCGGATGAATCTCGTCCACCCCCGGGGCCCTGCCGCCATGCAGCTCTCCATCTACCCTGGCCACCTCAGTCCCAGTGATGGGCCAGTCCACTCCAGCCCCCTCGGTCCCCTCAGATGCCTCAAAGGCAGTGTGCGTAGATGTATCTGAGGCAGGGTTGGGGAGGCCCTCCAAGTATTCCTTCACCCGCAGGGTGATGTACCTAGGGGAGGTCAACAGCACCGCCTCCCCACTATAAATAGTAGGAACCAGGAGCTGCTTAACCTTCCTGATATTCCGGATGGTTTGCCAGATCCTTTTCGAGGCCGACTGAAAGTCACTTTCCATGGCCTCACCAAACTCCTCCCATGCCCGGGTTTTTGGTTCCGCAGCCGCCCGAGCCGCATTCCGCCTGGCCTGCCGGTACCCGTCAGCTGCCTCCAGGGACCCCCGGGCTAATAATTTCCAGTAGGCCTCCTTCTTCAGCTTGACAGCTCCCCTCACCTCTGTTGTCCACCATCGGGTATGAGGGTTACCGCCACAACTGGCACCGACCACCCTGCAGCCAAAGCTCTGTACGGCCGCTTCCACAATGGAGATCTGGAATACTGTCCATTCAGACTCAATGTCCCCAACCTCCCCCGGTATGCAGTTGGAATTCTGCCGGAGGTGCGAGTTAAAGATCCGGCGAACAGGAACCTCTGCCAGACGTTCCCAGCAGACCCTCACTATGCACTTGGGCCTGCCAGGTCTGACCGGCTTCCTCCCCTACCACCTCAGCTAACTCACCACCAGGTGGTGATCAGTTGACACCTTTGCCCCTCTCTTCACCCAAGTGTCCAAAACAGAATGCCGCAGATCAGATGATACAATTATGAAATCGATCATCGACCTGTAGCCCTGGGCATGGTCGTACCATGTCCACTCATGGACACCCTTATGCTTGAGCATGATGTTCCTTATGGACAAACCATGCATTGCACAGAAGTCCAATAACAGAACACCACTTGGGTTCAGATCAGGGAGTCCGTTCCTCCCAATCACCCCCCTCCAGGTCACACTGTCGTTGCCCACATGAGCATTGTAATCCCCTACCAAAACGATTGAATCCCCAAGAAGGCTGGGTACTCTGAACCGTCATTACGGTATTACGGTAATGCGTAATAGCGCAGAATTGGGGGTGTATGGCCGCATTATTTCCATAACTGGTTAACGCCATTAGCATTTCGGGAAGATTGATGGGGGAACCCCAACTTAATTAGCAACATCTACAATTCACAAACTAGTTTTTTTTTCTTGTTATTCAAATTCTGTGTCTTGGTGTTTTTAATCTCTCATAATATGACTCAAGATATGTCATTTGCAAGTCTTTTGATGGTCTCAATTTTGGTTTCATTTATTTATTATCTAATGGTAAGTAAAGTTCAGATAAAGGCATTTTAACTGAATAAAGTCATTCTAACTGGCATGTTTGCACTTTTTGTTATCTGCTGCTACATTACCTGCTGCTCTACTATACTATACCATACACTATATTATGTACAGGCAGCACTTTTCTATGTATGTCACATAGTTTACATACAGTGTATTATGTACAGAGAGTTTATATTCAGTATTGTTACTATGTACGGATAGTTACATCATTCTATTCATGTTACATAGCTTATATACCATATTTATATTCTGCTGCTACATGGCTATATTATATAGACTCTATTCATATATATACTGTGTATTTGTGCTTGAATCTCTCTGTGTCAGAGGAAGCTGGGATTGAGAATGACCTTTGTGGAGCAGAATGAGTCAGACGAGCTGTAAAATAAATGGTTATGCTAACGGCAGTGAGGCCTCTTTCATGCGGCCCTGCTCAGTCTGTACAGTCGTAGCATGAGTGTGATGACCTGCTCGTATCGCCCTCATGTGGACCACGCCCACCTCGTTTACCTCGTGTGAATCCCGCTTCTTACCAGGTGTTTCATGGAGGAAGTGCACGAAAACCTCCGGAAGCTGGTACAGCACATGACGGAGAGGAGGACCCAGCCCGTCGCGCTGCACTGAACGGAGGCTGCCGATCCACCGTCCGTCGTCCCCCAAGCTCCTACCCGGCAGTCGCCTGCGGGTCCCCCATCGATGGCTCATCTACCACTCTCGGTCCCGCCTCCGACGCCTCATCGGTCGCCTGCCGGTCCCCCCACTCCAGCTTGCCGGTGGACGGCGCCTTCCCCTCCCTCCTCGCCCCCTTCGTGGTCCCCTCCAGCTCCTGCCTCCTTTTCACCTGGAGTCCCTCTGGCTCCGGCCTTCCGGTCGCCAGCGGCCCCTCCGGCTGCCGCCCGTCGCCCGCTGTGGCTCCCTGGGGCTCCCCCTTGTCCGCCGTCCTGGTTTCGTCCTACGTGTTTCATCCCTCCTGTGTGGGGTGGGGGGTGGGGGGGTAGGTTCTGTGATGACCTGCTTGTATCGCCCTCATGTGGACCATGCCCACCTCGTTTACCTCGTGTGAATCCCGCTTGTTACCAGCTGTTTCCTGTTTACTCGCGTTTGTCCTGTGTATTTCAGTCCGTGTTCTAGTCCGTTTCCCGAGATCAGTCATTGTCGTTGCATGCCTTTGTTCTTTGTTGTTCCCCGTTTGCCCTGAATAAACCCCATTTCAGAGTATTCATGGCTCCCTTCGCCTGCTTCCCCATACCGACATGACAATGAGAGTCAGTTAAACACAGAGAGGTTGATCTGCAGTGTTGGATTGTCTGTTGGGAACCTGTACGGCCAGTGCTTTGTACCGTTGATGGCCTCTTCTCCACGCGTGATGTGCTGCCACCTGCTGGTCAAAGTTTAATATTGGTTAATTAGTGAAAGTAAAATTTTAATTGTAATCATTACATTGGTTATTAATTCTTAAACATACATTTCGTGTATATTCATAATTTTTCTTGCCTTAGTAAATATTTGGTTGAATAAATATTTTTTAAATATTTCAAAATTAAATATAAATGGTTTGTGGTTTTCAGGTCGCACATCCCTCTCAGAGCCCACCATCAGTGACCATCTCAGAGTGTGATGTAAGACACAAAATCAGCACCGCACACTTTTCACTCAGCAGTTGCCTGTGACGTCTCTCCTGTATGCACTGCTGATGTACCACCGTTCGTCCTGCCATC
>JAODLD010000494.1:0-10404 GCA_026781065.1 Mormyrops boulengeri | reverse complement strand
ACCATTGGCAGACCCTTGAGGGTACAGCCCCAGTGACAAGCAAAGGTACAAATTTGTACCCTTTTTTCTGAGAGTGTTTAAAGGACTGGCATCCCCACCAGTGGGTACCTCAGCTTTATGCCCCCAGCTGCCTGGGACAGGCTCCAAGTCTCCCTACAACCCTGACCAGGATAAGTGGTTAGAAGATATATGGATGGATGGATGGATTCATAAAACACCAATTTGCAATTAGTTAATGATCGCTTGTTTATTTTTGGTGCATCCGATTGACTGTATACAGTCATATGAAGATACCAACATTTCATCTTCCCTGAACTGAATTGCTTTCAGACTGAACCCTTATTTTGAATCACACAATAAATATACCAATAAAGTTTGTCAGTGGGAGAAGGAAATCTGAAAAAATACAGACATGCAGTGTATTCCTTTGAAGACAAGCACTTCTGAATCCAGTTAGCTTCACAAGTGTGGAACTGCATATCTCTATGCATTAATAGAAAGTAGTTTTAGCTTAAATCCCTTCTTTAATTCTCCAATAATGCTGTCACAGAGGCTCTGGAAACAGTCCCAGGCAAAGTCTCTTAGCAATTTAATATTACCAGCTGCCCCAAGTTAAATGGGGTGTTGCATCCTCTAACTGCAGGCTTTTTTCCTGTCTCTGACCTTAATGTCTTCGTATGGTGATGTAATATCGTGTGAGTGGGATGCAGAGGGTGTTGGGCAGTGTACCTGAGACTGTGCTTCTGTGTTTCAAACTCGTGCTGATTTTTGAAGAATGTTATCAGATTGTCACGTGTGGTCTGTGCAGTAAAATACATCTATCCCAACATGTGGTCTCCCTAATAAAGGACATCTGATATGAAGCCTTATAATGCAGAGGTGTTGCCGTTTGGTAGCTATCGACCACACTTTTCCTGGCCTTGATAGCGCATGTGCTGGACCAGTTTGGCCCTTAAGGTGTTAGATACTAATGTAATGTTCTTGTGCAGGTCTTCTGTTAGCTCTTGGGTGCACTGGAATATCTGCTCATCCAGGAAATAACCCAGAAGGGCATTAACCCAGGGAATTCACTGCTGACCTCAGACACTGGACTATAAACCTCTGATCTCAGTATAGCAGACGTAAGGAATGGGTTCTGTCGGCTGTTTATCAAGGTAGTCAGTAGTGCAGTCAGCTTCTTCTGGTCTGAAGAACTGGATGCTGAAGCAGTGAACAGTATGCAGGTCCTGCAGAGAAAGCCGCTATGGTGACAAATCAAGTTCCTCGGTTATTTAAGCTGAACTACAGTATAATTTCGCATCAGAATAAACGTTATCATCATGTGGCAGGTGCTGTGATATTATAGCATTGTGGCATGATCATAATTTAATTTTATTTATATGTCAGCCTGTTCACCCAGTTCACTTGGCACCTAAGCCTGTCTATTAAGGGAGACCTGAATGATGTTCCATTGACATTTAGCACAATGTGCAGAAAAAAGTACAAGTCAGTGAATTTGGGTGAATTTTTGGCAGTGAAAAAGTGCTACCTATATCAGAAGACTTGACAGGAAATACTTTGATTGTTTATCGTGTGCCAGAAACCCGAATATTAATTTGTTGGCTGCAATGACTGATTTGACAAGTGATAATGGCAACTGCCACAAGTTCTTAACAGAAATGTTTTGCTTAAAAATTTCATTTTTGATTGCACAAGCACTGAATAAAAGGGGAAGTAATACATAAAAAAGTCGACAGGGTTACAGGTAAATGGAATCTGGCCAACCTGTATTGCTTACAGATGATTAGCAATGGAGCCTCATTCTTGAACTAATCCCTCCCTCAGTAATAAATATAACATTAATACAAACTAATGAGTGTTTTATAGAATTATTTGCTCTGCTCATACTCCAACTTTCTCTCCCATGAGCTCCACAAACACAGGTGAGGGTGAAGACTGGGTTTGCAGTCATAAAGTCCTGACCTGCAGAGCCACATCCCACCAGTGGTTGTGTTTGTGTATAAATCCGCTGTTCAATGGTTCAAAGGTTTTACTGTCATGACTGTTCCCTGACTGAGCAATGAAATTCTTGGCTTCCTAAAATGTTCACAACATCACAGATAAATAAATAAATAAATAAAAGTGATGATGTTATAAATAGCACTAGTAAATATAGCCATGTGACTCTGAATGACAATGTGCCGACAGTGCTTAACAGTCTGATGAGATGGGGGTAGAAGGTTCTAGATTGGAACCTGTGACATTGGCTGCCAGATTTATGAAGGGTAAATGGTGCGTGGCCGAGTTGTTTAGGGTCTTGGTGTTTCTATGGGCTTTGAGCACAGATCCCTCTGTATAAATGTCCTCTATAGCTGAGGTTCTGTTCCCAGTCTGGTCCACATTTATCGCCATCTGTAGGGCCTCATGCTTGCTAAATTTCTTAGGTCCCCTGAAGAAGAACAGGCACTCAGATGCTTTTTTTTTGTCACAATCTTACTGTCTAGTCCCGTGTCAAGTGATGTTCACAGTGAGGAACCTGAAACTCCTGAAAAAGTTCCTTTGATATGGATCAGTGCCCGTCGTCCCCTGTCATCTCCTTAGCTTAGTTGACATCGATGGTGAGGTTGGTGTCTTAGCACCATAGTGCCAGGGTTCGCATCTCCGCCCTGTAGACCATAGGCTTTGTAATGTGTTAACCTAGGTTAACCAGTGATTCCTTCATTAGTTATCTATGCTAGGTTCTGTGGTGTGTTTTGTCATCTATGAATGTCAAAGCATCCCAACTTTGCCCCAAATTGCTGTAATGCTTTAAATTAGTAATAACAAAACAATCAGAGAACGAATTCGTATAACAGAATTTTTAAGCATAATGGCAGGAGAGAGCACCGGATTTCACAATCTTGGGCTGGATTTTTACCTTCTGTGCCTGAAATATCTAGCTCTGGTCCAACGATAGTCAGTTAGGCTAACTGCTCATAGAGTATGAGTGTATGTGTGCATGGGTACTCACTCTGTGCTACCTGGAATTTTATGTGTGTGTGTGTGTGTGTGTGTGTGGATTAGGTTTATATTACATTGTGGGGATCAAATGCCCCACACACAGAGGTATTTTTTCTAAATAATGATTTAATATTTCTAAAACCAATCAGCAACCATATACTGGTATAAATAATAAAATAATAGGTGGCTTATACGGAGGGCCCTTTGTGATGTTACAAAAGTGACGGCCCATGAGGCAATTTTACAGAAGGAGACCAGTTCCGAAATACACGAAGTCTGACACAGAACTGGTAAGACCGACGACGTCAGACTGAGCAGAGCTCAGCCCCCAGAGAGCTGCAGACAGGGCCTGGAGGGGGCCGCAGGAGGACGGGGGCAGCCAAGACACCAGAATCGTGCGTGGTGGTAGTGAAAGGAGTATGAAAACAACAAAATAAAGTCTACTGCTGACTTACATGCTGAGTGGTCCGTGAGTTTTCCTCCTCCTACTGACATTTCCTTTAGCTCAACCATACAGGTCAGACTTTCAGGTATGCAACCTTAACAAAAATAAACAGGATCACTAAAGTTACTGTATTGTACATATGACACAAAACTCAGTTTGCTAGCGATGTTGTAATTAGGGGACTCAGATTTGATTCCGCATGGTGATACAGAGGATTTAATCCCCATCAAGTTACACACTGAATACTTTGTTTGCCATTTTCACGAGTACATCAGAATGCTTCCTTTCACATATCCTGTCTTCTCTCCTTTGAGACCTATACACAGTTGATAGTGCAGCTTGTGACCTGAGCACAGGCTCAGCCATTAATCTGGGAAAGACTAGTTTTAAGTACTTGGACTCCACGGGTTTTGACTACTTAGTACTATTTAATTAGTTATTATTCAATTTTGACTAAAACTATCACATGTTAAATGACAAAACTTATTTTCACTATGTACATGACGTTTTTAGTACTTGTATTACACTATTTCTGCGTACTTGTGTCTTATTATTGTGCAGTTGAGAATAAATATTTTGCTTGAGCTCACACCAAGCCATGCCAGCAGTTTATCAGTCATTTCAGTTATTTTATTTATTTTATGTATGTGTTTTTGTGCTTATTTCTTGCGTTTTTCATTTCCATTCTTCCTTTAAAACGTCCATAAGGCACTTTGTAAACAATAAAGATGGATATTAGGAACACTGCCAGTGACATCCATCACTCATTTTTGAAAACTTCTAACATATCCGAAAACGTCCCGAAATGGGAAGCATTAGGGAGAGCAAGCGACATCTTTAATAGTGGGGCAGGATCTGATTGGCCATACTGCACACAGATAGTAGCAGTGGGAGGGGAGCCCTGGTATTTTGCCGTGGTGTAAAGCTTTATTTAATGGGGGTCCTCTGTGGAGGGTGTGACTCCGGAGACTCAGCAGGAGTCTCTGGGATGATTCAATGAGAAGCACAGGCCGGCATCTCGATCTTGCATCTCCTATCGGCTCCTCCCTTGAGTCTTTAGTACGTACTATTTGTATATTTCTTCAAAAAGAGGTGGAGTGTTGAGGGCCGGAAAACAAAAATCTAGACCAAGATTTTGTTTCAACCAACCAAGTATTGCGTGACTGTGAATCTTTATACGTTATATAATTTGGTTGGTTGAAACAAAATCTTGGTCTGGATTTGTACTTCCTTATTTTCTTTGGGCTGCTTCTTGTGAGTGACTGCCGCAAAAAAAAATGGTAAGACTAAAGTACAGTTTGAAAAAAAAAGCACTTGAAGATTTTCTAAAACCCTCAGAATTTCAATTTCAAATTATTTTTATATAGTGCCTTTCACAAGAGAGGCACTTCACATGCATGCGTTGCGATACGACATCATTAAGACAGAATATTAAAAAAAGACAGGGAAAAGGAAAGACAAGGAAATGAAAGAAAGAAAGAAAAAAGCCAACGGAGGAGAGGAACCAAAAATTCTCCAAGTGGAGAGAAAAATGGTCAATTGGCTGGCCCCTCCCACCCCCACCGGGCATTACTGACATAGAAGTAGCGGGTTTGCTTGCTAAAAACAAGGTGTAAACAGTAATCAAGGTCAAAGCCAAAGTTAATCAATTTCCAAAACTCGCTCAGTAGACGGGATATGTTTTTGAGAAAATTTTGGTGGATTTAGTAAGTCTTGGAAATGCAACCGAAGATTTTCCTTGTATTACATAAGGACCAAGTTTTGGGTCCCAACCCTGAAACAGATAATGTAGAATTGTGACTTTTGGTCATTTCTCATCTGAAAAACAACAAAAAAATGTGCTTAATAAGTTTTGGAAATTTGCTCTTCATGGATGACTCTCGTACATTAAGATTGCATGTCTTCTGACATATGCTTAGCTCCACCAAATTATATATCTATTATCAAAATGGACAGACAACTAGTAAGGTGTTATGAACCTTGTGATCAGCTCACCCCTCAGGCATCAATCTTGGTTTGTTATGCTTTCATATCCAGGGTAATGAGTGATGGATTACATTTGGAGGGTCGATGTTTTTATGTTGAAACAACTTAATTTATTTGCTTCATTGACTTTGTGGGACTTGAACCCACAACCCTTCTCATACTCACAGCCTCACTGGTATAGCCTCCCCCTTCCCTCCACCCAAAGTAACCAATGCATCTTCACAGCACTCCTCTCACCAAGGGTGCAGATTTGGGTATGGAAGGTTAGGATGTCTCTCCACTAATATTGTGGGAGTACCGTGTGTGTTTAGGGTGCCAGGGGGGCGTTTGGTGCAGTTTTGGTCCCCACTAGTGTTGAAAACAAACCTTGTCTCTCGCATCCCCTCTGCTCATCTGATTTTCGGTAGAATTGTCTGCAGTACTTGAATATTTCAGCAGGACTTGTCAGGATCAGTCCCTACCTGGCCAGCAGGTGTCGCTAGTCACCCCTTTCCTAGTGTTTGAGTCCTTCCTGATTATGACCCTCACCTGTATCTTGTTGTTCTCAGCCCTAGTCTTTGATTGTAATTGGCCCACACCTGTCCCTCGTCTCACCTTAATTATCAGGTATACGTATGCCGTCATGTAGCCTTGTTCCTGAGTCACTTATTGTGTGCTTGCTGCTGTTCCGATTTGGTTTTTCATCTGTCAATCCGGTCTTGTCCCAAGTTGCTCCCTGACTTGGTTTTTTGTGATTTACCTGCTTTGTTCTGACCCCTCGTGGTCCTTTTGTTTCTTGTTGTCTTTTGGGTTTAATGAAGTCCCTTGTTTTTTAGCGCCACAACACGGATCATCTCTTCCTTCACCCTGCCTGTCCATAACTTAAAGATTTAAGAACATTTCTTTTATTGTCATTTTATCATGCATTCTCATACCGTCAAAAATGAAATACTGATCCTCTAGGGTCTAGACCAAGTGTAAATAAATAAATCAAAAAACAAAGAACCTTTTATGTATAAAAACACAAAATTAGAGCAGGGATGGGTAATTTTATCCAGAAAGGGTTGTTGTGTCTTTGAGTTTTCCCTGTGATTAACTAATTAGATTACTAATTAGAGGACTGACTGGCTGAAGAGTCCTCACACCTGGGTTTGAATAGCTGACCTAAAGGTTATCCCAAAAACCTGCATACCCTTTGCGGATACGATTGCCCAGCCCCAGATTAGAGAGGATCACTCCTGTGATTTTGATCTGTGAAGCGTTTCATAGTCGCCTGACCCTTGTTGGCTAATTAATGAGTAACTTCAAACATACGGACCAGGAGCACAGGTCACTGTTCAGCAACTTGTGCCGAAGTTAAACAGATTGATTGTTTTTGTGTTTTCACTGTAGAATGGAAAAAAAACGGCACGTCCTGCTAATGCTGCCGAAGCGTGTTTTGTTAAGAAAATGTTTTCTTTTTAATTATGCCGTTTGGATCCGGAGTGTGGTATGTGTGCATTTGTGTGTCTGTACGTGACAAATAAAAGCTTTTCGTTATTTAATAAAACTACGCTGATATAAAAGACAGCTACATAAGCATATTTAGGACACACATTAATTGTGTCATTTTTCCAATTTTGCAGCAATTCTCAGAACATTAGACAGCATTTATAAGTAATGGAGTTATTATGACAGGCTTCACGGAAGAAGTGAGTGTACCCCAAACAGATTGTGCGTCATAGATCACAGCGAAATGAGACAACACGATGCAGAGACTTCTGAGAATGAATGAACTCTGAAACCTTTCTCAAGCATAGCTAGACCATATTGGATCTATTTAGTAATTTTGTTTGAGTCGCCAAATGGGTGTTTAGTGAAAAACATGAAACAGGACTGAATAATAGGAGGCTGCCTTGTCTTTCGTTCTGTTGCATCGCTTTGTGACGGAGGCTCTGACCTGCATGCTTTACGGCCGCGATGCAGGCTCTGCCCTGGTGAAAGCTGACATTTTGTGGGTCAGAGCATACGGCACCGACGGCGGCTCACTGCGGCTAACGGCATCAACGGACGCTCGTCATACCATCATCTATGTGAAACTCTTGTTGAGTCTTTTTTTCTCCCCCCCCCCGTTTTGAACAGTTAAAGACTGAAGTGACGCCATCAGACACACATCAATGCGGCTGAAAGAAATGCCCGCCCCCGCACCCCACCCCGAAAGTCTGCCGCTGTTTCAGACTTCGGATGACATAAAGACTGATGATCTAGCGAAACGCAGGCTGCGGTTGCCGTGGCGACGGAAGACTGAAGCGTATCCGTGTATTGGTGTGATGTTGAAGCTCCTGACAGACTTGAATATGCAGTATGCCAGTATGATGAAATAATGCTCCCTCCATCACTATGGGCAGTGATGATGATGATGATGATGATGATGATAATAACAATAATAATAGGCACAAACTGTGAAAATTATGTCTCCTTTTAAAATGTTCTTTATAAATAATTTTTATTTTTTGTTTACATATATATTTTATTCTTGAAAGCAATACATTGTCAGGCATTGAACGAAGCTTTAAAAAGCACACTATTTTATACTGAAGAGTCGGCTAGAAACGATTATTCTCAGCAGACGTAAAAGCTTATAATTTGTCAGTTCATCCGTCACCCCAACATGTGGGGCTGCGGCGTTTCTTTAAGCGACGTTAAT
The DNA here is from genome assembly GCA_026781065.1 of Mormyrops boulengeri. Taxonomy (NCBI): domain Eukaryota; kingdom Metazoa; phylum Chordata; class Actinopteri; order Osteoglossiformes; family Mormyridae; genus Mormyrops; species Mormyrops boulengeri. The sequence goes on along the minus strand of JAODLD010000494.1, from coordinate 2,329 downwards.
GTATGTCTGATAGCGTCACAGCCTCTAACTGTTCTGAACGGGAGAGAGGAACAAAGACTCAACGGATGCCCGCATACTCGCTTTTAGAGAATGGATCGCAGATTGTTATTATTCATTATATATATAAAAAAGCCATTTCCTTTTTATGGAGTTGTAGTTACTGTTTTTTTTTTTAAAAAAAAAAAAAAAGCTGGGTAGTTTTCGAAATCGATTCAAGTCAAATGTCTCACCCACATAAAATAGCCTTGAGGTCAGTGCCTCAACACTGTTAACCTTAACAACGGTTACTATTCCGGGATGCATTTTGAAAGGCTGCTTAAAAATAGCATAAGTTACACGTTTGTTTGCTCCGCGGGTGAGGTTAATCTGTGGAATAAACGGTTATGAATATTCTCAAAGGTAATCTTGCTGCACTGCCTATACTGGCGGTGCGAGATCTTAGCGTGGCCTCAAAGAGCCCAGCTGAGATCAGGGGTAGGCATCCAGATAAATAACGGAAAGTCTGCTAAATATTTAAAGTAATAAAAGGCCGCCCGGCACTTTGAAATTAATTGACAGTACAATGGGTAGTGACATCATGCTGGAATTAATGCAATTTTAATTATCACTCTCCCGTGGCACCCCTTCCTTGAGGCATAGAGCTGTTTTTGTTATATTGCTGTTTTGCATGTTTTAAGGATTCGTGGAGCTTTGACGATCCAGTACAGCTGCTTTTCAGGGCTGTTCTGGAGCCACAAAATTCGCTCTGAAGTTTGGCTAATAACCCAGAATGCAGTGGGGTGATGAGATGATTTATTTTTTTTGGCCTGTCCGCTCTTGTAAGAGTACACGAGGTTATTTGTATTTCTCTTTTTCGCACAGCTTTGAGAGACATGACACCAGTGTGTGAAAATGGACAGTACACCCACCCGGCAAAGGCCTTGTCTGAAAGGCCGGCAGCTCCTCCGGGTTCTTCAGTTCTGCTTGCCTGGTTACTGTACTTCTGCTGTCATGTATAGGGATCTGCCCTTAAAGTATGCCAATTTGGAGGGAGATGGGGGTAAAGACCGCAGGTCACATCACGCCACACTGGGAGTCCTTAGGGTTTGCATGCACATCGCACCCTGGGGTTGGGTTTGTGTACCCCAGCTTGTGTTGCTGTGTAGCGCTGCCTGACACCGGCAGTGTGTTGGATGCCTATTTTCTCTTGGGGGCTTATGCCACACCCAGGAGCACTTGGTCTGAATGGCTGCATGCAAACACAGGTGAATGTTCTTAATGTGTTACTGTGGCTTAAGTAAGAAAATATATTTCCCAGATCTTCATAAAAGAAATTGCATTTGATACTGGAAAATATATTTTTTGCCTAATTAAAAAAAAAAAAAATATATATATATATATATAATTGTGCAGGGCAAGAGTTATGGAATGGCGACCTTGGTTGCCCGTAGTAACTGGATGAAAAACAAATACATCATTAATTATTTAGGTTGGTCCTTGTAAATTAATGGACTTATTTTGTTATTCCTAATGATTTTTCAGCCTTTTTCATTTGAAGATATCAGAAGCTTACAGAATGACACGAAAAGTGAAGGATTTTGGATTCACACTTGATGAAAAACGGTTTTCAAAAACTGACGCCGCAAGATCATTTAGAAGGCACAGTTATCTAATGACCTGCACCGCTATTCTCATCAGCCGAAACGATGCCACGTCCATTACAGCTCAGAAATTGCATGTTTTCTCAACACAGATTGGGAGTTAATCTCTGAGTACCATGACGGAGAAGGAGATGAAAAGAGAGCAGCCTTTGATAATAATATTCATGAGGAGGGAGTGTCGTGCTCGGGGGGGTGGCTGGCTATTTTTGCCCATTTACTGGTGAAGTGCCCCCTTTAAAGCTGCTCCAGTTCCTCCATCGCTGTCCTGAAAGTCTCAGCCAGGAAGGCACAGCCTGACTATGAGCAGTTCACACAAACACACACACGCGCACTGCATGTTCTGTTTGGTTATCGGTTCAGGCCCTTAGCTCCCACTGCATGTTCTGTTTGGTTATCAGTTCAGGCCCTTAGGCCCCACTGCATGTTCTGTTTGGTTATCGGTTCAGGCACTTAGCTCCCACTGCATGTTCTGTTTGCTTGCCAGTTCAGGCCCTTAGCCCCCACTGCATGTTCTGTTTGGTTGCCGGTTCAGGCCCTTAGCCCCCACTGCATGTTCTGTTTGGTTGCCGGTTCAGGCCCTTAGCCCCCACTGCATGTTCTGTTTGGTTGCCGGTTCAGGCCCTTAGCCCCCACTGCATGTTCTGTTTGGTTGCCGGTTCAGGCCCTTAGCCCCCACTGCATGTTCTGTT
>JAODLD010000492.1:0-10445 GCA_026781065.1 Mormyrops boulengeri | reverse complement strand
ACAACTCTGAGCTATTAGTTAGGTTCTCCCCAAACGAGCTTGATGGGCCGAATGGCCTCCTCTCGTTTGTAAATTTCCTATGTTCTTATGTTCTTAGGAACATTTCAGGTTACAAAAGGCCGTTTGGAACATATCTCGTTCGTTAGTAGAGGAGCGTCTATATACTGTATAATAAAATTATCTTTAAGTCATATTGTTTGGTGTTTTTAACCTTTTTATCACCATTTTCTTAGTTCATTATTGTAATAACAATTTTAATCACCATTTAAGCTGCTCAGACACAAACAAATATGAATGTATATTATACTGTGAGTGCCACAAACAGCGTGAGATGAATGAATGAGCATCTTGCAGGGATGCTTGCGCTGCCGGCAGAGCGTAAACTCTCATACACTCACATTGGGCAACACTCGTGCTGCCAGATGCAGAATTGTCACGGCCACATATTTGTGATCTGGGAACAGTTGTAAAATCTATCAGTCATCACTCACATGGGTCTGTAGTATTTTTTTAATGATGTAGTGTCTCAGCATGCTCCATCGCTACTTGTAAAAAAAAAAAAAACTGTTACTGGCAAAAACTACAGCTCTTTAGAAGTAGCCGCCCTACTGACAAGGCACTGAAAAAAGTAAAGTTAGTAGCGTCGCTAATTTTAGTTCATTACTCCCCAACACGGTATGTTATGGCAACAGTTTGCAGCTGTGGACCATTTGCTGGGAAAGGGACAATGCTGACCATTTTTTTAAAATTGTGGGTGACAGAAAGAAGTGCTGTTTAAATGACTTTAGGTGATCAATGACCACTAATTTTCCTAATACTAATAACTGAAAAATATACTGTGGCAAGGGGTGGGATGATGTTGCACATCACAGGAAGGAGAATCAGGTCATTTTTCTGTGTGTGAAGTTTGCATGTTCTCCCCTTGTTGTCATGGGCTTTCCTCCAGGCTCTCCAGTTTCCCTGGACAGTCCAAAAACATGCTGCCACATCAAGCGTAGATGTGAATAGTGTGTATGCTCTGCGATGGGGTGGTACCCCATCCTGGAATTTTTCCTGCCTTGCACGCTTACCTTCCAGGGCAGGCTCGAGAGTCCCACAACCCTGCATAGAACAAGCGGATTAGAAAATAGAGGGATAGCTTAACCTTGTCATTCCCACAGAGATTTTTTTTCCAGAAGTAACTTTTTGACTTGAACGTGGAATAAGTGAAACTTTTGACTGGTACTGTATAATCCCCCATACCTGCACGCAGTGTTTTATTGTTCAGTCAAGATGTTTTTTTTCCATGTACTGCTTCTTGTTTTTTTGTGTCTCTAGTTTTATGTCTCTAGTTTTGTCCAGAGATGTTAATTTATTAGATGGCTCCTGGTCTTTCATCTATCCACTGGTTTCTGGTTCATAATCAACCAACTTTGTTTAGTCCCTCAACTCATTAGAGTCATTAGAGATACTCATTATAACTTTGTGCTTGAGTCCTTCTTAACCCGCTTAACTATGAACCTTGTAGACAGCAGTCCAAGTGCTTGGAGCATTAAATATACCACCTGAAGAAGAAAGGACTGACAAGTACAAAATCTGGCCCTGTGGGGATGCATAGTTTGGGGAGCGCCCTATGGTAACCTGCTTCCTGTTTGCCAGAAAAGCTAATTTTGTGGACAGACTGGTTCAGGGTGTTCTGTCTGGGGCTCTGTCAGTTATGGAAGCCAAATTGTATTGTAACAGTCTCCATTATGAAAATAAAGAGGCAAGTGCTGAAAATGAACTATATTTGACTGTTGTTGTACACAGCCACTCCATACATAAATAAAAAAAAAACACAAACAATAAAGGATACTGGACAACACACAAGGAACTGCTCTACACTCCTACCACCAACTTTCTCCTCAACTTCCACGCTTCTCTCTCACCCCTCCCACACATACACACACCGGCAGGGGTGGGCCTCTCCCCACCCTTCCGACACACCCAGCATCCAACCCCCTCAATGTGCCAACATATTGCACTCAAACAACTGAAAATTACAATTACATCAAAGACACATGTTACAAACAATTCCCACACACACTACGGTATTTTAATTGGGTATTTGAGTCTTATACCATGATGGTGCTGTCCTTGTCATGGTTCCTAAGCTTAACTGTGTAAGATGTAAAAATAGAAAAAGTACTAATTCAGATGGTATGCAGAAGTATCAGAAATAGATACTAGTTAAATAAACACTAGCTTAGAAAATGGTACTTCTTTTGTGAATGTGGCATTAACATGCAGCTTTTGTGAAATTTTGTCTCTGTATAAGGACTCAAAATGCCCAAGTAATGTTTTCATAAGGGTGATCGACAGTCATTCAGACAGTCACGTGGATTTCAATGCCCTGTGAAACAAACACCAAACTGTTCCTATTAATTAAGGAATGAGCACATGACTGAAAGGTCATTAGTATGTCAGTACTTCTGATTGGGGTTATAAACATTGTATTCTTCAGTGTTGATGAAATGATTCCTGTTATCTTGTTGTTTGCCATTTATGCACAGTATACCTCTCAGGAGGTTGGACATAACACAGGGTGATTGAATTATGTCTCCTTATATTGGTTAATATACTTAAGAACTGTGGCATTCTGGCCAAGCCCTGTCTGTCTCATTAAGCAGCTCTTTGCAGCAGTGATACAGAGAGTGAACTGGCAAGGGAGCCACCTGAGGCAGGTATGGCTGTGTGTTAATCCATTTCTTAGTATGTGTTTCTATGATATTTCCCACACAAAAAGGCATCACTTTACATTAACTCCACCTTCATAATGTATCCATAGAACATTCATAACCAGCACATAAGTATACCTTAACATCCTAACATACCTTAACGGCTTACACTTAAAATACCTTAACACAGGGGTGGCCAATCTTATCCAGAAAGGGCCACTGTGTGGGCAAGTTTTTGCTGCAACTACCTAATTAGATTACTTATTAGAGGACTGATTGGCTGAAGAGTCCTCACACCTGGGTTTGAACAGCTGACCTAAAGGTTACCCCAAAAACCAGCACACACACCGGCCCTTTGCAAATAAGATTGGCCACCCCTGCCTTAATATATTATTCTTTAATAACAAACATTATATGATAATAACAAGCATTATAATTATATAATGTTTTTATTAATTTATATTGAAGCTGTTAAGGTATAGTATGTTAAGATGTTAAAGTGCACTTACATGTTGCTTATGAATATTCTTTGAATGCATTATGAAGGTGTGTTACCTTTGTGGGAAATATCACAGAAAGAAATGGAGTGCATGTTTATATGTATGCAGAACTGCATCTTAGGAAAAACTGAAGAGTGAATGGAGGGATCAAGTAGAATCCTTTGCTGGGGGTTACTAAATACAGAATGGGGGAAAATAAGAGAATACGACATAGATGTATGAATGAATGGTGGAAGGGTGAATGTTATAACCTGCAAGATTTAATCTCTATCTAATGCTAATGTCTAGTATGTGTCGTGGTTATGGGCATGAAATTGACAAAAATGTTGTCAGATAAAATCTCAGAAGGATCTTTGATATCATGTACTTAAACATTTGCCCTGAATTTCTCATACAAAATATCCACCAATCTCCCAATTGTTTATTCAGTCCTAGAACACATGGGAGCTGGAACTTGTCCCAGGTACGAGGCAGGGGTACAGTCTGGATGGGATTATAGTCCATTGGAGGACACGCACACAAATACATTCAAACAATATGGGGGACTTTTTATTTGGGGTGTGTGGGGGAAACTGCAGTACCCAGGGGAGCAGGATTCAAACCTCCAACCTTGGAGGTGTGAGGTGATTGTGTTCCCCACTAAACCTTGCAAGCATTTTGTACATTACAAGCTGGTAGTCACAGCAATTGAGAATGAGAATGTCTTCCTAATTTATGAGCAGTGTAAATTCAATGTGCAGCGAAACATTAATCAGATTCCTGAAATTGTTTAATATTTAAAATGAGTTATTTGCAGTGTAGTTGGATCAAAAGGTCTGTTAAACAATCATTTAAATGATTAATTATATGTAAATATGGAACAAGACTAAACACTGTAAAGCACCTTAGAGTCCTCTGTTCTTGATGGTAAGATTTCTATGGTGTTGTGAACCCTGAACAGCTCAATCAGTCTGCATGTTGGGGGTTATTGCACTGCATACTGTGGTTCAGGATCCCAAGACTCTCTTGCCACTGCTGACTCTTTATCATGCATCTACATGGCTCTGCTCTGCCACAGCATCAACATGGTTCTCAACTGTATCTCATTTTACTCAATTTCTGTTCAAGTACCTGTCAGTGTCAGAGGTGGCACTGTAGCCCTGGAGCAAATTCTCTGCCTTTCCGTCTCGATCCATTATGAAAGAAATGTACTGGCATCATAATCAAACCAATTGGTTTTTTATGCATCATGTAATTCTTATTTTATTTTGGAGAGGTTCATCCAATTGCATTATCTGCTGGATATAAACAGTCACTAAAGTTTTATCCCAGCATTATTTTTCTGATGAGAGTGAATTAACATCCTACTGTGGCTGGAGCCATGCAATAGAAAGATGACATTTACTATTTGTTGATTTAATGTGTCAGTGCACTTATGCAACAGCAAACATCAATGCTGAGAATTTACTGAAATTAATTATAGAAACAGAATCTTAGAACATCTTAGGAAGAATTGTTGAACTTTAAACCCTAAGTTCAAAAATAAAGTTAACAGAACACAATGAAAAACAGAATAGCAGTGTATGATCCCTTTAAGATTATATTGATTCCTTGATATAAAGAAAATATTTTGTTTATGTAGCACAAATATAGATTTTTCATGGCTGTCGCTCAGCTGTAGTGTCATATCAAGCCAACCTTATGCTTTGTAAGGAGTGAGGCTCTTCCAATATAAGATGCTATTTGCTAGTAACTAAAGACACTGGCTTATTCACATGGTAGAGGACAGAGGTATTACATTACTCACTGTTTTGTACTACTTTGCTCCATCAGCATTACTCCCCAACTTGGTGCTTAGTGCCATTGAGCAGGTCCTGCACAGTCATTTTCAGGGGCAGTGGCTCAGGCATAGAAAAAGCCCCCCCCCCAGAAAAAAGACACCACCACAGACATGGCAATGGTAGTTATCAGAAAATGGTAATAAATTTTTTAACTCATAGTGAAGGTTTAAAAAAAGAAAAACTAACTATGACAGAGCTCTTTGTTATATCCAGGGGTCTTTTACATCATAAAACTACAAAATAACTGAAACAAAGTATTTTCATCTGTCCTAGCTATCATTGTAGAGATCGATAAACTCACTTAGGTAATGAAATCATACACAGCAAGTGTCTGTCTAACTCCCAATGTGTTCAAAATAGTGTCATTACTGAATTATTTTGCCAAGAGGGGCAACTTACCCAAGGAGGGCCAATGGGCCGTGACTTGGGCCAATGTTCTCACCCCAGCCTGCCATTGAGCATCCACAGGGACAGCCAAGGTTATACTGAATTTGTGCTAAATTGTATTGCAAAATAAGATATCTAGATAACATGCTGTTTCAGTGGAAAATCAACCTGTTGGTTGGTGGCACAAGGGGGTTCTATTTGATACATCAGACAAATAAAATCTGGTACATGGGCATTGGTTAGGGTGCTAGAAAAAAATATGCAAAAAACCCAGAACGGTGAAAATTCCAGGAAGAGTACTTTGCTTCAGGCCACTATAGTAACTATGAACTTTGAATTATGAGTCAAGGTCCTTATAAGGTAGGTATTTTTAATTACGTACATTGGTGTATTTGTTTGGTTAGAAGTGTTCTGTTTCCTTGAGATACATTCTGCTTTTGCTGAATTGTGGATTCTTTAATCAATGAGAGGGGAAGTAATAGTATTTCCACAGTAATTGGCCCAGAGGAGCAGTGCAATTGTCAGCAAGGGATTAATTCAACGTAAAGTGATTACACCTGACTACATTGCTGCTTTTGAATCATTTTCTTGAGCCCTTGATCTCCCCGTTAAGGCTCCAAATAAATCTTAATATGATTTCCCACTTTGCCCCCTTGAATTTGCGTTGTGCTGCATTATTTATCCAGTAGGACATGGTTCCGTGAGAAAGGGTAAAAATAGCACTATAAGGGTTGGGGAAGCAGATTTTTGTGTTGCAACTGAGTGGAAATTAGGCATCAAGTGAATTTATCAAAATAACAGTCTAAAATATTTTCCTTTGAATATACAGTGCTCTCTTTTTCTCAGAATACAGTGGATATGAGGTAAGACTCTCTGCTAGGTAGTCACAGGTCGCGAAGACCTTTTGAACAGCAGTGGTATCCAAAAAAATCTAGCCAGATTCATCTAGATGATAAACTATGCTTTATTTGCTGCCCCGATTCTATTTGACCTAAATTTGCAGTTGCTCAGCTACAGATATATAACCTGCAGTGTTTTGTATGAGTGATGATTATTTTGCTTATATTTTGGATAGAGTGTGGGGCTTTTTATTTGGTCTGTTTTACTTGCATTATCTATGTATACTTGTGGGTTAGTGTGAATATATGTATTTAATTTAAAACACAATTATATCTAAGTCATTGATCAAGCTAGAGAATATTTACCTTGCACACAGAGAGCCACTGAGACTTTAACAAACCTGTGTGATGTCCATACAGAGGTTGTTTTCGGTCCTAACATTGAATAGCTCTGCATTTGTGAAATCTGAGTCTTCTTATGAGGAAAAAACTACTAGTCTGTGTGCACAGTCTCTGCTTTTATGCATGTTATCCATGCATAGTGCTATATTTCCACAGGATGTTCTTATTGGTTTGTACTGCAGATTTTATTTCCAGGGTTGTGGGTTCAGTTTCCGCTCGCTGTATGTGGAATTTTCATGGGTCAGGTGATATGGCAAAATTTTTTTATCATGAATTTTTTTCATATAAGTTGATATTGATAATTGTTACATTATATTTCGGGTCATTATTTCCTTACTTGAGGGCTTCATTTTTGGTTACATTTTTGTTTTTTTTAGTCATAGGGCATTAAACTAGGAAATGCCAACAGTATGGTTGGTTACTTTAGTGTTTCTTCTCTGACTGCCTCGCTGCTCATTCCAGGGAATGGGTTTGACATTTGCTGTTTGGGTTTTCCACATGTCCTATTAATAAAAACTGCATTTTGTGATTTGCCTCCCAGCTCAGCATATTCTATTGTTGACAACCTGGGGGATGATGTACTTCCTTATACTCCTGCTGCCGACATCTATTTGTTTTGTTTATCTACAGTACCTCCTTCTTTAAATGATGTTGTGGCTGCTAAGCTGTTGCTTTCTTTACCATTTCCTGTGAGGGAGTGTTCACCTCTTCCATGGCCTCACATCTTACCAAAAGAGCAGTATGTCGCATGCTCTTCTAACTCAATAAACCTGCTGCGTGTTTGTTGGAGATAGGTTGGGTTGCCCAATACTGCCAAAATCTGTTATTGCACATTCCTGTCCATGCAACTTACATACAATGCCAGTTTATTTTTTTTAAAAGACTGCCTTATCATTCGTTGGAATTTGGTTCATCTCTGAAATGTGTTTTAGTACCTTCCCTGTACTGATTTCTGAGTCAAATAACTTTCCAGTAGTCACGTTATTTTTTTGATCAAGTAGTGACATAGCGTCCACAAAAGCTACAATTTCCAGGACATGTCTGAGAAAAGCAGAGGTTTCCTCTGCAGTATGATTTTGAAATGCAACAATCAGACAGAAATAAAGCATGTTCATGCGCGACCTTCTACTCTGCTTCTATTTCCTGTCTATCGAACCGTGCATGCGTATGGCAGTGGAACTAGCAGAGCGATCTAGAGTGACACACACACATACACACAGTCACACATAGCACAAGAGGATGGAGGAGGGAGAGACAGGAGGAGAACAAGAGGGGCAGTTCACTGACGTTACGCTGTGGTCTTATCTGCTAAAATATATGACACTTGTTGAATCGACAGAGAAAAAATATGTGTTTGGATGTATGCTTTGCAATCCCAAGACCAAACTGTTGTTGACGTCTAAGACATCTAATACCAACCCGAGAACCCACATTCAGGTGACTCTTTCATTTCGCTACTGCAGTAGGCTATAATGAAATGTGTGTGTGAAAAATACCCTACAATTTGACTTAAAGTGTTAGAAATTAGCGAAAGTAAGGGAATAATGTCATGTAACGAATATTAACCCATGCACTAGCAGGGGGAAACTAGCCTACAAATGGTTTTTCTTTTCCCTAGAAATTCTTAATTGATATAAACCTATAGCCATGTCTTGCCCATCGAACACTACACAGTAGCTTTAATTTGGTACTAAATAGTTTGTTTACTAGAGTACTGGTTTACCTAATAGTAGCCCAATAACTTTTTTTTTGTTTTATTCCCAGCAGTAAGCTTTTATTTAGGTCTCGGTGCTTCATATAATGCAATGTCTACACTGTGTTAAATCATGGGCTGTACTACGAAGTGGGGTTGCTGGCTTATCGGGGTAACGTAAAATTTAAGGCTGGGCAGAATATAAGTGAACGAATATGAAGTCCACTTAAACTGTGGTGGCTTAAATCCGACAAGTTACCCCGATAAGCCAGTAAGCCCGCTTCGTAGTACAGGCCACAGGTTCACAGGATAACTTGTTTCTTTCCTCTGGGAATACAAATGGTTATCAATGGCTCATTAATTGGCTAATTTCCTGTGAGTTTCAATATCAGGGATCTGCCAGAGTATGAGTCTTCTGAACCCACCAGGAATAAAATGAATGATATCAAGTTAAATATAATATAATGTAATATAATATAAATGGTTACATTTTCTTAAGAATTCTATTTGCTTATTATTATTATTATTGTTGTTGTTGTTGTTGTTGTCCACTTATCCGGGATCAGGTGAAGGAGGCAGCAGTCTAAGCAGGGATGCCCAGACCTCCCTCTCTCTAGCCTCCTCCAGCCCCTTGGGAGCAATACCAAGGCATTCTCATGCAGCTGAGAGATATAATCTCTCCAGCGTGTCCTGGGTCTGCACCGGGGTCTCCTCCCAGTTGGACATGCCCGGGACTCCACAATGTCATAGGAAAACCCATTATTTTGACATTGTGGTGACCATTTCTTTAGTCCCCAAACTAAAGAAAAGGGGAAACTCAATTGTATAAAAATCTGTGGTGCACTAAAAATGTCTTGTATTTTGTTTCTTTACTTATGGTTAAGGTTAGGGCTGGGTTGGGGTTAAGGTCGTCATGTTGGGATTAGGGTTTTCCCCATAGAAGTGAATGGAGAATCTCTTCAATGAAGGGTGTGTGTGTGTGTGTATCTGTCCACTGCCTCATACCCTGTGCTTCCTGGGATAGGCTTCATGCTCCCCAAAACTTTTGGATAACTAGTTACCATAAATGAAAGGATGAGTGGATTTTAGTAACATGACTTGCACTTACCCTTGCACTTGCACTTACTTTCACATATTAAATGGAATTTCTTAAATACTGACATTCACTGCCTTCTGCATAACTCCGAACAGCTGACATGTGAAACCATTCCATGAAAATGTCTACTGTTTATAAGTACAGTCCCCCCTAATAAGTATGTTTGCAAAGTTATAAAATAAAAAAAATGATGCAGGATCTACCATGATATTATAAATTCATTCAATCTATTCATTATCTGTACCCACTTCTTCTACGCCGGGTTGCGGGAGTCCGGAGCCTAGGATAGGTTCCGGACCCCTGTGTAGGATATTATAAACTACCATGGCAAATTGTATAGCTTTGAATAATGGCTTAACTTTCCATTCAAAATTCTTTGTGTACTTTCCACTACTATTACATCCATATCATGTAATTTAAGAGAATTTAAAGAATTCTGACCCCTTCATAAACACCATTTAAATTGGAATGTTAATCAAGATTCTCTAAGATATCCAGCTCCAGGACCGCCAACGGGGGGGGGGGGGACAGTTTAGCTGTCCCTGGGCCCTGGGTCAAGGGGGGGCCCAGAAAATAATAATCTGCTGGAAAAATTTGTCAAAAATACATATTTGTGAAAACTTTATAAATTATTTATGGATCACATAAAAGTTTGTTATAGATTTTTTATCTTCTTAATTTTCCTTGACATAGTGGTGGAAAATAATTTTACTTTCCCTCCCTATAAAGCAAAAAATGCTTGCTGGTCAAACAAACTCATAGGCTGTGTCCGAAATCGCGCACTCGCGCACTTTTAGTACGCAATTTTAGGGCGTAGTGCGTTCACACTGACAACTAAGCTAAATTTCAGTGCACTGAAAGTACCCGGATGGTGTCCTGAAAACGGCCAGAAAACGCAGTGCAGAATGATGGACACTACTCGCACTAAACGGACACCATTTTGACTACGTAGCGGAAGGGGAGGGACTTTCGGCAAGTTTTCAGAGTTGAATAATGGCGGCAACAACACAGA
>JAODLD010000491.1:0-10502 GCA_026781065.1 Mormyrops boulengeri | reverse complement strand
TGTCTCATTTTGAGAATCAATTCTAACATTAGAGTATTGATTTTTTTTTACCTGGTAATTTAAATATTAATATTATTGCAGGGAGCAGGAGGGTATTCCAGAAAGTGGGTTTAGTGTACAATCCTGAATTAGTAGTGTAAACCAATCTATTTCTGTTCTAGAAATAATCATTTATTTGCCATTTGCAGAAGTATATTTGAATACTTCTCTTTGCCTACCTTGCTATCCATTCGACACAAAGACACATATACAGGTGAGAACAAGCTTCGGGGTCACAGCACAGGATCAGCCAGCGAGCAGCACCCCTAGAGCTGAGGACTAAAGGCCTTGCTCATCGGCATACAGACACGTATATAACTATTCTTCTGAGCCCAGGGCTTGAACCAGCAATCTTCAACTCACAGGCACAGAGGTTTAGCACCATCACCACACACCACCGCTTTGTGTGTGTGGAGTTTGCATGTTCTCCCCATGTGTACATACATTTACATCAGATCTTTTGGTTTCTATTCGCTCTCCAAAAACATGCAACTTCCAGCTGAATTGGAAGAGCCTAATTTCCATTTTTACTTGACTAACAGGTGTCTTCCGGCTGGAAAAAACATCAGCATTTGACAAAAGATGGTAAGATATTGTGCTAGATACATAAATGAAAAGAATTATGTAAAATAAACATTGAAATAGTTTTTACAAAAAATGCCACGTTCAAAATTACTCATACCCTTTCTCAATAAGTAAATGGCAAAGCCTTTATTTGCCCCCATAACAAACAAACAGGTCTTATAATTCCTAACAAGCTTTTTGCATGTCTCCAACTTGGATTTTGGGGCCACTCCTCTTTTGCAAATATCTCAGATCTTTGAGGTTGGAAGGTTTCCTTGCTTTCACTCTGGTCTTCAGTTCCCTCCACAGATTCTCAACGGGATTCAGATTCGAACTCTGGCTGGGCCACTTCAAAATGTCGATGTTTTCTGTTGACCATTTCTTGACCACTTCGGCTGTATGTTTTAGATCACGGTCTTCTTGGAAGATCCAGTGGTGTCCAAGGCCAGGTTTTCCTGCAGACTGCCTGATGTTAATGTAACCTTATTTTTTCAGGATTTACTTTGACAAAGTTGCCTGGCCCATTTGCTGAAAAACATCCACAAAGCATCACCTTCACTCCATCATGCTTGAATGAAAGCCATGTCTCTGTGTCCAAACAATTCCATTTCCATCTCATCCAACCACAGAATTGATGACCAGAAGGTTTCTCCTTTGTCCAGAGGAGCTTTTGCAAAAACTATGCAAGCTTTTGTGTCTCTGTCTTGGAGAAATGGAGTCCTTGGTCAGCATCCATGGAGATCAGCCTTATGCATTGTCCACTGTAGAGATGAAACAGTATGAAAATTTAATATCACGATTATCGTGACCAAAATTATCACGTTATCAGTATTATCACAGTGTTGTTAAAATGGGCTGAAAATGTTCAAAAAGTACTGAACACAAACTGAAATCATTTCACCAAGTTTTATACTGAAAACCATCAATAAAATTAGCAGAATTATACACTTTAAACATTAAAATAATAATAATGTAGCCAATGAAATAAAACAATACCCAAAGTTAAAAAAAATACTTCACTAGCATAATAATAAAACAAACACTGTATATTCCAGTGTCATTAACTCTAGTTTGTTCCCACCTGTATTCTTCCGTCCTGAAACTGGTTACTCACTCCCCCCTCTAAAATAACACATGGCCCAAAATTACAAGTTTATTCTTAAGATCTTTCTTTTCCCTTCAATGTGGCCCTAATACTCCATCGTAAGAAAATCCATACAGATAAAGGAAATAAATTTGTTTAAACAGTGTTCCGTTTCAAGAATATTCAGATACAAACGTAAACAGAATTCAATCTTAATAGCACACAGGCAAAACTGTCAGCTCCATTACACCACTGACAGCGCACAATGTTTTTACAAGAGTAGATATCACTGTAAAATTCAATTATCTTTTTTGATAAGCTATTACTATTAAGTTAGACAGACAAACTATAACATTTTGCCCCATTCCGAAGTCCCAACATCATGCATTGAGCTAAAAGTGAACTTACCTTGATTTGCTAAAAAGTAGAGTGATGGCCATGAAGACGACTTATAAGATTAGACATGTTGCCTCCCTGTGCAGATATTTTCTTTTCTGCATGTTCAGCCGATAAAGTGGCCATCTTCAATGAGTTTTCCTTCTGCAGTCTTATAAAAGCCAAAATGGAGCACACCTCTGACCTAGTCCTCTACACAGCCGAAAAATTTCCTGAGAGCAGTCACCTCCTACCGCCATGCTTTCACCACAAAACAAACCCATGTTGCATGCTTCGCCTGCACACCTGTGTCTGGGAGACTGTTGCTAACTTTGGTTAATGCTGCACAGTTTTTAACACAATGTAGCACTGAGGAGATGGCTCTGCATATGACAGATCCCAGTGACAACTCAGGAGCATGCTGGGAAAACTGGAAATAGCCCATTTGTGTAATTGTTAATACATGCTGTGTTCCAAATCGTCGTGTGTACCCTTGCCTGTGTCTTGTGTGAACCCTGTCCAGTCCTTATGTGGGTCTAGCTGTTGTGTAAACTACCCACCATGTGTGCGCTTTATAGTCTGGTGTCAGACTTCCCTGTGTTTCCACACTAGGTGTTTGGTGATTGTTTCATGCTTGTGTTAGTCCTTTTAAGGGCCTAATAAAAGGGTGTTATTTCCCCTTAAAAACACATCTTCTCAGTTCTCACTATTGCTGCGCTGTGTCAGTCCACCACACATTACAGTAAGTTCTTCAAAGCATGATAATTAATCACAATGTTAACGGTAATTCAAATTTGAAATGGTAATACTAACCATCAGAAAATTTTCCGTGGTTTATCATGAAACCATTGTAACTGTTTCATCCCTAGTCCGCTGGAGTGTCTGCCTTGGGGATATTGGTACTAAAATTACTCAGATTCATCAGGATGGTCTTGGTGGTGATGCTTGGATTCTCCTTGGCCACTAGCACTACGATTCTTGACAACACAGGGGTCACTTTCTGCTTCCTACCACACCCTTTAAGATTTTTCACAGTGTGGGGCTCCTTTTACTTTTTGATTATGCTTTGTACTGTAGCCACTGACACTTGAAAACACTTGGATATAGCTTCATGGCCTTTCCTCATTTTGTGAGCAGCCACAAGGCACAAACGGAGGTCCTCGCTAAGCTCTTTGGTTTTTCCATGCTTCAGCTATGCTCATTTTACAGTTGATTAGAATGCTCTAGAACATAGTAGTAATTACCAGGACCAGAAGCTTGCATTTTCTCAAAAATGAGCAGAATTTCATGGGGTGTGAATAATTTTGGACATGGCATTTTTCTTAAAAATGTAAAAAAAAAAAAAAAAAAAAAACAATTAGTCAAAGAGCAATTCGCAATATATCAAAACTTGGAATGGGTATAAATATTTTTGGACTGCGTTAATGTGCGTTTCAGGCTCATTCAACTCATAGTTAAAGTTTAAACCCTAAGTCGCTTTTTGGAACACACCCCAGAATATACAATCCAACCAGGCAGAGGCGCCCATGGGGGGGGGGTTACTTTTAGGGGGCCGACGGCATCCCCTCTCCTCCCCTACCCCGTCCGGTAAATTTCAGTTCGATTCAATTCTTTATTGTTATTATAGTACATGTCAGTACTACGAGAATGAATCAGCAATTCTCTTTACGGTGTAAAGGTACAAGACAAAACGTAATATGTTAATAATATGTATAAAATAAGCAATACATATGTAGTAAAGTTCAAATGTGATAAATACTATGTAGTGGTGTATTAAGAGGGAAATATGTGTAAGAGTTCCTCAGTGCCCGGTTCAGATTTTATTCGCCCCCACCCGAAACTTAATTGTCCCGCTATCCCAATTTTACTTAGGGCCCCAAAAAGTTTAAACCGACACGGAATATTGCCATCGGGATACCAACCTCGACATTACCTCGTATCGAATCAAAAAGAAAATCAGTGGCATCGCCCATCCATAGCATTCACCTTGCGTCCCTCATATTTCTTCCTGCTATTCCACTGCCGAGCAGAACCTAACGCTAAGACGTAACGACCATAATGACGTAATACGTTCACGCCATGACGCTACGCCCTCGGCTCTGGTACTTAGCCACGCCTACTTCTACCGAATATGTTTTCTGGCCGATGGCATTGAAATGCACAGGTCAAAAAGTGATTTTAATTTTTTATATTAAGTATAAGTTAAAAAAAAAAAAAAAAACCCAACTGTATAACTCCAAATTTTTTACTTTTACGCTTTACTGGTCACGTTTTTTCTAATTTAAACCTAAAAATGCTTGCCAATATTGTGCAAAGACCTAAGCCAGATGATATGATGATTTTGTTGAAGTTATATATGCAATAAATAAATGATGATGAAAGTAAATCAAAATATTGTGATTTCTGAAATTTGGATTTGTTAAAATACGTAAAGAGAATGAAATTACCCATTATTTCAGCTTCATTTTATTAGCAACACTAACGCATGGTCTCCTCCATGTTGCGCAGGATTTCACCTGCAATTTAAAGATCCAGGTTTGCATCCCTAAAGTGCCCAACTGTGTGGTTGTGTGTGTGTGACTTGTGATGGACTGGCACCCCTGCTATGTGCCCTATGCTGCACAACGTCAAAACAGATGCAGGAGAAAACAGGTCACTGCAGTCACATCACACCTAAGCCATAGACATTAGCAGAGGCTCTATTAAGGCAAACGCCTCCTTAGCCATAAGGCCAGGACTGAGAGTCTGAGCAAAAGCCGTTTCCCTCAAGTCATATGAACTCTCAACGCTGCTTAATCATTGTCATTCTTCCGGTCTTAAATTCTGATAACTATGCCACTTATACTCCGTTTGCACTTAACATCTACACTGTGGAGTGATTGTGCATCTAACATTGCACAAAAGTGCAACTGCACACGTGACAAAAATTATGAATCGATTATGAGCAGCTGCTTTGCAGATTCCCAAATGTGTTCATAAACCGACCAGTGAAAGAGCCCAAACACTTTTCTTCAAAACACGATCCCAAAAGCATTAGAGTAAAAAACATCTGAAACAAAATCAAAATGCTTGCAAATGGGTGAACATTTTATTATTCATTAATCTGTTCGTCCATATTTATAATTCAGGGGTGCTTCTGTGCAGGAAGTGGATGACCGATTTGTAATCACCCTTCCAATTACTACCCCTACAGAATCTGAAAAGGACGTCCTTTTCCTTTGGATTGTCTGTGTGAACTCAAACTTAAACTACATTGTAACCAAAACTAGAAACAAACAGTACATGAGAATATTAAACAGTAAACTGCACCAGCCAATAAAGGACATGAGGAACCTGGACAGTCTGCTTTTACAAGCTAAAAGGGAAGATCTCTGTGAGGCCCATCTGTGTGAGAGTCCCAGTGTGCTTTCTACCCAGGGATGAGGTATTCCTGCAAGACTGCAGAGGGGCAGTATTTAAGGCCCCATGTTTGTTGTTGAGTTCCTTCCCAGTCAGCACCTCGACTTTGGCCATTAGGAGCAGCATGGACCATGGCAGCTGTATCCACACTGTATGTAAGTGTATCCAAAGAACTCTTAAAAGCACTCCGCCCTGGCTCCAGTTGAACAACTTTTATTGAGAATCAGGGTCATGATATTTCTGACCAAGGAATTGTGTGGTTGCTGAGGGTCAAACCCAGCTGAGGAGCCTGGCAATCAGCTACCCACTTCCAGCAATCTCTCACAAGGCTTGGACAGGATCATTTCCACAAGAAACATCAGTCAAGCTCAGGAGATACAAGCCACTGTCTGTGGCTACAGCCTACACACAATCCTGTTATACAGCAAAATGTTCATTAATCACACTATCAGCGCTTCCCCTGAGTCAGTCCATGTCACTTTAGTTCTCCTCATTGACTGAAGCTCCTCCAACACTGGGAGCACTGGTAGGGTCTCTACCGCGTGTGAGTCTGCAGGTGCTTTGTTAGGGTTCCTACTTGAGTGAATCTTTTCCCACACTGGAAGCACTGGTAGGGTCTCTACCCTGTATGAGTCCGTTGGTGCTTTGTTAGGGTTCCTACTTGAGTGAATCTTTTCCCACACTGGAAGCATTGGTAGGGCCTCTCCCCTGTGTGAATCCGCAGGTGGATCTTTAGGGTTCCTACTTGACTGAAGTTCTTCTTACAATAGGAACACTGGTAGGGCCTCTCCCCTGTGTGAATCCGCTGGTGCTCCTTTAGTTTTCCTAAAGCACTGAAGCTGTTCCCACACTGAGAGCACTGGAAAGGCCTCTCTCCTGTATGAATCCGCTGGTGCTTCTTTAGGTTTGTTAAATGACTGAAGCTCTTCCCACACTGGGAGCATTGGTAGGGCCTCTCTCCTGTGTGAATTCGCTGATGGTCCTTTAGGTTTCCTAAATGAATGAAACTCTTCCCACACTGGGAGCACTGGTAAGGTCTCTCCCCCGTGTGAATCCGCTCATGCTTCTTTAGTTTCTCTAAAGCACTGAAGGTCTTCTCACACTGGGTGCAGTGGTATGGCTTCACCCCAGTGTGAGTGTGCTCATGCACCTTTAGGGCTCTTAAGTGACTGAAGCTGTTCGCACACTGGGAGCACTGGTACGGCCTCTCCCCCGTGTGAATCCGCTGGTGCTTCTTTAGGACTCCTGCTTGAGTGAAGCTCTTCCCACACTGGGAGCATTGATAGGGCCTCTCCCCTGTGTGAATCCGCTGGTGATTCTTTAGGCTTCCTATATGACTGAAGCTCTTTCCACACTGGGAGCACTGGTAGGGCTTCTCCCCCGTGTGAATTCGATGGTGGTACTTTAGGTTTCCTAACTGACCGAAGGTCTTCCCACACTGCAAGCACTGGTAGGGTCTTTCCCCTGTGTGAATTGGCTGGTGCTTCTTTAGGGCTCCTATTTGACCAAAGCTCTTTCCACACTGGGAGCACTGGTAGGGCCTCTCCCCTGTGTGAATACGCTGGTGATTCTTTAGGTTTGCGACATGACTGAAGCTCTTCCCACACTGGGAGCACTGGTAGGGCCTCTCTCCTGTGTGATTCCGCTGGTGGATCTTTAAGGCTTCTAATCGACTGAAGCTCTTCCCACAATCTGAGCATTGGTGTGGCCTCGCCCCTGTGTGAACCCACTGGTGCTTTTTTAGGTATCGTAAATAACTGAAGCTCTTCTCACACTGGGAGCACTGGTACGGCTTTTCCCCAGTGTGAGTCCGTTCGTGTTCTTTTAAAGGTCCTACATGACTGAACCTCCTCCCACACTGGGAGCACTGGTAGGGCCCCTCCCCAATGTGAATCAGCTGGTGCTTCTTTAAGTTTCCTAAATGACTGAAGCTCTTCCCACAATGGGAGCAGCAGAGAATTTTCAGTATCACACTGGGGTCAAACTTCTCAGGGTGTGATTTCTTGATGTGTCTCTGGACGTAAGTCTCCGACGTATATGGCAGTATAGGGCAGTGAGGACAGGGGAACTTGTTCATTCTCCTCCCTGATACGAGAGCTTGGACTGAACAAAGAGGCATGGAGAAGAGCAAACATAAGTTTGGTAATGGGAACAAAAGTGATGGATTCAGGAGAAATAAAGTCTATTGCGGTAGAGTCCAATAGAACAAGAATTCAGCAATACATAATACATAATGGTGCCTGCGGTTCACGAACACTGTGGTCTACGAACAATTTGGTTCGCGACCAAGATTTTTGTGAAAAAAAATGCATCGGTTCACATACAAAGTTTGGTTGATGAACAGATTCCTCAACCAGATTCCATTTTTTATACTAGTGTAACACCAGCGGGGCACATGTCCCAGCATGCCCCGTGTGCAATTGTAAATAGAAGGACCACAACTGGCACCCAACGAGCACCGAACCCAAATACACAGACGGGAAACAAGATGCAAGATGCACACATGGTGGAAGATTTACACACGCTGAATACACGAGGATCGTACCGGGTACACACAAGACACATGAAACACACGCACGACAATAAGGAAATGTAACCATTAACATTAACAACAACAATACGAGGGTTAAGGACTGTTAATAAAGAGCGTGATTTCCCCAACAAGCAACTCTCAATGCCTCTCTCTGCTCCCACGATGGCTCAGTCAGCCCGTCACCACACTATATTGTGTTTTTCTTTAAAGTTTTTACTATAAAAAACAGAAAAATAATTAACAAAAATTATTATTTAGTAGGCTTGTGAACGAATTAATGGAATTTCAGTGCTTTCTTATGGGAAAAGTTGCCTCGGTTCGCGTACAAATTGGTTCACGACCACTTTCCTGGAACGGATTGTGTTCGTGAACTACAGACACCACTGAACAAATTGCAGACGGCACTAGATATCTGTGTGATGCTGCACGTGGAATTTTCTGTAAGCTGGAAGATTTTTCTACACTCACCGGGGTTTGGAGGTCTGACACTCCCAGCCAGCTTCTCCTCAGTCACGTCCTGAAACACTATTTCTTCTTTCACCACCCCATTAAAAATGGAACACACTGTACTCTCTGCTTTCTGAGGGAAAGAGAACAATAAAATAAAATTAAAGAGTCAATAAAATTCTTCTGTAAAGAGTTAATCTGGTCTATGGGACTGAAAATGGGCATTTCAACCTCACACAAAGAGGCAGGGCCAGGTCTACCAATGTCTTCACCAGGCATCATACAGGAGACTTTTTTCCTGACTGATACTGAACAGCAGCAGCACTCCATTTCACCTTGTCAGGGCTGCTGTGCCCGGCCCCGTCCACATCCGATATGAGGACGTCCTGCGCTTCCTGCTTCACATCTGCCACACTTAGCTGGGGAGGTTTCTGGTCCATGCTGCAGCTGGCCACAGCCCTGCAAGGGGATGTCTGTGAGCAGAAAGGGAACGATGAACATGATTCGAAGCTGTTCGTTTACCAGAATCATGATACAGACGATTTATCTGTCCTTCAGCATCAGGCATGAAGCTTTCAGCTCTGCTCTAACTGGGTCATCAGGATGAAGATCTGAAGCATATGGAAAATTTTCCTACTTAATGGAGGGGTGTGGCTCTGTGGGACTGGACTCTGTGCCTTTGATAAGAAGGTTGCAGTTCAAATCCTGTCTAATACTTCAACGAAGCAATCACAAACATTAAGTATTTATATGCAAAGCGCGCCGTTGCCTCTCAAAACACCGCACACATGGACGCACGTCTTTCTTTCATACCGTCTTATATTTTGATTTCATACAGTCTTCACACATTCTATACTTCAAGTTAACATTTATTTATTAGATATAAGAATCATTTTCTCCTTGAACATCTACAAAACTACAGTAAATGAATAACGTTTACAATACACATACATACATACACTTTTTTAAACAACATTAGATACCTCAGCTCATCATATTCTATAACATTTTGGGCACATTTCCACTTAACATTATTTCGTTCTTAAAACATAAATCACACTATACAACAACCAATAAAATGCATTGCAGACTGAACCCTTTACCCTCGCCTGGAAAAATATTAGGTCTGTATTAAAACCGAAAGACATTTTCAAACGCACGGGTCTTTTAAAAAGCGTATTTTTATGCCGCCTACACGCGGCTTAAACGCCCCCACAGCCTTTCATACTCACCGTCGGCGCGGACGCGGAAAGTATAATGAAGCTACTCCGCGAAAGACACTGGGTTATTCAAAAATCCCACGACTTTTCCAAAACTTTCTCATATTTTTAATTTTCCATAACTTTCCTAGGTCTGGAAAACATGAATTCTTAATTCCATGATTTTTTCAGATTTTCATGACCGTACAAATCCTATTTCTAAACCAGGACCTCCAGTTTGTTTTCTCTTTTGAATGCAGTGCGCGTACGTCTAATTTTGCTAAGGGTCCCCAAAAAGGCTTTGGCCGGCACCGAATATCGGCATCAGGATACCAGCCTTAGTATTACTTAGTATCGTATCGAAATGAAAACCAATCGCATCACTCATCTATGATACTCACCCTACATCCCTCACTTTTCTTCTTGCTCCTCCGCTGCAGAGCCTAACTTAACGACGAGACGTAATGACCATAATGACGTAATACGCAATATGACAAACGCCATGACGCTATGCCTACTCCTGCTGTGCTTGGCCACACCTCATTTGATCCGAATATTTATACATTTACACACGGACGCACACGCACTTCTCATTCGTTCATTTATTGATTTATTTATGCCGGAAGATGTTGAATTGCACATTTGTCAAAAAGTCCTAATCTTAATGTTTCATATCAAGTACTGGTGAAAATCCACCACAATTGTATAGGTCAATTTATTACATGACCCTGTTGAACTTCTCTCTACCAGGTGCTACAGATCACCGTGCACTGAAACAAAGTCACCCCCCCCAAACAGCTGACCCAGTTGTTTCTGCTAAGTTTGCATTGTTACCCTCTTAACAAGCAATGTCTCATTGCTG
>JAODLD010000490.1:0-10517 GCA_026781065.1 Mormyrops boulengeri | reverse complement strand
CGGACACTTGGACACATGAAATAGTAATGAATATGACACCAATGGGGATAAATCAAGACACGTTAAATCATGAAAAATGGTTCAGTCTTTTGAATCTCATTGATTTAAGCAGGCAGGCTGAGTAGAGGCAAGTTTCGCTAATGTGTTGATGGAGATTCTCAGCCGCAGGTGTTGGAATCGCTGATTATGTAACAGCCCTTATCAGCAATGGGACATATGAGAGAAATGAAACAAGCTGGAACAAACAGTATGCCCTAGAAAAATATCATCCATAGCTGCACCTACCAAACACCTAAAGTTAAATTAGGTATGTTTCAGAACATAGAGAAGAGCAGCTTTACAACAATCAATGAGAAACAAGCTCTGAAGATTTTACAAAAAGGCACATTAGAATTACACAATATTCGGTGGTAAAAATACTAACCACTGAGACAGCATTCTCTTCCACCAGCTTCTCCATAGAGCCTCTGGCACAATCATCAAAGACACAGAATCACGGAATAATTTCCATGGTCTTTGACTGCTTCATGCTCAGAAGAGAATACCCTATCTCCTCATCGTGGCCGGCATGACCAAACACTTTCATACTGCATTTCTCCAGTCAGAAACTGTAGAAATGATCCCGGAAAGTCATACCTCCTCATTGTGGCCAGCATGTAGTTTATTGATGAAAACTTGAAAAGGCTTCCTTCCAAGATTTCTTCCTTGTACAGAGTTTTTCCTCGCCACTGCTGACTCTGGCTTGCCTGCTGGGGTTTTTTGGCTAGGGCAAGCACTTTGAGGACATATACTGTTCTGAAAATGTGCTATACAGATAAAATTTACCTGGATGAGCCAAGTTCAGGTCCAGAGCCTATTCCGGAAGCTACGGGTGCAAGGCAGCAAACAACCCAGGAGGGGGTTCCGACCAGTGTGCAAAATACGGGGGGGTCCGTCACCCCCAATTAACACATGAGAACCCCCGAAAGCCTCAAAAGCAAAATTTTAAGGGGGTCTCAAGATCGGTATTGTGCAACAATAGGGAGATGTGAACCCCACCCCCGAATATTGATCGGTATTTCGCAGACTGGTTCCAACCCATCACAGGGCACATTCACATCTTGTTGACATAATGTAGATGTATTAGTTTTCATGCATAATTTTTTGAATGAATGCAACTGAGCATGTACAATGGTTCCACGCAACTAGAATGAGTACCTGTATGTTGAAAAGGAAACATTCTTTTTCTACTGATGCATTCAGGGAGGGAAGAAAAGGGACAAAATGCCATGTCAAGATGCATTCTCAAGGATACTGGGGAGGTTGAGGTGTCCACCCATTCCGAGGGAGACATGATTACTGGCGGGGGGGTTGTAAGGGCTGGTTTTGATTATCCATCCCCATAATTATCACCTATGCATATTCTGTCTCACAGTTTAAGCTACACTGTAAACCTTGCGAGGTAGAGTTTCCGCAAACCACTGAGGAAATTTGCTGCCTAAATTGCTTGAATTTGTTTTATTGAATACATTGAAGGATTTAAGCCAATTAAACTTACAGTAGCTTAAGTTGTTATAACCTCATTTCTAGTGGAATGAAATTAAATGAAAATGGGTGCAGGCCTCATTGCTTATAGACCACAGCTGGGAATAGAATAACAAATTAAATAATTTTTCGCATTTAACAAGATTGCACTGCTTAATACTTGTAAAGCCACTGTGATGAAGAATGTTATGCCAGAGATACTAGTTTCTACCACATTTTATTAGTTATTTTCTAGGTTGCACTTAACTGGTGTATGTCAATTTGTTATTTGCCTTTAGTGCTGGTGTGTAATTCCTAAGCAATCCTGAAGGATATCAGGGTTGATACGAGCAGGTATCAGTATATTCTTGTGGCTGAAACTGACTGGAGGAAGAGGACACCTACTGTATATTAATAGGGATGGATGGTTCTTTATTTCAGTCATGGCAGCTGCTCATCTCAAAACCTTCCCCTACGGAACCTTAGTGGTTCAACATGCAGCTCCAAGGGTCCAGCACACAACAGCAAATCCCACCCAAATCCATTCCTGTAGCTGCAGTCAGCAGGAAGGGAAGGAAAAAAAAAACGTCTCTACGGTTCCTGTTGGTTTTTCTCATGATGGTTAGTAAGTCTGGGGTGGCTCTTATGATGCTCATATGAGATGGGAGATTATAGGGTTTGGTGAGAATTATACTGCCAGTCAGTCTATACATACAGACAAGAAAGCCTCAGAACTTTTACTTATATTGACCAGTTAAATTGTTCAACAATATATGACACAACACATGCCGTAAGCAACAAATATGAGAAATCCTTTCTATCACACCCATTCTTACAAAAGTAGGACAACACTACAATGAGTAACTGAGTAAAGGAGATCTCCCCAGGAATAATCACAATCACACGCAGGCAATGATAAATCACTCTCAAATATCTTATATGTGCACCCTTCCCCATATGGGCACACAGGTACAAAATGGGTGGTCCATTTCTGCCCCATCTTAATGTGCACCCACACCATAACCCTGGATTAGTTCAATTTACTTAAGAAAATTGAGGAAACAGGTCTCCTTAAAAAAAGTTAATTTAACTTAAAACTAAACAAGTTGCTTCAACTCTTCAATCTTTTGTAATAGATATTTTCCTGACCAATTATTCCACTGGATATACTAAGTTCAATGCACTGAATTCCCAGCTGACTTAATTTAAAATCATTCATAATAAAGGATTTGCCCAAGTTTAACTCATGACATCCCAAACGATAATCAGGATTGCAGAGTCTGATTTTAATTTACAATCACAGTTCACTGTTTATTTTACAATTGAGTAATGCAGATATAGTATTTCGTTTTCAAAAGATAGTTCTCCATCTACATAACAAGCTCATTTATATCAAAACCCACTCTTATATAAAATATTTCTCCCCACATTTTTATCAGAAATTGTCCTTAGCAATAAAAACAGGCTATTTTCACTCGTTTCTGTAAAAATTTTCTTGAATGGCATTCAAATTTTCCTTTCAAGGTGCTTTACCATATGGTTTTAATGCAAAGCTTTTTTGCTACCCAGAATGCATCTGGTCTTTTGTGAATAGACCACCACAAGTTACAATCAGAAGCCACATGATGTTTCAGTAACCTTAAAGGTGCCATAGAAATCTCATGAATACATCAGCTGAAAAAGAATGGTTCCACTTTAAAATACTCATTCTAGTTGGTTGGAACCACTGTCCATGATTCAATTGAGTTCATTAAAAGTACCTTTTTCATGTGGGTTGGTTAGAAAAATCTTCATCTGGATTTGTACTTTCTGGACCTGAATTTTCCACCTCAGTCTGTAACTGAAACTTGCATTTAGGGGCAGCATGTGGCTCAGTGGGTTAAGCCTCTGTGCTTGTGATCAGATGGTTACTGGTTCAAGCCCAGCCTTGCTATATCTACAGGTCTTTGAGCAAGGCCCTTAATTTGTAGCTCCTTAGGTACCACAACAGGTGGCTGCTATTTGCAGCCAGTTTGATCTCACCTACAAAGAGCACAGTGGGGGGTCATGAAGAAAATTTCCCCACAGATATTGATAAAAGTATCCATCACTATGAGTAACTTCCCCAACCCTAAGCAACATTTAGCTTAAAAGTGTCCAAAGCTCACTGTGATCCCCTTCTCTGTGAAACCAAGAGGAAGCTACCAGTGTCTGGGAGGCCAGACAGACAACATGGTGCTGTGACTTTACTGCTGTTGTCCAGTGCAAAGGGCTCCAGTCAGGAAGGGTTGCCAGGTATGGAGGATCTAGCCAGAAGGGGGTGTTCAGCAAGCTTCAGGTTTCTCTCTGTTGGCTGCAGGACAGAATTTTATCGTACTACTGTAGTTTTTCCATATAGAAAATCAGTGAGGCACACTTGGAAAGAACATGAAGCGGTTGAGAGTCAGCACAGACTAACCTGTGAAAAATCACTTTGTTTCACAGACCTGAAGGAGGAACAGCAATAGAAATAAATAACATTTAGACTAATCCTAGCTTACTTGGAAAGTGCTTTGACTGATGAGTGCATTTATGGACAACACTAAGTTCCTACTTTTCTGTAACGCGACTACTATTCTTACTAATCCCTCTCCATGTTACGCTGCAGACCGGGTTTCCTATGCCCACAACTCCACATATTTACATTTACATTATTTTACATTATATTTATTGTCATGTTTGTTTTAAATATTTTACAGATGTTTTTATCCAAATTGACTCACAGTTTGCAAATATTCAATGTTATTTTATATGCCAACCTATAGCGTTACAGAAGCCCTTAAGATACAGCACCTTCATCAATGGCAAGACAGCAGGCCTTTCACTGGGGCCTTCAGGAACCTATTAATCCTCAGAGGCCTCATTTACAAAATCAAAAGTGATTTCTCAGCAAACTGGGGCTTTATTCTCCTATCAGTCATGTAAGTCAAAAAGCACTTAAAAAGTTACTCACTTCTGAGTTAAGTGTATTCTCTCCTCTTCAGCAGTTACGCGTAACGGAAAAGGTCGGCCTTGCTAAAAGTATAATTAATTCATCAGGCAAGAAAAGGATTTTGGCACCAAGCAAAACATGGATTCTTTAATTGACATTGTGAACCTTACTGAAATCCACAGAAACCCTTTTATTTTGAAAATGAAAGCATGGCAGTAGCTTACAGCACTTATATTTGGTCATTCTCATAAATATGAGAATCCTTCGGCAAGAAATTAAATGTTACAAATGCAGTCTTTGTATTTTGTGTAGGATGACTAACATTAATTTGAATTTTTAGGAATGCTAAAATTATGTCCTTCGTTGCTCTGATTTAATGATTTTTTTCAACTATTTTCCCCAAACTCCTAGCTCAAAATCTCTCTTCTGTTGTAGTTTTAAGATGTGTAACACAAAACTGCATAAAATGCTTTTACATGTTTTAATTTCATTGCACCTATTCCTCAATAAACTATCAATTTCTATAATTATATGTTTACTTTTTGCACAGTTCCTATGTTAGTTCTGTCATTTTTATGATCAATGTAATCAACTGCATAGTCCAAACAAGCTTGTCACAAAAGTGCAGGCTCCAATGTATTGTTCCAAACAAATTGCTAGTTACTGCCACTAAAAGGCCACACATTTACACCATTATGGTTATCAATTAGGCAAGGTCCTGGTCAGGTAGTTCTTTTCAGGACAAGTTAATGTGCATGTATGAAACAACATGCATAAAAATATGCGACAAATCACGTCCTGTGTTGGTTCAAAGAAAGATTTGTGTTTCACCATCCAAAGACAGTGCATTCAGTGTCCGCATGTTGAATGCATCAAGATGAGGGCAGAATACTCTTGGTTGTCTCTGTTTTTGCACCCTTCCCACCTGTCCCACTCTTGCAAGAGCCCAAGCACATGCCCTGCATCTCATGATTGCAAGGACACCCTGCTTTCTTTGAACTAATTTTTGACTCATTGTAATAAAAATAATTCTTTCTAATTAATATTTTAGCCAAAATAATTTGCTTAGTAGGTGTGTTGACACGCCAGGTGTCACTTAAACCCTGCCTAATGGTAATTGATTGGTAACGGAAATTACACAGGCATGTCCCAAAAGATGACAAAGTTCAAGGGGTATAATTGGGGGAAAAATTTCTGTTTTATTTAGATTTGAATGAAAAATTGGCATGTCCAAAATTATTAATACCCTTCTCAATAGTCAGTGAAAAAGCCTTTATTGGTTTTTACAGCATCAAACACTTCTTATATTTTCTGACAAGCTATTGCATGTCTCCACTGGTATTTTTTACCATTCATCTTTTGCAGTGAGCTCCAAGTCTTTGAGGTTGCGAGGCCTCCTTACCATTACCCTGACCTTTAGTTCCCTCCACATATTCTCTATTGGATTCAAGTCGGGACTCTGGATGGGCCACCCAAAACCTTAATATTACTGTCAGCTAACCATTTCTTTATCACTTTTACAGTGTGTTTCAGATCATTGTCATGTTGGAATGTCCAATGCTTCTTAAGGCCAAGTTTCTCTGCAGACTGCCTGATGTTTTTTTATAGAATCTTGATGTAACCTTCTTTTTTCATGGTGCCATTTAGTTTGAATAGATTGCCCAGCCCATTGGCTGAAAAACACCCCCAAAGCATTATGTTCCCACCATGGTTGACTGTGGGGATGGTGTTCTTGGGGCTGAATGCTTCTCCATTTTGTACCAAAGAAAAGCCACATCATTGTAGTCAAACAATTCCATTTTTGTTTCATCTGACTGCAAAATAAAAGACCAGAATTTTAGTTCTTTGACTAGATGAGTTTTTGCAAAGGTTAATCGTGCTTTCGTGTGCCTTCTTTTAGAAGTAGTGTCCTCCTTGGTCTGCATGTATAGAACCCAGCACTACAGCAGTATGCAGTACCCGCTGGACTGTCTGCCTTGAGATGTTAGCATCAGCATGATTCAAATTCATCAGTAACGTAGGGCTACAAGAATGATTCCTGCTCTTAGAGGAATGTCTTATGAGGAGAGGTTTGCTGAGCTGAATCTGTTCCCTGAGCAAAGGAGACTAAGGGGGGACATGATCCAGGTATATAAGATTTTAACAGGTCTGGATGCCGTTCAAACAAATAGTCACTTCAATATTAGTTCAAATATTTATTTATTTTTTATTTTATAGTTTATTTGACATGGACAGTGCACATTAATGAACATAAAATGTAGACTGGCGAACAGGGGAGCACACAGCATCACAACGTCAATGACAAATCTGGGGAGACGGACTAGAATGCGGACTAAATACACAGGACTACAAGCAGGAAATGCAAAACAGCAGGTAAACGGAAGGATTCCACATGGGGTTAACAAGGAAGGCGTGGTCCACATGAGGGCTGAACGATCAATCATGACAGAACCCCCCCCAGAGGCGCGCACTCCGGGCGTGCCACAAGGGAAGAGGTGGACGAGACGGGACCGGGAGAACAGGACCTGGAAGACAAAACAAAGGCATCACCGGGGCACAGGAAACAGGACGGAAACACAGAACAGGCACAGGGGCAAAAGCCACGACAGAACCCGACAAAGAGCAGGAAACGCAGACAAGCAGACCAGGAACAGAGACACAGGAGGAACAGAGAACGGAGGAACAAAAGGGCCAGGCGGGAATACGGGAGGCACGGAGGGACGAGGAGCAGAGACAGGAGGGACAAAAGGACCAGGAAGGAGTGGAGGAGACACAAAGGGACGAGGAGCCGGAACAGGAGGGACCAAAACAGAAGGCAGAAAGGGAAAGGGTGGAGGAACAAGGGGAGCCCGAGGGAACCCCAGCGGGCGGCGGGCGGCAGCCGAAGGAGCCACAGGCGACCAAGAGGCAGAGGCTGCGAGGTACCACGAGGGGGCCGAGGAGGAAGCTGGAGGGACCAACGGAGGGGGCGAGGAGGAAGACGGAGGGGGCACCAGTGGAGGTGAGGAGGGAGCAGAAGGGGACTACGGCGGAGGCAAGGAGGGAGGGGAAGCCGAAGCAGGTGACAGCGCAGCCACAGCAGGCGGAGGCGTCGTCCATTGACGAGCCGGAATGGGGGGACCCGCAGGCGAGTGACGAGTTGGAGTGGGGGAACCTGCAGGCGAGCGACGAGGCATCAGAGGCGGGACCATAAGCGGCCGATTTGGCAACGGGGGACCCGACCCCGGCGCCTGTGCCCTCTCCCTTTCCAGGACACCGAAAAGCGGGATTCAGGTCGGGATCGACCCTTCTGGGGTGCAGCAAGGACGGGTGGAGCCGGGACGGGCAGAAGAGGGACTGGTGGAGCCTCTAATGGCAGAGCAGACACGGGCAGAGCTGCAGGGATGACGGGCGGAGCCACAGCCGGGGCCTCTGGCATAGCAGCGGGTGGAGCCGCAGCCAGGACCTTGGGCGTAGCAGCGGGCGGAGGTGCAGCCAGGGCCTCGGGCGTAGCAGCGGGCGGACGCCTAGGAGCCTCGGGCGGTGCTGCGGGCGGAGGCCTAGGAGCCTCGGGTGGCGCCGGGACCTCGCTTGCAGCGGCTGCAGGCAGGTGGGCTGCGGGCGAGACAGGCAGGACAGACAGGCGGGCTGCGGGCGAGGCAGGCAGGACAAGCAGGAGCTGCTTCGGACGGAGCGGCGGCAGCAGGTAGGTGGGCTGCGGGCATAACGGCGCCGGGAGTTTGGGCATAGCAGCAGGCGGAGGCAGTGCCGGTACCTTGGGCATAGTGCCGGGTGGAGGCGGCGCCGGTAGCTCGGGCATATCCTGCAGGGGCATCTCGGAGGGCGGTGCGTCCGTTGCCAGGACTGGGACCCAGCTGGGGAATGGCACAGCAGGGGCCTCCGGGGCCGCAGTAGCAGGGGCCTTGGATGTAGCAGGACCCTTGGAGGTCAGCGACGCTGGGGCCGGCACGTCGGCCTCTGGGTTCTGCTGGGCTGGCAGCACAGGGCCAAGCGGGACAGCAACAGGTGCCGGGAGAACAGCACTCGGCGCTGGGTCGGGGGCGTCCACAAGCGCCGCCAGGGTCGGCGCCTCCTGAGTGGGCGTTGCCCCTTTAAGGGACTGCGGGACCCACGGGATGGCATCCAGCATTGCCCTGGCCCCTTTAAGAGCCAGGTGACTTCCCATGAAGGGGAAATTTGCCGGTGAAGGCAGCTGCGCTGCTGTGGGGCGGTCCCGGGCCCATTTGCCTGGTTTCCGGGACGGGAGAGGCTCCTCCCGATCTCCAACAAGGAGAGGAACGGCCAGAGATACAGATCCAATGAGGACCGCCGGTTCCACCTTCTGTCTCCGCTCTCTTCTCCCCTTCTTCCTCCGGTTTTGGCGGGTCGTTAGAGGTGAGGTTGCCTCGGAGAGAGCGAGCGGCTGGAGCCGCCTCTCCATCACCCTCTCGACCCGCTGCCGGAGGTTTTCGTGCACGTCCACAATGACGTGCGCATCCGTGAGCGGTGTCATCTCCTGGAGGAGGGTCCCGCTCCGGCTGGCTAGATCCAGTGTTCTGGGGTCCTCCTGAACCTCTGGCTGGTTAAGCCAATAAATTACCTCCTGCAACAGACCAATACGCAGGTCCTCGGTCTGCTGCAGTGAGTCGTTGTGGAGATTTGTCATTCTGTTACGGGGCGCGTGCGGGCAAGCAGACTAGAACGCAGACTAAATACATAGGACTACAGGCAAGAAATGCAAAACAGCAGGTAAATCAGAGCTAGATAAGATTTTAATAACTCTGAGCTATTAGTTATGTTCTCCCCAAACGAGCTTGATGGGCCAAATGCCCCCCTTTTGTTTGTAAATTTCTTATGTATGTTCTTATCCATTTTCTGAAACCACTTGTCCTATTCATGGTCATGGTGGCTTTGGAGTATCCTGGAGGCTATGGGTGCAAGGCAGAGAACGACCCAGGATGGGGAGCCAATCCATCACAGGGCACACTCACACACCATTCTCACCAATGGGCAATTTGGTAACTCCAATTATCATCAGCATATTTTTGTACTGTGGAGGGAAAATGCAGTACCTGGAGGAAACCCCCTGATGACAAGAGAAGAACCCGCAAACTCCACACACAGAGCCATAGCAGAGACTCAAACCCTGGTCCCAGACCACTAACCACTGCTCCGCCTTGCCACCCCACAAACATTTATGTTTAGATACTTATATTATGCACATAATATATTATAGCAAGCGCACAAGACATTATACTGTGTGCTTTACGTAATCAGGGTATTGAGCACTATACTTCAGTCTTAGAATGTTACCAAGTCATTCTTGTTACACTGCAATAAAGTTTGTGTCATATTCAATATTCAATAGTTTTCCCAGCTGTAATATCTTTTAACAAAAGCCAGACAGATTTTAGCTACATTAATGATGTCCAGGTCACAGATAGTTAGGCACACCAATCCTTTTTGCGATTCACTCCCTTTCACTAGTTGTGTTTAATCTTGTTAACTGCCACAAAAATATCTTATTCCAACTGTAACAAGATACTGGTTCAGCATTTTGAGTGAATGGCAAGTCTTGTACACTCTTTGCATTTCCATATTTCTTTATAGGTGAATTTTTATTAATTTTCGTGTGTCCATTCATAGCACACTGGGTATAATAACTGTTCTAATAATTCTAAAACATGGGACAGTGCACAATATTAAGCACTCATTTATTGCACAAAATAAATAATAAAGGAAGATCTTCAGGGCAGGGTTGGTGACCATTGCTTTACAGTTTGGCTAATTTCTTAGCTTCTTATTGTGCACTCACGATAATATTTTGTGCGCACATGATAAAGATATTTTTTGGGACCATGCTCTTTTTTAACTTGAGTGCATGGAAAAATTGACTCCTATGTATAAATTGGTGTGTTCTGTGTTGTTTTGCACCGGTAACCTGGGGTACAATCTCAACACTACTGCTTGGTTCTATAGCCACCCTGTTGTGGTTTGTTTTGGGTTCCTGGCCATTGGATGTTCCTTACAGTTCTGCTTGGCAGTAGTAGAGTTGATCCCTTGACATAGATACAGTAAGTTAATG
>JAODLD010000489.1:0-10544 GCA_026781065.1 Mormyrops boulengeri | reverse complement strand
TGGAGAGAGAGGAGCTGGAGCCAGTGTGAACTTACGAATGCAGCAGCTTTGTGTGCAGTGCTAGGCCTGAAGTATATCTTTTATTTTCTTTTAATAAATGAGAGTAAAGTCTTTAAGTGACATTTCCCGCCTTGATGGAGTTTATTTCACACACATGAACACACAGCTAACACTAACGCAAAATAAGTAGACATGTGATGGTGAGCATGATGAATCCTGGTGTGTTGTGTGGAAGCCGGCCAAGACGAGAGGTGCAAATGATGAAGATAAGAGGCCCCCATCACCCACACCCCAGCTGAGACATGGTCAAGAGCATATGAGCTCATTGCAAAGATATCTGTCCTGCAGATACCTCTCAGAGCTGTCACATGCAAAGAAATTCACACGTGAACTTTTTTTGGAAAGTTGAGATGCTGACTCATTCTTACTCATACACTGGAACCCAAATATCTGACCACCCTATTGAGACTTTGTCTTCTTAATTTTAAGCGTTTGACTCTTTGAAATGTTACAATAATTAGAAAGGTTCCTAAATGTTTAATGTTAAAACTAGCATTTAAAATCTGAGGCAGGGAAATTTTTGATAAGTGAAGGATACTCAAGAAAGACTGACTGCTTCACTCACGAACTGCTCTGTGAACAAGATGCATCCTCAGCACCTTTAGGTACAGGACATACTGAAAAGGTTTTTGCAGCAAGCCTCATATAAAGAGTCAGTTTGAATCACAGACATCAGCAGGTAGATTAATTCTATATAGCATCAGGAAAATCAGGCCTTATTCATCAGACTTTTTTGCCTGTTAGTTCTAACCTGAATCTTGTTCATGAATCTTGTTAGATATAACCGGTGTCTAGTTAATGAACTAATGAAGGGTAAGTCCCTAAAATAGGTCACTATCCATTAATCAAAGGAAGTCTAGACTGAAGGTGAGAGTCAGCTATTCTGGCAGGTTGTAGCAATAAGAGCTTATGTTGTATCTTCCTGAATAACATCCAGACTTAAGGCTGCATGTCTTTGTGATTCAGAGGCAGAAGCCCAACAGCAGGATGTAGGAGGGTGTCTGGTACCTTGGAAAGGGATGTGAAAGTGCCAGAGTATTGTTTGAACCCACACTGGTACAGGCCAAAGGCCCTGCTGGACTATAGGAAGGTGAACAGCTCCTTGTACATCAAATTTGGAGAAATGCAGTTCATTCTGGTTTCAAGTCTGCCCTATGGCTCCATCAGCTTCCTGCTACTGCTGTTTTCATGATGTGGCTTACCTCAGTTTGTCAGTTTTCTTTTTCTACTCATATTGTCTGCCAGTGGTATATATAAGGAGTTTCACTTAATCTTTCTTCATCTGTACCTTGTTTGCTGTTGCAGCTCTTACCATCCAAACTTTTAAGTGGCTCTCTTCTGATTGTCAGGTAGGATGCCTTTTTGAGATTATCTTTATTTAGTTTAAATCCTCTTGCTAAGCAAGTTTAGCTAAACCAATCGAGGGAGGGGAAGCCATTAAAATGATCTTCTTGTAGGCTTAAAATACAAATTTTCATTTTTTGATGAATTTTGAAATATAGGTTTTTTTGTTATTGAATTTTTAATATTTTAATCAATTATTACATAGTAATTATTCAAATGGGGATGGCATATTATTTGTTCAATCTATAGAGCTGCTGTCACGTCCCTCCGTCCAGCCCTCTCATGTGCCACGCCCACCTCGTTACCCTCGTGTCAATTCCCAATGTACCAGTTGTCCTGCGTTCATTCTGATGTCATGTCCTGTATTTAAGCCCGCGTTCAGTCTGTCTTGGTAGATCGGTCATTGACGTGTGTCCCATGTGGTTCCCCGTTTGCCCCGAATAAGCCCCTTTGTTCTGGAATATGGTCTACCTGATCCTGATTACCCGCTCCCTGCTTGCTCATCAGACACAGATCACAACAGCTGGACAATAGCTTTAAAACAACATAAGGACCACTTCTGTGCAGCTTACATTAAGGTAAATATAGCCAATAATCAAAGTCATAGCTACCCCCCCCCCAAAAAGTTAAAACTTTGTTCACTTAAATCTCCCTCAATATTGATCCCAGACATGACCAATTTCAGTTTCATGAGCTAGTCATGGGACCAAATCAGCATGCCAAGTTTCGTTAAAATCCATGACGATGAGGTCTGAAAGTGTGATGATTTTACATGGAATGACCCAGCTGTGGTGCGAGACAGGGTTGATGAAATATTGCGTGTAGTTTGATGTAAGATTTAAGTCGGCTTATATATTTTACAATTGAACAGTCCTTATGGAATAATTATGGCTCCCTAACACATATAACACTGATTTTTTAATAAAAATGTAGATGCAGTGGCAGAACCAGAAAATTTTCAGTGGAGTGGCCAGGGTGGGAATAAAGGTCATTTTGGGGCGGCACAAAAAACTAAATATGAATACAAGGCATATAGAAAATATTTCAGGTACCTAAACACTATAACTACATTGTTTATAATACAGGCAGTGGTGGATTTATCAAATACACATTTAATATATCAGTTTCTCGCAGTTAAGGTAACAAGCTTACACTAATTCCCAAACTTCTGTATTACTTCTGTACTGAGAGCCCATGTTTAGCTCAGTGTCACATACAGTAGGCACGAAAGACAGGAAACCTGTATGCTGGAGACTGGGGTGTTTATTAGGGAGAATGGGTGAACAGAAGTGGAATCGTTGGGCAGGTATTGGACTCAGAGTCACGGGTCTAAGAGGGTTGAGAGCCAGGATAATCAGTCCTACACAAACACAGGAGACGACGTAAAGGAACACACAGGCGGATGTGAGTGGAACAGGCACAGGCAAGGCAGGAATGGACGAAGCTGGGACAGGCATGGCTGGTCGGCCAGGGCAGGACCTGGCAGGGCAGGAACAGGCAGACCAGGACAGAAGATTGGGTAATTGGAATGCTCAGTAATGCGCATGGAGAGCTACAATACTTCACATGGGGCTTGTGGGCAAGCCCAGTTTTAAAGACTAAGGCAGGCGGAGTCACTGATTGGCTTGCCCCACCCCACAGGAGCATGACAGCACCCCTCCTCTGATGGCCACCTTCTGGGGGCCGAACGGCACACCGGGGATGAGGAACTGGCTTCAAGGGATTGCTGTGTTCCTGAGAGAGAGTGGCAGATCGGTCATGAAATCTAAAGCAAAATGAGTCCAGGGTCGAGGCGGAACTGACAGGGGTTGGATCAATCTGGAGGGTAGCTGGTTGGAAGATTTAAGCTGTGCACAGTCAGGACTCAAAGCCACAAACTCCTCTACTTCTTTGTGCCATCTGGGCCACCAGTAGTGGCGGGGGACCAAATGAAGGGTGGCCACCACCCCTAGATGCCAGGAGCTGCAGGAGGTGTGAACCCATTGCATGGTGTTTGAGAGGCAATTAGAATTTACCCAGATAGTACTCTCTGGGGGGCGTGTGCTGTCTGTTGGCTTCCTGGATTGACCTCTCGAGTCAAGACTATGGAACTGACAAAACAAGAGGAAAACACAATAGGGGATGATTGTTCTGGAGATTTTGGAGATGTGAGTTTCCTCTCATGCGGCCCCTGGTTTGATCATGGTTCATTGGAACTAATGGCGAGTGCTTTTGTTCACAGCACGTTCTGATATTGGAAGTGGTATACGCAGTTGCGAGCCAGCTGAAGCGGCGCTTTGTTTTGGAGAGTGCACACATCGACTTGTTTATGGGTACCGATTTTACTTGAGTTTATGTGATTACCTGAATTAGCCCAGTTTTACATTCTGTCTTTCTGCTTACAGGCGGAGGTTTCATCTACTCGGCCAGCCACTGTTTTTCCTGTGTCTCAAAGTATTCGATGTATTTGTTTTCTTTTGATTTTATTCGATGTATTTGTTTGATTTTGCGGGCCTAGTTAAGGGGTGGGAATTAAGTTGGAGGCCTGCATATTTTTTTCGTGTTTGTTGCTTGTTTTGTTTTATTGTGCCTGGGACCTGCGATCGCTGGTTCTGTGAGGGGGAAACAGTGTGTGTTGCTGTGTACACAGGAGTGACGTGTAATTGCAGTGCAACCTCACTAGTGTGTAACGTATGCGGTGGGATTGGTATGCTTCTTTGTAAGTGTCCTTTTGTGTTCCCCTGGGAACTATAGCGTGGAGTGTCCTGATGTGATGACTTGTTTTTAAGTGTTTATGTAAATAAATGTTGGTATTTTAGATCCAGCCCCAGTATTGTTCTTTCATTTTGAACAGCCTGCAACGGTCATAGCATTTATTCTGGTGGAGACCCGCTAGGTTAACGGCGGGACTGTGCAGCTCGTCCCTTGTGCGGGTTACACCAGTTTGCTTTAGTAGGGGGTTTTTCATTTATCCAGGAGAGGAAGATATTCTTCCTTGCGGCGTATGTTAAGATGTCATACAGCCTTCCAGAGCTAGTATTAATGTTTACATCTTGGTTCAGATGACCCAGAAGCAAGTAAAATGGATTCATCTGTAAGGTCGTTCCGAATATCAGTCTCAAGTAATGCAAAATATCCATCCAATATGCTTGTATTTTAGGGCAAGACCAAACACAATGAGTCTATGTCCCTACTGAACACAGAACATAGGTGAGAGCTGGGGATTCATTTTATGTCTTCTACTGCAGACCAACCAAAGTCCAAGTCCAACCAAACAGATGTTGGATTCTCCCTAACCCATCCTGCTATAAATCTCAGCTGTGATGCTAGTCAATACAATCTAATGTTAGGGAGGTCTAGACCACCGTTTGAACTAGGCAGCTGTAACTTTGATAATTTAAACTTAGGTTTTCTCCTGTTCCAAATAAAGTCACTCAGCCACCCATTTAGTAACTTCTGTACCTTATTAGCTATAAGTAGAGGGATCATCTGCAAGGGATATAATAACCTTGGCAGAATGTTAATTTTTATTAGGGATACCCTATCAAGCAGTGACAGAGGAGGTGAAGACCATCTGTGTAAGTCATTCTTTATAGTTTCCAAGAGCGGGGTAAAATTAGCCCTGAAACATAGGAGTAATCTGAATGCCCAGGTAAACAAAACCTGGCATGGATCAATGAAAAGTGAAAGCGGCTAGAGAATTAGTTCTATCTGTAAGATTTCCCATTGGCATAGCCAGGACCTAACCAGCAAAGGACCTAAACATATTAATAATATAAATAAAGCAAGAGACAGATGTTGCAGGTTCTGATATAAATATCATCAGCATATAGTGAAATTTTGTGCTGTTTTCCACCTATATTTATAGCCCTTAATGCTGGGTCCTGCCTAATAGCCTCAGCCAAAGGCTGCACTGCTAGGGCAAAAAGGGCGGGGCTGAGGGGGCAGCCTTGAAGTGTTGAACGATGAAGTGGGAAGCTTTCTGATCTGCAACCATTGGTAATGACTGATGCTAAGGGCTGAATATACAGCAGTTTAACACCCACGTGATAATTTTTTCTCCCAAATTAAATTGCATCCAATGAGATGATCATGCTATCAATTTTTTGTGTTTGGCAAATATAAATAATATTTAAAAGCCTTCTGATGTTATGACTAGAATTCCTGCCCTTGATAAGACCTGTCTGGTCTTCCTTCCTCGTCCCTCCTCCCTAGAGATGGGAGCATTGAACTATCCGTTTTGAACTTCTGAAATAGTAGGTATGTTATGCCCACCAAAAAGGATTCTTTAAGGCTCCCGGTAACTGATCTGTTTCGTATAACCACCTATAGAGCTGTATAAAAGCATTATTAATACTCATGGTCAGAATGACAGGCACCCTTTTCATTTAAAATTGAAGGTATCAATTGAGGATTCGACCTAACTTTTGTCAGGCAAGATAACTTTTTATTTAGCTTATCACTGTGTTCGTGTAGCCTCTGTTTTGCAAACAGAAGAGCGCTCTTATCTTGCTGAGTTAGCAGGCCATCTAAGGCAGCCTGTGTGGTAGCCTTCCTCTGTAATAGTAAGGCGTCCAGTGATAGGTTAAGTGCTTTCTTATTGTCAGATAATTCTTTTCAAGTTTTAATTGTTGTCCCAATTGTTTTCGCTTTTTTGAGGCTGAATATGCAATAATTAGACCTCTGATGTAAGCCTTAGAGGTGTCCCACAATAGAGAGGGGTTATCAGTATATTTAGAGTTAATGGCAAAAAATATTTAAAATTCATGTTTCAGATAATATAATGGTTAGCACTTGGTTTGTCGCAGTCTTCCCTGTCTTCCCCTGTTGTCCAAGTCTTTACTGTTTCCCCTGCTTACTGTCAGCCACATGGCTCAACGTGTTGAGCATGTGGCTGCCTGTAAACCCCTCTGTCTTGTGTTGGAATCCCACCTAGTGTTTTGTTCCTAGTGTTTCATTTGTATCAGTTTAGTCCTGTGATTTGTATTCAGTTTTGGTTTCTTGCTTTGTGCCTTAGTTGTGTTTTACCGGTCTTTGTTATTCCCAGTGTTAGATTCTGTTTTCCTTGTTTCTTTGTCAGTTCCTAGTTTCCCTGTTTAGTTCCTTGAGTTAATTATTAGTGTCACCTGTTGCCTGTTTTACTAGTCCTTGTTAATTGTTTTCATCTGTCTTGCGTTACCCTTTTAGCCTGTTATATTTAAGTTCCTGATCCCATTCTGTTCCTTCTGGAGTCATTAATTTTGCTGGAGTGTTTGATGTTGTATGCTGTGTTCTTTTAACTGCCTGCCCCTTGTTCCCCTGACCCTTTTTGTAATTAGTCTTTGTTCATCCCCATTTACTTTTGACCCCTCCTGGTCTGCTTTTGTTTTAGCAGTGTCCCTAGTGTTTTTCCCCTTTTGATAAACCCCAGTGTTCCCTGAGCTGCAAGTGAGTTGTCCACTCTCCATTTCTGCCTGCATCATGCCTCACCATCGCTCCAAATCCACCCTGGCCCATGACGGATAAGAAGTATATTTCTCATCCTTCAAGAGGCACGCATAAAATCTCCAACATCTGTATTTTAGAGTCTCCCTCAATAGAAAGTTCCAAAAGCACAATTGCATGATCACTGAGAATGATATTGCCTATTGCACAAGACAATACAAATTGCACCAACAATTTGGGTATAAAAAAAGTAATCAATCCAAGTGTGGCATCTATGAGGGGGAGAGTAAAATGTGAACTCCTTTTTGGAAGGGTGAATAGTACGCCATGCATCAGCCAGATTCAATTCATCACAAATAGATGAAAAGTTCGTAAGTTGAAAGTTCATAAGTAGAGGAGCGTCTGTATATTCCACACTGCATAAGAAATGAACAACAGTGGTTTCGGTTGCTTGCCATACTTATTGGGGAGTGCCACAGGAACAGGGGCAGCAGCTTGTGGAGGTGAGTCTGGCAGAGAGGATTGGGTGGCTTGTCTCTCCACCATCAAATTGGTAAGTGGGTTTAATTGGTCATGTAGCTTTACATTTACAGCATCTGGCAGACGCTCTTATCCAGAGCGACATTTTTTCTAAATTCAGGGACAGGGTGAAGTATTTCATCTCGTACAGCAGGAACAAAAAAAAAAAGTTGGGGTTAGGGGTCTTGCTCAGGGACCCAATGATGGTAGTACCAAAGGTGGGACTCAAACCCACGTTCGCTTGGTCCAGAGGCAAGCGTCCTAACCACTAGATCACCACCACCCTAGCTCCTGGGTCTCCACAAGGTCCAACATATTGAGGTGAAGTATTTCATCTTGTACAGCAGGAACAAAAATAGGAGACCTATATGGTAGAGACTGGAGAGTTTATTAGGGAGACTGGGTAAGGGCAGGGCCAGGCAGACCGGGACAGAATACAGGGTAATCAGAATGCTCAGTAATGCACATGGGGAGCTACAATACTTCACATCAGGCTTGTGGGCAAACCTGGTTTTAAAGACTAAGGCACTGATGGGTTTGCCCTACCCCACAAGGCGTGACACTCGGCAGCACTATGAGTTCATTCAGTAACACGTTACGTAAGGCCATGTTTTTAGTAATTTATAAACCATGACAAATGAATGCATTCATAAGGCATTATAAACATGGCTATAAATATTTATCAAAAGCCATAAAACATTATGGCAATGTGTATTATGCATTATGAATGCTATATGAGGCTCTCATCTGTAAAGCATGTAATCCACTAATGAAAATATATTGAATCTTACATAATATCAATGACTCGATAATTATAGTATGCAAAGAGGCAGTATTAGAAATGTAAGGAATGAAATTATTGAAATAAAAGACAGATAAAAGCCGGAGGGGTCCACAAAGGGGCCGAGAAGGAAGCTAGAGGGACCAACGGAGGGGGCGAGGAGGAAGTCAAAGGGGGCACCGGTGGAGGCGAGGAAGGAGCAGAAGGGGACCACGGTGGAGGCAAGGAGGGAGGGGAAGCCACAGCAGGCGACGGCGCAGCCACAGCAGGCGGAGGCTCCGTCCACCGACACGCAGAAGTGGAGGGACCCGCAGGCGAGCGACGAGTCGGAGTGGGGGAACCCACAGGTGACCAACGAGGCGTCGGAGGCGGGACAGGAGGTGGCCGAAGAGGCAAAGGCAGGGGACCCACAGGCAACAGCCGAGCAGGAGCCCGGGGGATCACCGGCAAGCTGGGGGTCAGGGCGGGCGGGACCCGACCCCTGCGCAAGTGCCCTCTCCCCTTTGAGGACACCGACAGGTGGGGACCTGGCTGGACTCCACCTCGTCGTGGCAGAGGTTGGGGTCTCTCCCCAGAGGGAGAGCACGGCGAGGTTCAGGACCCGGGGTTCAGTTCAGAAGCCGGGGGGTCCTCCTTGGGGTCAGGAATGGACGGAGCAGAGACGGAGCAGGGCAGAGACGGGCAGACCCGGGACGTCAGGCGCGGGCGTTGCCGCTGGAGCCTCGGGCTGTGCTGGAGGTGGAGCCGCCAGGGTCTCGGGCGAAGCAGTGGGAAGAGCTGGGGCCTCGGGCGAAGCAGCGGACGGAGGCCTGGGAGCCTCGGGTTGCGACGGCGGAGGCCTGGGAGCCGCCTCAGGTGAAGCAGAAGGTGGGGCCGCAGCAGGAGCCGCCTCAGGCAAAGCAGGAGACGGAGGTGCAGCCGAGGCCTGCAGGGGTGCCTCGGAGGGTGGTACGTCCGTTGCCGGGACTGGGACCCAGCTGGGTGGCACATCTGCCTCCGGGACTGAAACCTCTGGGACCGGTATGTCAGAGTAGGAGCAAGCAGGCAGGCGCCATGTGCAGACGACGCAGCAGGCAGGTGGGCGCCATGCGCAGACAACGCAGCAGGCACACTGGATGCAGGCAGCACAGGGACAGGCTGGGCAGGCAGCACAGGAACTGCGGACAGGACAGGCAGGACGGGCACAAGCAGAACGGGCAGGTCGGGAACTTCAGGCATAGCAGCCTGGGTTGGCACCGTAAAAGCAGGCATTGCCCCTTTAAGAGTCTGTGGGACTCGCGGGATGGCGTCCCATACCGCCCTGGCTCCTTTAAGAGCTAGGCGTGCCTCCCGGAAGGGGTAAGCTGCTGACGGTGGTGGCAGCTTTACGGCAGCACCGCGGGCTTCGGGTACCTGCGGGCATGAAGTGGCGGCGATGTCTGGGGTGAGCCCTGCAGGATTCCGAATCGGGAGGGGTTCCTCCCGATACTCGGCAGGGAAAGAAGCTGCGGAGAGAGAGCAGGCCCCCAGGCAGATCGTCGGGGCCACTAGGCAGATCGTCGGGGCCACTGCTGGTCTCCTCCCCTTGGGCTTCTTATTCCTCCGGTGGGTGGCTTTCAGCGGAGGTCGAGCCGTCTCCAGGAGGAGGGACGGCGGCTCGGCAACCTCTGCCCGGTGCAGCGTGACGGGCG
The DNA here is from genome assembly GCA_026781065.1 of Mormyrops boulengeri. Taxonomy (NCBI): domain Eukaryota; kingdom Metazoa; phylum Chordata; class Actinopteri; order Osteoglossiformes; family Mormyridae; genus Mormyrops; species Mormyrops boulengeri. The sequence continues at coordinate 767 of JAODLD010000489.1, read as the reverse complement.
GGGTCCTCCCCGGAAGGAACACGCTGCACAAGCTGCCGAAGGTTTTCGTGCACCTCATCCATGAGGGAACGTTTCACTCAGGAGGTCGCCGCTACAGCTGGCTAATTCCAGCACCACTGGGTCCTCCCAGACCTCGGGCTGGTTCAGCCAGAAAAGCACCTGTTGCAGCAGACAGAGACGCTGGTTCTGGGTCCGCCACGGTGCATCTTCAGTGAGGTCTGTCAGAGCCGTGAATGCGGGCAAAACAGGGTTTATTCGGGAAACAGGCAGACAGGGGAGCACACAGCGAACTAACATCAATGACTGACCTGGGGAAACAGACTCGAACGCGACCTGAAATACACCAGACTGAGGGCAGAAAACATGGAACAGCAGGTAAACGGAAGGATTCCAAACGAGGGTAATGAGGTGGGCGTGGCACATGCAAGGGCTGGACGATCGGTCATGACAAATAATATGTGTAATGATGCCACTCACATTTTCCTACAATCTGGTTTCAGTTCACCATCTCCACCTGGGTTGCCAATTTTCTAAAATGTGTGTGGGTCAGAGTTTAGACACACATTCTGCTGTCAAGTTTGTTTGTATAGATCGCAATGTTTGCGTGGGAAGTGGCATACTCCTCTTTCAGGTCCCATTTTGTGCATAATAAATGAGACCCCTGGTGTCCTCACTTTGCTTACAGTGTGTGATTGTATGTGTCTGTGTACAGTGTGTCCCCAGCCATTTCTCATGTACCTTCTCAAATATACTCTAGGCTCATTGTA
>JAODLD010000488.1:0-10550 GCA_026781065.1 Mormyrops boulengeri | reverse complement strand
TTCTCCCCAAACGAGCTTGATGGGCCGAATGGCCTCCTCTCGTTTGTAAATTTCTTATGTTCTTATGTTCTTAATTACTTTTATTTATTTTTAATGCTACCTCATTGCTCAACCAAACTGCACCTTATCAGTATTGGGTTTACTGGGCTGGTTGTACTTGTTGGTGTCAGTTGTCCTGTCCTTTTGCACTATCCTGCAATGTTTGCAGTCTCTGCACATGATGCACTCTGCGTTCCTAGGCTGTTATGTGTTAGTCTTCTGTTAAGTTATGTAGCACCTTGGTCCAAGAGAAATACTATTTCATTCTTAACTGTGTACTCTTCTCAACTTTGCATGGTTAAAAATGACATTAAAGATCTACTTGACTTGACTTGACTTGGTTAAGGGTGTATTTCACTCTTTTAGGGAAAGTGATGTGCTGATTGTATGTCAGGAACACAATCCACAAGTTTCAGTGATTAAAGCATCTGGGAATGCAGGTGATAAGAACTGGCCAGACCATGTTAAGGAGAGCTCTATCAGCTCTGGGGAGCATTTATCACACCAGGGTCTTCAGGAGGGCCCATAGCCTCATAAAGGACAGTACCCAACCCCCCCTCCCCCCCCAGTACTGGTTATTCACACTCCTACCATCAGCAAGATCAGATCTGCCTTGCCCTCCTTACAAGATATTTATACCAGCTGCTGTAGGACCAGAGCATTGAAAATCTTCAAAGACCACTCCCACCCCAATAACTTTCTGTTCTGCTTGCTGAACTCAGGCAAACGATTCCGCAGCCTTATGACCAGAACAGGTCAAAGAGGAGCTTTTTTCCCCAGATCATAAGCCTCCTAAACCTGGACATGTCTCAGTGCCCCTTGTACTTCCACCGGACTCTTCAGCCACTGTAACACTGACATCACACTGTACGGTTGCCCATAATCCCATGAGCACTGTTTACATTCAGGTCATACTGTCTAAATTGTTGGTACATTTCTCAGGTCTCTTGCACATTGCGCTTATACTGCACAGCACAATCACTTTGACCATGTCACTTAATAGGCTTTATGGCAGTCTGATCATGAGTACAGGTTGTCCATAAGTCAGACGCTCTTAACATCATACATATATCCATACATACATCAAAACCTTATGTAAATGGAAACTGTAAAATCCAGTCCCAGATCCACATCTGGATGCACATCACCCATGACAACTCATGTCACTCACAGCAGCATGGACATTAACAAGAACAACTGGCACCATAAATGATAGAAACACAGGAAAGCTATTTCTGAGAATGTGTAAATTAGCACCAAAACTAAACCAAACTGCCGGTTATGTACAGCATTTTTTAACCAGGAACCTCTCAATAGGCCTCAGCTTCCAGTAACTTGTCTCCTTTTCTTGGTTTGTATATAATATACTTGCACCTCCTGTCTTTATCCCTGTGCTGATTGTTTATATGAGATGCTAACAAATAATACGATTGAAATAGAAAGTTAGAAAATGAATATGAGTAGAATATGACCCCAACAGAACATCCCACCCCAGGTAGCCTAGCCCTCATAAGCCTCATAAGGCTCAGGCCCCTCCTGCTGGGATTATACCTCATAAACTGTAATCATCTTGTAGATACGTTTAATAGATTGAGTTTAAATCACAGATGCAACCAAATACTGAATGACTGACGTTCATACCGCGTAAGACGACCAGAACCAGTCCCCAGAAGTTCAGAGCGTCTCCACCTCCCATCTCTGCTGCTCTGAGCTCCTTCTCACTCACAGTCTTCTCAGAGTTTGCAGAAGTAACATTTATGTACTTTAAAAAGAAAACTAAGATCTTCCCCTTGCTTACTTGTTGGTTATTAAGCTCCATATATTGCAAACTTCTCTTTTTCCATCTTAATCCTTGTATGCATATCTTCAGTCGATAATGACATATTATTTGGGGTTATATGATATATTATTTTCGGTTATATGATTCAACTGAATGCTGCTCCCAGGGTGTGCTACCTACTTTTTATCTGCAACAATTTACTACCAAATTTACTACGAAATAGCTAAAAATTATTGTTGGTGATCATTCATTTGCCAAATCCAATTGGCACAACAACAGGGGACCCCACGGAACATCTTATACGGGTCGAGCACGCTCAAATCTTACAGTAGAAAGAGACAGAGGCTCAAATCTCCCACACATTAATTTCATTTAACAATCAGAAAAAAATATATAATCAAATGTTCACAAAAAAGAAACACAGCAACACTCAAACAGATAAAAAAAAAAACTTCGGAGCTATTAGAAGCACACTAAAGGCAACGGCTGCAGTGGTCAGTGCTACATTGCCGGATGTCACTGCACCTCACTGCTCTGACCAGAGTCCTTAGACCACTGCCGAATACAAACAAGGTCTCACTTCACACATGCACAAGTCAACATGCCAGCAAGCCTGAGCAACTCCGGCTCCAAGCTGGCAGCACTAAAGGAGATTATCGCAGCTCTAGGTAATCAGCCCAACACAACAAAGACAGCAAGCTCACCCAGAACAACAAACTAAGAAACATAAGAAAACAACAAAGCTATTATAAGATAAACCATAAAACATGAAAAAAATCACATAGTGCTGCTGGCTCACAGCAAGAAGGTCCTGGGTTTGGTCCCGGGTCCTTTCTGTGTGAAGTTCGCAGGCTCTCCCCGTGTTCACGCGGGTTTTCGCCAGGGGCTCCGGTTTCCTCCCATGGTCTAAAAGCATGCAGAGTAGGTTTATTGGTGAGTCTAAATTGGCCCTGTAGTTGTGTGAGCGTGCATGTGAGTGTGTGCACCCTGTGGTGTGTTGGTGACTGCCCAGGGTTGGTTCTCACCTGCGCCCATTGTTCCCGGGATAGGCTACAGTCCCCCCCGCGACCCCAGATGGGATTAAGCAGTTTCAGAAAATGGATGGATGGAAATAACAAGGTGTTTCTGTCATATTCAAAACCCAAGAAAAGCACAGGACCCAGTTGTGGGAGACTGGGGAGTTTCAACCGTATTCAAATCGGCATGCAGGACAGGCAGCCTAAGAGGGAGTACTCAGGAGTTCGGTGACCGGTGAAGTCAGTCCTATGGAGAGACACGAGACGGGGAGACAGGGACACCAGGAAGCATGGATGGGATGAGGGTGGCAGGGCACGATCAGATGAAGCAGGAACAGGCAGGACGGAAGCAGGACGTGAGAGACAGAAGACATGGGAATCAGCATGCTGAGTATGGCTCATGGAAAGGGCAACAATACTTTGTGACAATCGCAAAACCTGGCTGGTTTAAACAGGGCAGAACAGGTGTGGTTTCCGTTTATTTGGCTTGCTATGCCCAGCGAGGCATGACAGTTTCCCACAAATACGTGTCTTGTCTTGTGTTCAACCTCAAACACTGTAGGAATCTACTGACAAGCAACCCAGCATATTTTTTAACTCTCTGACAGTAAACAGCACAGCAGTAAAGATGTTTAGCTTAACGGCTGCTGGTGAGAATCCCACATGGGTCTGTGCTCTAATACCCAGAAGTAAGAAGCACAGCTTGAACAGCTTCAGTAAAATTTATCTGCAAAAACAAATCAAAACAAAAAAATGTACAAGATGCCTCAAGTAATACTTGTATCGAAAGCAAACAGATTTTTAAAAAGCCTGCAGATGGGTGTGAATGACGTGGTGTCAGTGGACAGGAAGCAGCTTTGAATTATATTTAAGAGACTAACAGTTAATGCGTAGGTGCTTTGACCAGTGGGCCTGCTGCTAACAGCTACATTATTTACACACTTGCAGTGTCACAGGACTGGCCTTTGGTATAGAGCAGCACAAAAACTGCAGTGAGGGAATGAACCAGGAAAACTGCAGTGACAGAGAGAATCAACCAGGAAAACTGCAGTGACAGAGGGAATGAACCAGGAAAACTGCCACACAGAGTTACAGCACAGACTGTTTGAGCCATATGATCATTTATTCTCTGTAAGATTTAGCCAGACAGTAGCTGGTATGGAGAAGAAGGAACTGACCTTGTGGTTAACACTCAAATATGTCACATGACTCAACGGCTATAGTTGACGCTTAGACAGAGGAAATTACACGGTTAAAAGGAAGGCTTTAGACACCAAGAATGTTAACGGATCAAGATTTTTCTGCACTAAATGAAGTAAACACAATGTTATCACTTCAAAGAATGGAACTTTCAGAACTGCAAAAGGAATACAGATGGCAGCACACATTTGGCCATGTTTCATTTCTGTCTTTTGAATGCATGACAGTAAAGGCCTCAAAGAATTTTTGGGTCTTTTGGGATAAAGAGAAATATTCACAGTGGTAACCCTTTCTTTGGGATGGTGAACAGACCCCTGGGACCAGAGGGCCGGAGGATGGAATGGGGAGATTTTATTGTGTCCTTGGGATGTAAACAGGTCAGCCAGCCAAGAAAGAGACAAAACAACCATCTTGCCATCTAACCTAAAACTGACAGATCAGAATCCACCATGAGATGGACTATGGCTCCTGAACTGTCTTTCTAAGGAAAGACTTACTTTGTGTGCTTAACATCTGATTAGGAGTGATTAGAGGTGCAGGTCCCAATCTTGCCCCACCATGGAAACATCTATGCCCTCCCTGCGTCTCACAGTAACATTTACAGACAGGCACTGTGTGGACGGCTCAGTCAGCTACATGCGGATGTGTTGTGGCTGGCATTTAGTTTGCTAGTGGTGAACAAAGGAAGTTTCTTGAAACTGCATCAGTCTCAGAACCATGTGTTATTTGGGTTACAGCGAAACAGCAATTTGAGGAACCTTAACTTGTTCATTATATGAGATGCTTGTGAACTGATGGTTCCTACTAAGTTCACACTACATAACTTTTAAAGTAGTTCGATCACTGTACTGTTCACACTATATGACTTGTCGACTTAAAATTGGGGTCGTTGTTGTTTACATACTTCATAACTTATCACTGACAAAGGGGTCACACCCTACAAGATCTTTCACCAGGAGGAATCGCCGACGAGTCTGTCTGGTCTCCAAACTATGTTTTGTCACAAAATCACACGGAGAATACTTTGTACTGCATTATGAAGGTATTTATGGTGCATTATAGATGAGATCTTCATACAGCATTTTTATGGAATAATAAACATAGCTATTGTCATGCTCCGCTCATCCGATCCTCCCGTGTGCCACGCCCCCCTCGCTACCTCGTGTGGAATCCCCGTGTTACCGGCTATGTCTAGTCTTGTTCAGTGTAGTCTGGTGTAGTTAAGTGCTTCCCTGTCCATCTTCCCCCAGTCCTGTCATTGACGTTGCTACCTGTTTTGCCCCATGTGCCTTGCTGTTTCCCCAATAAATCCCTAATTTTCCCAACTCTCTGTCCCTACTCTGTGCGTAACAGCTATAATGTATGCTTTTTTTATAAACAATTTAGACATATTTATAATACTTTATGAATGCATTACAATGCATTATGAAGGTATATATAATGCATTACATGTGACTGCTTTAAGTAAAGTGTTACTGTATATATATTTACTGTTCTGTACTTTACTGCACCGTAAGCTGATGAACCACTGAAACCATGCAATGTTTTCATACTCATTAAAAAGTATTGCGTTCATTTTTATTACAAATCATTGTATTTAACTGAATTTTTTAATCTAATGAGCTTTATGGCAGTCTGTTCATAAGTACGGCTTGTCCGTAAGTCAGACGTTCTTAAACTGGGGACTGTCTGCTATACTTTTTGGGTTCATACATGAAGACCTTATGTTAAATTGAAAATGTATAACCCAGTCCAGAAGGCCATTGAATCCTGTCACAGATCTCCATCTGGATGCACGTTACCTGTTACTCATGTCACTTGCCAACAGCTGTTACAGCAGCATGGACATTAACAAGAACAATAAACACCATAAACGATACAAACGCAGGAAACCTATTTCTGAAAATGTGCAAAGTAGCACCAAATTAGCACTAATGATGGAGAATTTACTAAGCTGCTGTTTATGTACAGTATTTATGAACCAGGCCTCAGCTTCCTGTAACTTGTCTCCTTTTCTTGGATAGTATATAATATACTTGCACCATCTGTCTTTATCCCTGTGCTGATTGTTTACATGAGATGCTAAAAAACAATACGATTGAGACAGAAAATGGTACAAATGTCCATGCTAAAATATGACCCCAAACAGCCCTGATCCACAGGACGTCCCACTACAGATAAAAGCCCTTCTATTCATTTCAATCTAGCCTGCATAAGACTCTGGCCCCTCCTGCTGCGATTAAACCGATTAAACTGTAAAATACTATTGCTAATTAATTATTATTAATATGAGCCTTACATACAGCCACGGAAAAAAATAAGAGAGCACTCTATATTTATAATAAATCCTGTTTATTCCTAGTTCTGCTGGCAGAAGGCTATGCTGAGCAGCAAGTTGCGTCAAGGTTCAAAATGTGTAAGACAGCAGTACACAGGAATAAGGTGCAGCAGGAGACACTGGGAATGACCAGAAACCAGCCAGGTAAAGGGTGGAAGGGACTCTCTAATGCTAGAGATGACTGTTAACGTATCCGACACGTTCTCATGAATCGTAGGATAATTAATCTTACCATCGAGTTTAAAACACAAACGGTACCAAATACTGAATGACTGATGCTCTTACCGGGTAAGACGACCAGAATCAGTCCCCAGAAGTTCAGAGGGTCTCCAGCTCCCATCTCTGCTGCTCTTGCTGGTCTGAGCTCCTTCTCACTCACTGTCTTCTCAGTGTTTGCAGAAACAATACATGTTCCAACAACCACCTTTGGTTTCTCAGGTATTAATAGCCACACTTTACACTCTGTAACACACATTGTGACTTTCTGGTGTTTAACTTCCTGTTTTATGCTGCCACAGGTTATGTGACCTCAGACTTTGTGACTTTCGTAATCTGACTCTTTATCTCCTTCTCTCTGATGCTCCTGTGTCTGCATGTCAGATGAAGATGAACCTCAAACTCTTCCTTTACTTACACTGACTAGCAACACACCATGTTTCACCGTTGCCTGATAGCAAACAGCACTGGGGTAAAGAAAATAATGGTTGTTGGTTTAAGTCCCACGTGGGGCTGTATTGTAATATGCAGAAGCAAGTAGTCATCTTACAGCCTGAACAGCTTTGCTAAAATGTCAAACTGTAAATGTGAAGTAAAACTGCAAGATGCATCAAAAAAAGATCTGCAAAGCAACCAGTTCTGTCTAAAAGCTTGCAGAGGAAAAGCCTTTCAATGCAGTGGTGTCAGTGGACAGGAAGCAGCTCTGAATTATATGTAACAGACTAACAGTTAATGTGTGGGTTCTGTGAACAGTTGGCCTGCTGCTCACAGTGACAGAGGGAATGAGCCAGGAAAACTGCCACACAGACTCTGTATGGAGAAATAGGAACTGACCTTGAGGTTAAGACTCAAGAAAGATGTCTGTTATGTACGCGCCCTTAAAACACGTCATGTTTGGGGAATATTAAGGGGACAGTGCGCGGGAAGAGGAGAGCAGTTTTTTTTTTGAAAAATAAATGAACAGCTTCGGTTCACAGCCTGCCTTGTGTCTTCCTTAAAACACAACATTTTGGCGACGAGGATGGAGCTATATGGTAAGTAAATCTGTCTCATCACAATTTGAATTTTATATGCCACTGAAATTCTAACATTGAATATTTATGCATTGGAAATATGCATCCGATTTTTTTGCTTCTGAATTCTTCAAATTTTCTATAATGCAGTTTCACTGCTATTTTTCCATGTTCACAAATTACAAAAAACTCAAGTCTCAAAAATTCAAAGACAGCATTTCAAAGTTGCTCCAATTCAATGGTCCGAATTCACATGCAAAAATACGAGGTTAAAAATACGAGTTATACATCCGGGATACCAAGGCTAAGCGATCGAATCTGTGGGTGCGTTCGACTTGGGCCCTGCAGCTGACGTGACGTGGAGCGAGATCTGCCGGCGGCTGCAGGGGTGGAGTATAAACTGACTGCAACCAAGTCGGACAACTTCAACTCCTCGTAGTGCGAGACCTGACTGCAGTGGCAGCACTGTCAGAAGGGTGTAGATAAATATATACAAATATCTGCTATTTCTCCCAAATATCACGTAAAGCAGTGAGAACTGGTTTTCCATTAATTTACCTGGTAAAATAAAGTTTAAATAAATGACATAAATGCTCTAATAGTACACATAAGTTAGTGGTTTATTTATTGTTAGTTACTGTAATGTTGCGCTGCTTCATTTGTTTAATCGTCCAGTTTGTGAAGAAGGCATTCAAGTAAGAATTGCATTGTACTCAGTACATGACAATAAAAACTTTGATCCCTTGAAATACATGTATTTGATCTTTTTCCTGGCAACTATTGTATTTTTACACAGGACCACTATACACAATAGTTTATTTTTTTCCACTGCTGACAGTTTGGCTCAGGAGTTGGTTATTGTAAAAAAAGTAAGGTGCATGCAGGTGATATTCCCCTGGGAACTGCCTAGGGTTGCTGGTAGTCATTGCTGGATAGAAATAGAGACATAAAGGTGAAATGGCATCTTAGGCATCTCAGAAACCTTTACATTTTCTCATGGTTGCTCATTCAAATAGCAAAGAACTCAAGAGATATCTGACAGATAGAATAACATACAGTTCATACTGCAGGCTTTAATTCCTCAGAATAAAGATGAATAAAATTACAGAAATTGTAACTGGTAAAATAACAACAAAGTAGCAACATAGGAATGTCAAAAGCAAATCAAAACATTTTCTTGCCTGCAAAATACACTATAGACAAATTACTGGGATACACCTCTTAATGATTGAATTCAGGTTTCTCATTCAGATCCATTGCCACAGAGGTATAAATTCAAGCACCTAGCCATGCAGTAAGGTTTACAAACGTTTGTGAAAGGATGGGTTGTTCTGTAGAGCTCAGTAAATTCAAGCGTGGTACTGTCATGGAATGCCAATTTGCAATAAGTCAGTTTGTGAAATTTCTTCATTGCTAGATATTCCATAGCCAAGCATAAGTGATATTATTGCAAAGTTTGCAATAATAAATAAATAAATTATTGCAAAGAGTTTAGGAACAACAGAAACTCAGCCACGAATTGCCAGACCATGTAAAGTTACAGAGCAGGGTCGCCGAGTGATGAGGCGCATAGTATGTGAAAGTCACCAATGCCCTGTTGACTCAATAACTGTAGAGTTCCAAACTTCCTCTGGCATTAACCCCAACACAAAAACTGTGTGCCGGGAGCATCATGGAATGGGCTTCCATGTCCAGGCAGCTGCATGCAAGCCTCACATCACCAAGTGCAACGCCAAGTGTCAGATGCAGTGGTGTAAACCACGCTGCCACTGGACTCTGGAGCAAGAGAAACGAATCACACTTATCTGTCTGCCAATCTGATGGACGAGTCCTAGTTTGGTGGAGAAGGTTACCTGCCTGACTGCATTGAGCCAGATATAAAGTTTGGTGGAGGTGGGATAATGGTATGGGGTTGTTTTTCAGGGGTGGGGCTAGGCTCCTTAGATCCAGTGCTTCAGCATACCAAGACATTTTGGACAATTCTATGCTTCTATTCTGTGGGAACAGTTTGGGGAAGGCCCTTTCTGTTCCAGTATGACTGTGCCCCAGTGCACAAAGCAATGTCCATAAAGACATGGTTTGGTGAGTTAGATGTGAAAGAATTTGACTGGCCTGCACAGAGCCCTGACCTCAACCCTGTCAAACGTCAAACTAGAATGGAGATTGTGAACCTGACCTTCACGTCCAAATAAGTACATGACCTCACAAATGCTCTTCACAATGAATGGGCAAAAATACCCACACACATGCTCCAAAATCTTGTGGAAAGCCTTCCCAGAAGAGTGGCAGCAGTTATAGCTGCAAAGGAGGGACCAACTCCATATTGATGCCTATGGATTTAGAATGGGATGTCATAAAAGTTTCTGTAGGTGTATTGGCCAGGTGTCCCAGTACTTTTGTTCATATAGTGTATGAATATACTGTATACACATAACATTAAATGAATTCCTGCTTGGTACTTTCAGATCACAAAGTTTCAGTTTGAGTCCTGATTCCGTCAGTTCCCCTGCTGTGCTCTTACACTCTTCTATATCTGTTCATATACTTGGTCTTCGACTGGGTCCTGAAGTACAGGGTTTCTCTCACTGGCTGCAGGCTTCACCATCTGAGAGATCAAAGAGAAGAAATGATAAAGACATGAAGTACTGGAATAATGAAACGTCCTGGAGTTACTTATACTGTAAGAGACTCACCATCAGAGTATCGTAGTCAGGTGACCTGTTTCTTACACCCAGAGCTGCATAAGTATCACTGTGAGCATCTGTAGGACAGCTCTGCGCAGACAAAATGTTACATGTAGCGGTTTACTTTTTGACATTAATTTGAAATGTTTGGTAACACTTTTGATATGACCTGTGGCCTGTACTACGAAGCAGGGTTACTGGCTTATCGGGGTAACTTGTCGGATATAAGGTGGTCTGGGCAAAATGTAAGTGAACGAATATGAA
>JAODLD010000487.1:0-10552 GCA_026781065.1 Mormyrops boulengeri | reverse complement strand
GATGTGTTCACAGCTCAGCAGAACAGTGTGGCCTTTAAAGTTTTCATCAATAAAACTTCCCACGATACCCAGAAAACGGTGACCCCGTCGGCTTGTCCAAATATCAGTGGCCACTGAGAGTCCATTGCAGTGCTGCAGCAGATCGCGCAACTTATTCTCCAACTCTAACAAGGTATGTGGCATGAGTGTGTCACAGACTGTGCTATAGCAAGGTGGGATGTAGCCTGGCTGTGCAATGTTTGCAAAATGTCGCATCCCTTCTCTTTCCCCCTTGGTGAGTGGCTCATAGTCCATGTAGATCATTTTAAAGAAGGCCTGGTCAAGCTCACTCTTTCTCTCCTGTGAAATATTTATTTTTGTCGTTCTTTGTTGAAAGAAGCTTTTAAATCTACTGCTCTCTACCTCTTTGCTTGCTTTCTGTGCTTCTTCCTCTGTAAATAAATTTAAATTACACATTTTACGGTGCTAAAATGAATTTTAAATATTTAAATTATTAACAAATTGATTTATGCAGTTGGTACTGGCAATTTGGGTTGTTAAAGCATTTCAGGTGAGACGGCGATTATATTAGAAAATTATAATTTCTACCTCTAATATTTAGAGAGACAAAGAAATGTATTATGAACCACCGACCTTTAGATTTGCTGTCCAAGTGTGAGTGGAACACTGTATCGTGTTTTCTCGACACATGCCTTTTAAGATTCCACAACGAACCTTTTGTCGTTGTAATCACCTCCCCGCACTCGCTTTCTCCTTTGTCGTCATTACCTTTTAAGATACATTTGTATTTTTGATCACCTTCTTTAAGGTAGTATTTCAGAAAATCCATCTTTCTGTCAGTGGTGCTTAACTGTGCTTTGCACAACATGAATTCGTTCATGCTATAGCTAATGCAGTTGCATTATGGGCCAGAGTGGTAGTGGAGCGCTCTCGGAGCGAGAGAAAATCGCGACTGTCCTGCCCACCACGACACAAACACCAGAGTTCCAGCAACCAGGTTTATTGGGGAATGTACAAAGGATCGTCAGAAGCCAAAGCCAAGTCATCACCAGTATCTGTCCGATCAATGCGCCTGAAGCTGAGGGAGGATCCAAAGCCGTAGTCGGGGGAAGGGAAGCCAGGGGTTGGTAAGCCAGGAGGTCAAGCCGGAGACATGGACGACAAGCACGGGTAAGGACACGGGGAGCTTCACAGGAGGGGCGGACGGGCAGGTGGGTAGGCAGGAGGCGCGGGAGGTTCGGGGCAGGCAAGGAAGATGGACCGCAACTGGGGAGACAAAATGTGGTTAAATCGCTCAGTAGGTGCATTAGCAAGAATTCCTCGCACCGGGTTGGTGCCAGTGCGAGGTTTAAGTACTCTTGTCGGGCTTTGATTGGGGCGGTGTTTGTGGGGGTTGGGCCGTGGGCATGACAGCGACGCTCCGACTTTCAAAAAATCCACTCCAAGCTCCAGGCAAAATCATGCCGCACCACGCCTTGCTCCGCTCCCACTCCGCTCCACTCACATACTCTGATAGGCATTGTTCAAAAGGAAACGCTTTCTGAAGAAATCCAGAGACTTGAAGGCAAAAAAAGAGGTTACAACTCAAATCAATGCCTGCAACTTGCACAGACTGAATCCTTTCCTTGATGAGCAAGGTATTCTTAGGGTGGGAGGACGCCTGCAGCATGCTGCCTTGCATCCTTATGTTAAGCATCTGCCAGTTCTGCCAAAATACAATCAAGTATCAATGTTGCCGATTAGGCATTTCCACAAGCAAATGCAACACCAGGGAAGAGGTATGATTAAGAATGAACTATGGTTCAATGGGATCTGGATACTTGGATGTAGTCATGCAGTGTTCTCTTACATCTACAAATGCTTCAAGTGCAGGAAATTAAGAAGGTGCACCATAAAAACAAAAAATGGCAGACTTGCCCCATGAACGCATGAAAGAAACACCTCCATTTACGTATTGCGAGATGTATTGTTTTATGTCAAAGAGGGAAGGAAGGAAGGAGTTAAAACGCTATGGGTTGTTACTAGCCTGTGTTCTCGTGCTGTGCATATAGAACTTCTGGACGACCTGACAACCAATGCATTCATCAGTGCTCTTTGTGCCATTATAGCCATATGTGGAAACATCCGCCAGCTTTGATCGGATCAAGGTACCAACTTTGTTGCCGCAAGACGTGAGTTTTTGGAGGCAATAAGGGAAGTAGATCAAGAACGCTTGAAACATCTAGGTTGTGAGTTTGTCATGAATACCCCAGCAGCAAGCCACATGGGCGGTGCATGGGAAAGGCAAATAAGAACACTAAGAAGTGTTCTGACATCTATTCTGGATCAGTCATCCAGAAGACTTGATAGTTCATCCTTGCGAACTTACCTTTATGAGGTGATGGTAATCATAAATAGTAGGCCTTTAACTACCAACCTACTCAGTAACCCAGTGGGACCAAAGCCTCTTACACTCATTGTGACGATGAAGCCTTCCATATTTTTGCCACCACCTGGCAAATTTCTTAAAGAGAACCTTTATCTTTGCAAAACATGGCGTAAGGTGCAATATTTGGCTAATGAATTTTGGCCTTGATGGAAGAAGGAATATATTCAACTCTGCATGATAAAGGAAAGAGACTCGCTAAGCCAGTCTACTTAGAAAGGCCTGTTCATAAGATAGTGTCACTTCTTGAAGTTGTTTGATGTTACATCTGTCAATAATTGATTTACTTGAGTCGATTGTGTAATTGTCAGCTTACAAGGAAAATCACCAGTGATTTGGTGGGAGTGTAGCTGCCATCAGAGTCAGCAATGTTTCATTTGTGTTGCCTTAGTTTTTGTGTTCATTTAGTGGAAATAGATATTATATATATTAAATATTATATATAAATAAATAAAAAAAACCTTTTTTATAGTTTCTTAGCGGATTAGTTTTGAAGACGAATTTCCATTTTTTTCTTTTTTGAGTAAAGTGCCGAGCGCTAGTGAAGTTCATGTTCCTGTTAATGTAAATGTAAGCTGCTTGCGTAGTTATTTCGCAATTTGACATCCTTGTAGAGGGTGTTCAAGAAGGTAATCAGATGTTGGGTATTGTATGGCCCCACAAGAGGGATATGAATGTAGAAGCCATTTTACGAAATAGCCATACACATATTGGTGTTCCTGTTTAAGGTGATGCAGGAATCATTAGTATTGTGAATACATACCAAAAAAGTTTAGTAGAAACCTATAAAATACTTGACAGCCAATGATATCTTGTTGAACATTTTTGACTGCAATGACTTACACAATGAGGAGTGTAAGATTATGCAAAAGAGGGCTAAACAATGCATTTTGATCATCGTCACATACTGTAAGCAACCGCTGATGTATGATATAGCTGAGAATTGCACATAAGCATCTGCCTGAGTGTAGTAAAGCAATTGCAAAATGACGAAAACAACCAGAAATTGCTGTTATGATGTGCACAACTGGCTAGAGGTTGTGGGAATTGAACGAGCAGTATTGAGAACTTAAATTCTGTTGTGAGAAATGCATCAAAGCAACTGAGAAAAACTGTAATGTCTATAATTATTCTCTGTGAGAATATCCAGATGAATTTACTTTATTTCAGTTCTCACAGCATGTTTGGCAGTGTTAAAGTATTGAAGGCTACCAATTAAAGCGCCCATTAAAAGAAGAGAACGCCTTGTGCTCATCATTCTTAGCGGAGGAAGTTACAAAAGCAATGAAATAATGAGTAGATGTTTTGAGTGGAAAGACTAATTAACAGAGAATGAGCATAATGCATTTTGACCGAGATGACAAAACCAAATGAGAACATAAAATGATCAGTACATGATCAGTTGCATGGGTGTACAAAGCATTTACTGTTTTTTCAAAACAATGAGAATTTGCTGTTACGATGTGCACAACTAATAAGCAGATATGGAGTTTGAGGATTTCAAAGAAATGCACGAAAGTGATTGAGGAAAACTGTAACACTGTGCTGTGCTCTGTCAATATATGTTTGCCAGCTGAAGGTACATCAGATACACCTCAGTTATTTTAGGGAAATGCTTGATCACTAGTTGATCTAGTCAAACATTCCCTTCTATTGGTGAAAGTCAAGATTCAACATTCAACTTCAACTCAGGACATGTTTACAACAAAAAAAAACTTTAAATAAGATGTACAGAGAGTATGCTTGACAAATTATGACAATTGTTTCAACCATTTTGCACACAATGACTAATGCAATGACCTAATGCCTGGATGGTTTGGGGGGTAAGACTATTCAACAGAGAACCAGTATAATACATTTTGACCAAAATGACATAAGCAATAGATGTAGGAATGTAGGAATCAGCGGATAATTGTATATAATCATTTACATGAATGTGCCAAAGCATTCGCAATTTGACCAAAGAAATGAGACGTTGCATTTATGATGTGCACAACTGACTCGATGATGTTGAGGTTGTACAAGTAGTTATGAGAATTTCATTTCTGATCTGAGAAATGTACCAAAGCAACTGAGAAAACCTGTAATGACAGTCATCACTCCATTATGTTGTTTTCAATTTTTTCATTTTGGTGCTGCCTTCATTTGCTCTTTTTGTCTTTCAGCCAGTATCTCTCAGCTCAAGTGAAAAAGGGGACAAAGACCAGGGGGTCTCACTTATAAAACTTTACGTAGAACTCATACTAAAACTGTACGTGCGCTCAAAAGACGAAAATGACATACGCAAAGAAAAGGATTTATAAAAACGTACACACCACACCTGCAAGCAATATACGCTTTATAAATCGCACACCTGGGATTGTACGTATGTGGATTTGCCGCATATTCCGCCCTCTACACGCCCCCGTTCAACCATACATGGTCAATGCAAATCACCTCATGCATATTTAAGCCTCCGATATAAACCTGAAAAACTCATGGCACCATGGCAACTGAGGGGAAAAGTAAAAAGAGAAATTTTTCTGAAACCGAGATAGATGTATATGGAAGCCCGTTTCCGCCACTGTGGGGAAAAAAATATATAATTTAAGTCAAAATTTCGAGTAGTTATTTCGAGATATTAAGTCGAAATTTCGACTTAAATGATATATATTTTTTTCCCACAGTGGCGGAAACGGGCTTCCATAGTATAGCAACCGGCCACCTGATGTGTCCACATTTCAGCAAGCCGATCGCATGCTCCACAACGGTGCGCACACGAGCGTGAGAATCGTTATAGCGATTTTCCTACAGTATGCACTCTGGGGGTTTGAAAGGGGGGTGAGGAGCCAGCGCTTGAGAGGGTAGCCACTGTCACCTGCATTTCATAACAGAACGATTCAAATACATGAACAATGAATAGTTATAAATTACACAATGTTTTTATCACCTTACCAAGAAGCCAGCCATCACACGCAGCGCCAGCCTGCAGTCTGCTCCCTACACTGCTGTGTTCCAAGATAAACAAGTCATGTGTTGAACCAGGCCATCGTGCAACCACGTTTGTCAGGACCATATCAGTGTCACAAATAACTTGCACATTTATAGAATGCACATGTTTTCTATTCACGTAAATAAATTCATTTTCATATGGAGCCCTTATAGCAATGTGAGTGCAGTCAATTGCGCCGATTACATTTGGGAAATCGGACATTGCTGCAAATTGCCTTTTGATGTTGGCCTGTTCTCTCCAGTGTAAGGGAACTTAATGTATCTACTAGTCATTTTAATAATCCCATCCAAAACGTCAGGTATTATTGAGCTTAGTGATGGTTGTGATATCCCAGACCAAGAATACAACTAAACACAATTAGATTATTATTTTATTTCCTAAACAAGCTTTAGAACAAATTCACAATTTTATTGTTAATTATAACATATACCTGTCGGCTAATTCCCACTGGTAACAGCCAGTTGCAAGAAACTCCAGGGTCGTCAGTACCTGTATTTGTATCAGGATTGCGCGATTCTGCCGGGTTGGTCTCTCTAACATTGGACCCAATTCAGCACATAGCTCCAAAAGAACACATCTAGGTAATCTAAATCGGCTTATGAGCCAGTCATCATCATGGGCCAAAAATCTTCATGGTCCCTGAACACCCATTCTCTTCTAAATCTGCCATTAATCTGGCATAATCTTCTAACAATACCAGTGCATCCATTATGTTACGTTACGCACGTTTGTGATCACAGAATTTATGTGTTTTCAGAAATGAGATTGTTTCACTCTGTGTCTAAATGATCGTGATAATCATGACCACCACTTATCCATTTATATTTCAACAGCTGTGGTGCATAGATTAAAAGTGTAGATTATGTTAAGATTTGAGTTGGATTATATATTTTACTTATATATTTATTCACTATTATAAATATGTGACTGAATAAGTGAAATTAAATGTACGGTGTATGACTCACTAGCACAAGGAATTATTATTTATGTACTGATGCCACTCACGTTTTTGCTCACCCTCTTCACCCGCGGTCGTATTTTATTCTCCAAAATGTTCGCACGCATGGGTCACAGTTGGCGTACATATGCGAACATTCTGCCGTCAAGTTTGTTTCTATAGATCGCGACGTTTGCGTAGAAAAAGGCGTACGTATCTTTTACGTCCCATTTTGTGTGTACGCAACGGTTATAAATGAGACCCCAGATAGCCAGTCCAGGCCTGCCAGGGGCATAGGTGATATTTTTTTTCTGTGGATGTGCAAAGGGCGCAATTGCATCCCCTACTGGTCAAATAAAAATGCTATTTTAATTGCTGTAACACATTTCCTAAAATCTACTCTCCTTTTCTCAAAACACTAAGCACGAACCCTAAAATCAACAGCTACATTCACAAAAACAAAATCAAACTATCTTCCCAAAACTATACTATCTTTGCTCAAAAGCAATCCCTGCTTTCAGATCATGCATCAAGCCAGTTGGTACATAAACATTATTGAGCAGTCATTACACACTATAGCAAACAATTGAAAATAGTACCAGTCAAAACTGTTGCTGGCAAAAAAAATATTTCTTTTTTTTACTGTGGATGTGGACTTTTGCATGTTGAGCTGCAAATTTGGAAACCAAAAGCAAAAAGAACCAAACAAAAAAAAAGATTGTTGTGTACCAAAAATGTTTGTATCCAATTATACTACATTTTTTTCTGATTGTTTAAACACTAAAAGAAAAAGTCTTTTAGTCTAACAAACCTCGGCCCAGATTTGCACAAAACTAAGCACATTGTTAGCGTTACACTTCTCGCAAAACTCAACACACAGCGATTTGCAAATCACTAAAAACACTTGTCCATTTCAAAGCACTAGCTTTCAAATAACCACACCAATGAACTATTTGGTTGAACACAACCACCAGGCATACAAACACTTAGGGGCTTAATTATAGACACAACAATCAGGTTTAGGCAGTATAAAAGGGAACAGGTGAATTAACCTGTCATCAACAAACATGGAGGACATGAGAGGAAGGAGAAGAGTGAGAATGAGAGGAGGCATCCATGGTGGAGAAGCAGGTGGAGGAAGAGGCAAAGGCAGAGGTCAAGGAAGAGGTTGAGGTAGAAGTAGATCTGGTAGAGGGAGAGGACAAAGAAGAAGAGACCAAATTTGTCCAAGAAAAGTCGTGCAACCCTTGTTGACCATGTAGTAAATCATGGCTTGACATTGAGGGAGGCTGGACTTGGAGTCCAGCCAAGCCTCAGCAGATATACTGTGGCATCTGTAATCCCCACATTTCGTCAACAGTATAGGTGAAAAACATCTCCTCTTTTTACAGTCAATTCATAGCTTACTGAATTTACTACATCAGAACTTTCTGGTATCCATGCCTAATCATGTGATATTTTATTGCTTGCATGAGAGGAAAAGTTTATCATGCAAAAAGTAAAAGTCAGATTTATAAAATCTTGCGTAAACCACAATATGAATTGTACAGGTTTTAAATCCCGCATGTTGTAGAAACATTTGTACATGTGCACGCTTAAGAGACCACTCCATTCCCACCCACTAATTACCCTACATTGGCACTGCAAATTTTCCATGTGTATATACTGTAATTGTGCACATCCTATGTTGCAACATCATTTCAGAATCAATGGAGCCACAGACAAGAGGGGAAAAAAGCTCCTTGCAGGCTTTTGGCTCCCTGTCGGTGACCTCCTCACAATCTCCTGCCGCCTCACCGACTCCAGGTTCCCAGTTGGCAGTCTACTCCTTTCTTGCAGGTGGTTCTTCGATACCTCCCCTTTGAGTGACCAGGAGGGTGTCTTCCTTACCGAGCCCACTGGAAGGTGCCACAGGGCCTTCCCCTGAGTCCCACTCTGTGGGCCCCCATCTCAACCTGAGGAATATACAGATCTGGTACTAGGTCTCAGGGGAGCCACTGGTGTCGGCTGGGGCTCCCCAGTTGTGTCTTACCCATTATCTGCAATTCTATTGTGCCAATCATCTGCACCTTTATCGTGTCAGCCCCTTGTTAGTCATTGTATAAGTGCTTCCCAGTCCTGTGTTCCCCAGTTCAGTCATTAGTGTCAGTCCTCCTGTTGCCTGTGCCCTTCCCAGTGCTAGTTTTCCCAATTTGACCCCTTCTGGTCTCGTCTGTTTCCCTACTCCTGTTTGTTAGATTAAATAAAGCCCCTTTTGGTTCTCCTCACACCTGCCCTCGAGTCCTTTTTTATCATGTTGTGACAGTTAGACAACTTGCTTTTGGTTTTCCTGTGGTCTTCAGGCAGCTGAGATGATGCAAGTTCCCATTGAACATGCCACTTGTGAAATGTGCCAAATGTGTCACACAACAATACAAAAAAAGAGTGTTTTTAATCACTTCAAGGTTTTCACTTTACTTACAGCAACCATGTACATTTAGATACCTTCATAATGCATTATAATGCATTTAGAAATTATTATCAACTGTCAGGGCCCATCCGACTCTACCCTTCGTATCCCCTCCCCCTTTGACCAGCAGGTGTCGCTGGCCATCTCATCTTGTCACTCTCCGTTTGATAACCATTGTTTGTTGCCCTTGCTCCCAGGAATGCTGCGTAGCTCACTGGGTTGTGCGTGCAGCTCTGAGACTGGTATCCTCCAGTTGTGGATTTGAGGTATGGCTCTGGCCAGCCTCATAAATTTATTAATATGTATTGATTTTTAGTTTCCCCTGTGTTTGTTATGTTCTATTTTGGTTTTCCAGTCATAGGTTTGCCCTGCATCTGTTCTGTGTCAATATTCCTAGTGTTTAATTCTCGCAATGTAGGTAATGTTTCCTAGTTTTGGTATTTGTTAAAGTTCCCCAGTTTCGGTATTTCTTAATTGTTCATTAAGTTTCTCCACATTTTGCCCATTTCTCTGTACCGTGATTGGGTATTTGTCTCATGTTCCACACCTGCCCTCTCATTAGCTGGTTGCCTGTTTGTATTTAAGCATTAATTAATCATAATGACCATTATACTGCATCATGAAGACATTGTAGATCAGACCTTCGTAGAGCATTCATAATTATTTATTTATTATTATTTATAATTTTTTTTTTATTTATAGCCGTGTTTATAATACTTTATGAATGCATTATGAAGGTATCTATAATGCAATTATGACTGCTTTAATTAAAGTGTTACCAAAACTGCAACCATCTTCTAATTAAATACCTTAAAAAATGAAAGAAAGTAACCTGAGAATGAACAGTGCATATTTTGAATAGTTAAATTTATATGGTATTACATTCAGTATTGAGAAAGATGAATAAATTAAATTTAGTTTGAAAGATTTGTAACATGCAGTTGGAACCAATTTGGTCAAATCACCCATAAGCACAAGGTGCTTTCACACTGAGGTATCGGAACTTGGTCCCAGTTCCTGGGCTGTATCAACCTGGAACTTTCATAGCTCCTGGCCACTTTTATGTGTCAATTTTGCTCCGCACAATCTTTTATTTGCCTCAGAATAAAATACAATGTAATATTATCCCACTGATAAGCACTGGCAAGTTTGACCACCAGCAACACTGATATTAGACATATGCATATTGGTTATCGATCAAATTTTCTGAGCAACACAAACACTCGCTACCAACTATTTTGCATCATATAATAATTTGCAAAATATATTCATATATTACTGCTGATCCAGGGCATATTTACCAAAAGCTATTCTTAGCAACTTAACTCAAAACCATTCAGTTGTATGGTTCAAAATTTCTAAGTTGCTGTTGTAATGAGCAACTATGGTTATAGGAAATGTGCCCACACTCTGCTTTTATTTTTTAATTTTGCATCTCAACTTCACATCTTCCGTTTTTGAAAGCACACGTAAGAACATAAGAACATAAGAAAGATTGCACTGAATTTTATTTAGGGGTATCAGAGTAAAGGGGGCTGAATACAAATGCACGGCACACTTTTTTCTGATTTTTATTTGCTTACATTTTTGAAAACTATGTATCTTTTTCGTTCCATAAGAACATAAGAAATTTACAAACGAGAGGAGGCCATTCGGCCCATCAAGCTCGTTTGGCCCATCAAGCTAACTAATAGCTCAGAGTTGTTAAAATCTTATCTAGCTCAGATTTAAAGGAACCCAGGGTTTTAG
>JAODLD010000486.1:0-36426 GCA_026781065.1 Mormyrops boulengeri | reverse complement strand
TGAACTGAGGTCGCACGATTAGAGGACAGTTTCTCTCTTCGCTGCTCTGCCTCAAGTACAGGGAAATTTTTTCAAACACTCATGATCTCCATCTCAGATGGATGTCGGTACTCTGCTACTACAAACGAGTCTTTAAAAATAAATGTGCACCTACATTAGCATTCGTTAATGTCCTTGTGGATAAACAGCGCAACCTTTTACGCGTAGGTTTCCTATTGCAATAGAGCAGTTGTGCTACAGACTCAGTAAGGATGACAGAATGACATACAATCTTGTTGGTGCTCACGTCTTTTTAATGGAATATTTATACACACACACACACACACACACACACTCTCCACCACAAAGGCACGTACGCGCACACACAGTCATTGGTGTGACTGTTGCTCAGCATCTATAAGAAAAAAAAGACTAACATCAGAATAGCAACTGAGGAAATGAACATCAAAATCTATAAACCAAGAAAAACTGGCTTACCTTCGGATGGCAGAATGATCGGTACGGAGATTGAAGGTCTGTTGAACTGCGCCACTGCCAGGGCATGCTGTTGTTCGACCAGCTCCAGCTTGGCCCTCTTCAGCTCTAGTGATTGGCGAGCGAGGTTGTTTGCTTCAGTCACCTGCTGCTGAATATCATGCAATACCACCAACTTCTCTCTTTCAATCTTTACCAGTTCCTCACTACAACGGCATGGTGACAATCTGCGTGTTGTGCTGTAGCGACGTCGTTCTGGCAAGGACGGCAATTCCGGAGGCGGTGGAGTAGCGAGGTCTTCAGGCTCGGTGCTGCCAGGAGAGGAGGGTGCTGCAGGTGTCCATGTACCTGGGGAGCATGCTGTACTGGGAGGTGGTGATTGTCTGGCCTGTGAGCATGAGGCATGCTCAGCATCACCTCTTCGCACATCAATACCCCCAGGGACTCCATGAGAGGCTGACTCTCCCATTACTGCCAGTGCCTTCTCCTCCAGTGGTGTTAATGGTGGCACTGAACTGGACCCAGCACCTGTCTTTGCCCGGTCTCTTCGGACTGCAGCAGCTCTCACTTTTGCATGGCTTGAGAAATCGTGCCATTTTTTACATACATCCTGCCAGTCTCTGGGTGCACCTGAACTGGAGGCAGCCATCTTTCTCGCAATATCACTCCAGATTTGTTTTTTAGTGCTGTCACACATACTGGTTCTGAAGCTGGCGAAGAGTGTTGTCTTATTGACGTTGACCTCATCCAGCAAAACTTCAACTTCATGTGATGAGAAGCTTGGTGCCCTTTTTTTCCGTTGCTTCTTCCCTGCCATCTTATCTCTCTGTCTCTGTTTAGTGTATGTTGGTTGCTTTTATTGAAAATGTTTACCAATGGCAATCAAGCGTGCGTTGCACATAAGTAACCCCGGCTGTTTCTCAATCAACTATGATTGTATACCCGGTTCGTTTCCTCGCCACTAGGTTACATGAAAATATTAACGACAGTTTGGTGATTAAATTTATATATCTTTCTTTTATGGTATGCTACTGATAAGTTAACCCATCTTGAAATAAATGTTATCGGAAGAATTTGAGCAATGTTTAATTTGCCTAGAATGTGCTGTCTTTCTTAACGCTGTCATGCAAATTAAGTGAAAAATCAATCCCTGAGCAATCGATGTCAACTAATTCAGCACCTTGACTGTGGCCAGCACCTTGTAACGTCAAACGTAAGAGGCAGCGTCTTAAGAAGCCTCCTAAGGGACACTTTGGGGAACACACTTAGAAAAGTAAACAACTTTAGTAAGATATATCTTAAGAGTCTTCTTAGCACACTAACAGTGTACGTTATCGGGAAACCGGCCCCAGATCAATATCCCAGAAGTTTAATTGACTTGATGATATACTCTTATTAAAACGTGTTCCTTTTATTTTTTGAGCAGTGTACAATTATAACTTTTTGTAAGGGTTCACTTGCTTTTGCGCAACATTGTAATACAAAATATTTCCATACAGCTGAAGACAAATGCGCCACATGGCGTGTTAGTGGGGCCAATAGCAAGGACGAGAATGATTATGATTGTCTCTGAGAGCGCATGCAGAGCTCAAGTAAAATCAGCGGCGTTTTTTTTTTTTTAAATATAATAGATAATTTTGAAAAGCAGTTGTAAAGCCTGTAGTTTTGTTTCAAATGAAATGCAAAAAACAGATACACAGATCGAAGTATTGCTAAATAACAAAAGGTCTATATTTTTCTCCTGATGTATTGCTTTTTTCTCTGTGCATTTAACTAACGAGAAAGTTTGTCATTTTTGTGATACGATAATAGCAAGCTAAAAAAAACGTAGTTATTAATTGTACAATGCACATTTGTTTGAAAATGAATTTTTCTAAATATTTTTTTCTGATTTAACGGGTTAATATGTATTTTTAGATCTAGTCTTAACGCTTGATTTATGTGATTTATCTCCTGATAAATATTTGCGTATGTCAATCTTTGTAGACCCCAGCTGGTTCAAGAAATTAACGTAAGATCCTGGACTAAGCCTACTATGGGAAATGTTTAGGCTGTGCACTAGTGCATGTATGGGCGTCGCCGCCATTAAATCTTAGGGGGACGTATTCCCCTCACATTTCATAATTATTCGTTTGGACCCCGCCACATTTAACACAAAATATTAGTTCACCGCCAGTGTGTCCCCCATACACACACATTCAAAATGATTCTGACACCCCTGGGGTAGTGAATGCGCGCAGTTCTAAAATTTTCCCTGTATTTAGTGTGGGAACTGCTACATTACGTATCCCCGTAAATTGGGTCTAGAGACGCCACTGTAATTTCTTGTATATTTCCAACTGTGAATAGCCGTTGTTTTCCTGAGGCTTTTTCATTTTAATGAAGAGAAACTTAAAACGATACATGCGACTAATTCTCTCTTGGAAATATATCCTTTAGAAATTCGGAAAAGCATATGTAGAACAAATTTTCATTTATGGGGTAAACCCTTAGAACCTGACAAACGCAAAATGAGTTGCATTAATGGCTGCCAAGAAAGTGTGTTGCACGATTTATGAAATTTATTTCACAAGTTTTGTTTGCGTAATGTATAAACATTTTAACTTGGAACAAATATGGCTTACATGTCTTTTACTGGATAATACTATTGATGTAGAACAGTAATCATTGTCCAATTAAGTAGTTTTCCTTTTTTATTATTCCGCAGCTCGGACTTTTACCATGCCCATATAAGGATCAGATAACGTTCAACTCGGTATTTGTTTTGCGAGTGACCGATACTAGCGAAACTGAACTACTCAGTAGCCGGTCTAAACCATGTGCTTACACGAAGAGGAGGGTTTATTGAATGTACCTTCGGCAAAAGAATAAAAATAGCTCTGAAAATGCCATATTACTATTCATACCAGTTATAAGGGGGGATTTATAGTTTTAACACGATACAGCAGGTGTGTATTATGTTTACTTGTTGGTAATACTTCTTCGCAGCATTTTACAAACCCCTGGTGACTTTTCGCCTTCCCTTGTAAACCTTCACTAGCTCACCTGTCCAGCTAATTTGCATACAAAAGTTAAGCTGAAATGGAGGGTTTACCTGTATCATAGTGTCAGAATATACGTAAACTAAACCAAAGGTCAATTTCCGTTTTATTTTGTTGGAAAGTATCGTAACTTGTATTTTTAACTATATCAAGTTATATAGTGGATTATATTCTTCAAAAGTTTCAACTATGTTTCTGACGTCGGGTGTCGTCGTTGTTTTTTTAATTGGTAAGTGTTTCTTTTTCGTTTGCATGCTTATTGTAGTACTATAGTTTTTTAAATAGAGACATGTTCACAAGGTAAAGTTTGATTTGTTATATATTTATTACTTTTTTAAAGTGTTAATAAGCACCTTTCTCGTTTAATCTAGCAAAGTTGTCTTAGGCCTACAACCAGGAAGGGGATTTTCAGTATAGGGTATTACGTGTTTGTATATGTGTATTATCAGCGATTGTCTTTTAAAACTCCTTAAACTATATGAATTAAAAAGTTCTCTGTTTTTGTCGGAGAATTTCGTAAACATGAAGCGTAGGCTTGTTGGAGCAGGTCTCTGCGATTACGAATGAGTCATATCAATGTGAATTTTCTAAGCGGACTTCATTCTTTTAGTGCTACTCTGTGATTGTGAGTCTCACAAAACATCCAGGCAGACTTTTTTTGGCTACTTGCATTGACGATAACGCTAGCAGATCCCGCTACGTCGGCTCCCTTTGTAAGAGATTTATATACCTATGCCCATTAACAGCTATAATGCTTTTCTTTATCTGGTCAACACAGCGCAACAAGATTATACAGGGCTACACACACATACATACATACATACATACATACATACACACACACACACACACACACACACATATATATATATATATATATAATAAAACATTTGGTTTCGTTTTAGCCGAGTCACTTCACCTCGATTGCAGATTTTATAAGTTTATACTGAATGCATATCTCATTGAAATAATACTATCCCCGGGTTAAGAACGCCAAACTGAAGGATAACTCGTAGGTTACTTATGAACAGACGGACATGAAGCCTGTTACATTTAAAAATTCGGGTTAATACTATGGCTCGTAATAACGAACGCACGTACTACTTTGTGACGCTCATGAAGAGATTACGCGCCTTCAGCGGTTTATTAACCTTTAATGTTTAATCCTTTAATATGTTTTTTCTGTTTTTCTAAACTGCTTTAAGAACTATTTCTGTAATGTTTTTTTAAAGTACTATATAGCTACACATACATACACATTCATTCTTGCTCCCTCTTCAGTACAATATCTTTTGTGGTTACTTTTATTATTGTGTTTTGTTATTGTGTTTAGTAGAAGCTGAAATCTATGTGGCACAATAAAAAATAAAAAAAAACACTAACTGACCATTGGCAGGAACAGAATCGTTTTTTGGAAAAGCATATTAAAAAAGTTAAGTAGCAGGAAGGAAATGTGTTGTACAGTAAATGAATTGGACTCGTGTGCTGTCTCCATTTAAACTTATCTATGCACTAAAAGACAAGAGTTCAGTCACAGATGTAGCATCAGTTGGATAACCCTGTCCATGTTTGGGGATAAAAGCACTTGGGTTGTTATGGGTTGCAAAATGCGGTAGGGGCGTGGCTAACTTGATTCTAATATTCTGTTAATGTTAAATGGTTAAAATAATTACCCTTTACCCACAAAATACCAATACCAATAACCCTTGAATTGGTTTTGTTTTTCCCTTAGGCTCTACCATGGCCATCTCTGTCCAGTGCCCCACCAAGAAATATGTAGTTATCCTGTTCCAGCCAGTTACACTTTCCTGCAACTACCAGACATCATCCATTCAGCCACCAGTGGTGACCTGGAAGTACAAGTCATTTTGTAGAGATCCCATCCAGGCAGCGCTGAATCCCAGCAGTGCTGACAATGCTCTGGCTCAGGCGAACCCTAATTACAATCCAAACATCGAATGTTCCGATAGCACACGGACTGTTCGTATTGTTGCTTCCAAACAGGGCAGCACCGTCAGTCTTGGAGATTATTATCAGGCCCGCCAAATCAGCATCATCAACAGTGAGCGCAGAGACCATTTAAATTGTCATTCTCTGGTTTGGTAGTTGGGGTGAAAACTATACATTTTAATCAATAATACCATATTG
This sequence comes from Mormyrops boulengeri, assembly GCA_026781065.1. Lineage (NCBI taxonomy): Eukaryota > Metazoa > Chordata > Actinopteri > Osteoglossiformes > Mormyridae > Mormyrops > Mormyrops boulengeri. Next base: position 30,763 of record JAODLD010000486.1, on the reverse strand, counting down.
AGGACCCCTGACTGTCTCGAGTAATTCTGTCTAAGCTCTTCTTAGAAGATGACATAATTCAAGGATCTCCTGACAAGTGCTTGATTTTATTGAAATTAATGGATTTGCGCTCAAAACAAAATTAGCTGTGTGCATCATTAATGCATAGTCTTTCAACATTAATGATGAATTCAGCATTACTCTGACCTGCCATCCATATCCTGTCTTCAGATGCAGACCTACGCATATCACTGACGGCTTGGGGTGATAGTGGCGTCTATATCTGCTCTGTAGTCTCCTCTCAGGACCTTACAGGAAACAGTGAAGACTATACCGAGCTTATAGTTCTGGGTGAGTTATTAATAGCATGTGTGTGATCCCTCACCCTCTACTAAACACCCCCATTTTAGCTGTGGCTCCATTACAGGTTAGGCCAGAGTTTTTTTTTTTTTTTTTTTTTTGAAGAGCTCGTCTATTTAAGATCAGGTTTACTTGTATCAAAAATCAAAGGGTTTTTTATATTGTAGATGTTTCCGTCTCACTGAAGTTTCTCTGTGAAGGACCTTAGATGTAGATTGAGAACAATGGCAAAGCGGACAAGTTAAGTAAGGAACCTTATTCGATGTTTGTCTTTCTTTCGCAGAGAGAAAGTCTAATACTACAGACCTCCTGCCTGGCATTGACTTACTGGTCATGGAAGGTACTTAACTTGCCCTCTAACTAGAGCCCCTGAATGCTTATGCGAAGGGGTTTTTTGGGTGTATGCCCCCCTGCAGGGTCCTTCACAAGAGAAACTTCCTGTGAGATATTAGTATATTAGAAAGCTGTGTTTGGATAGCTACATGCAAAGTTTGAGTCTTTTTGAAGCAGTGGAGGTACAGTAAATATGTAAGTTTTTCATAACTATCCAGATTCAATGCCAATTTTTTTCTGTCCATGAAAATAGGTATTCGGTAAGTACATTTACTCTGTTTAAAATGGTTGTTTTATGCGTTGTATGACGGTGAGCATGACCAGTTCTTACCACATTCCCAAAAACTTGTCTGATGTCACACAAACCAGCATGTCCTATGTGTCCTGTTGTATTTACGTAACCTGACACTATATATCAGTTATATTGTTTGGCTTTGTCTGGCTTTAGTTTATATTTTGAAAATGTGGCCCTTTAAATAGTAGCACCAGGAGAGTATTCAGTCATTGTAAAATTGGTAAATAATTGGAGGACTTGGAAATGTTTGGCTATGAATCCTAATGTCTGCCGTAATGCTGGGTGTGTCTTCCCCTGTTGCTTTCAGACTGGTTGCTGGTGGTATTGGTGGTGTTGGGCTTCCTGTTACTTGTGCTCTTCATTGCGATTTGCTGGTGCCAGTGCTGCCCGCATACATGCTGCTGCTATGTCAGCTGCCCCTGCTGTCCTGAGAAGTGCTGCTGTCCCAGGGCTTGTGAGTATGAATCATCTGCCATGGCCTAAACGTAAAGCAGCACTTCAGGCATGATTCTTTTTCAGAGTTTCCTGTTTATGAAATGAATTCATATTTGGATAAGCCGCTGTGAAATTCAAGCTGCTTTTTTTTTTTTTTATTTAAAAAGGCTTATTTGGAAATAGCTGCATATTGCTTTGCCTGTTAAGCACGTCATGGTTCTTCCTTGATCTCATTGGACAGTGTATGAGGCAGGAAAGGCGGTGAAGTCGGGTGCGCCGACCCTGTACGCCCCCACCCTCTATGCCCCTAGTATGTACGCTCAGCCCCCATATGGCAGCATGGTGCCAAACCCCTCTGCCATCCCAATGCTGCCCATGCCCACTGTCCCCCCATCAAACGGTTATTTTGGACACAATACAGCAGACTTGGATGGAGCCAGTTCAGGTAAGAAATGTTGTTTTAAAATCATTGCCATCCCATTTGATGGTCTCTACTATGCTTCCTGTAATATCTGCCTGACTTCTATGTGGAGAAAAGTGTCTGTTAGCTAAACAAATATATAGGATATGCTCTGTGCTCTCTCTGACCACCATTGAATTGTGTTGGATGAGTATGTCTTGTCAGTCTGTCAGTTGATTGATTTAAAATTAAATTTTAATCAATCAATGGGTACATATTGTAGTTTCTCAGTTGTTAAAATTAGTTTTAAGACCTGCAGATTGTGAGACGAGCTGGGGTAAGTCTTTGTGATTGAATACCTTTTCCTTTTTTGCTGTAGTTGGACAAGGTTCCCAGGTTCCTTTACTGAATGATCGGGACATTGGGGGGAGTGGAAGTGAGTATGTTGGAATTGTGCTTCATGATTCCAATGGCATCTCTCACACACACCTGAATGTGGTTTTGCTGTCTTGTTTAACTGTCACTAAGCTTGTTGTTAGTTTGTCTTGGCTAGTTCAGTGTTTCTAACTAACACAATTTTTTTTTGCATAAACAATTTGGTGACTTTTTAAATACCATATAAGCAAAATTGAAAGGGGGGTTTTCAGAGTCGTTTTCTGAGCACAGTGTAACCTTGTGCTTACAACACGAAAGCTTTGCTTTATATGATGACAGTACATGCCTGCTTTCAGCACGCAGTGGTTACCGTATCCAGGCCAACACTGATGGAAATGCCACTCGTGTGCTGTACTACATGGAGAGGGAGCTGGCCAACCTGGACCCCACTCGACCTGGCGATAGCTCGGGCAATTACAACCGCTGTCAGTTTATTCATCTCTTGGTTGCTTCTTTTTCGTTATTGCCTCACTACTGGAATGACAGCACTCACATTTAGAGTCTATGTTATGATTGTAATTTTGCACTTTGCTGTGACCTTTGTCAGTGATGGACGGGATGAGCGAGGTCAGCTCACTGCACGATGACCTGGACTCCCGGAATCGTGGCAGATCACAGGCACCTCACCTGAGCACGGTGCCGGACCAGGATGAGAACATGAGCACTATTAGCAGTGTATCCCAGTATGCCCGGCGCAACCACAGAGGGCCAGGGGGCAGTAATGCACCCTCTGGGGGATACATGGCTGCCCGTGGACGAGCACGCTCTGTCGATTACCTGGATGATGTTGCTCATAGTTACCATGACAACTATTCTCCCCCACGGGATGAAAGAGGAGCTAGAAGAGGCAGAGGAGGGTATATGCTAAATTTCTTATGATTGTTTTCCTATGCACCTAGAACACTGTAGCCTGTACTTCACTGCATGCGAAAACTGGATTGACACATTTATTTTGATATGAAGTTCAAGGCTGAAATGTAAAAATACAATTTTGCTTTCCTTTTCTCATTCAGATTGGATGAAGGGAGCATTTCTAGTGACTATAACCGATATGACCGGAACAGGCCTGATTACTCGCGTGGTGACTGGCACCCAAGGGGTAGCAGATACGAGGGCAGGCGCAGCCGTAGCAGAGATGACCTGACAGACCTGGAGAGGGAGCGTGGGAGGGGTGACAGAGGTTATTATGACGATAGCTTCTTGACGGAGGCGCTGCCGAGGAAGGAAATGGGTGAGCAGCAACGGGTCCACAACCCAAAAAGCCGTAGCAGAGATGACCTGGTGGACCTGGAGAGGGAGCATAGGAGGGGTGACAGGGATCACTATGATGATGGCTTCCTGAAGGAGGCGCTGCAGAGGAAGAAAATGGGTGAGCAGCAGCGGGCCCGCAGTCGCGACAGGCTGGACAGTGAGAGTGAGCGCTCAGAGCGCAGCAGAGCAGGGCGCGGGCCCCCGCCTTTACCCCTAGTGCCACCTTCCTCCTACCCTGACCACCGAAATGATGACTTCCCGCCCCCTCCCCCACCCTACAGTGAGGATGAGAGCGTGGCGTCTTCCAAGAAAAGCAACCTGCGAAAGGTGAGTATGAATCTTAACTGAAAGCGAAGTATTCTCTCAAGCCATTTAGATGTTTATTTGGACTTTAATAATGTCCATTATATACAACCAATTAAATGGACATTTGGAATACTTGTAACTATACATTGTATGTCTGGACTTGTATGGAGGATTATTCGGCTAATACTGCTCTTTGCATTTACTTTTCAGAATGGAGCTGTGAGTCGGGAGAGCTTGGTTGTGTAAAGTGCATTAAGTATGGGAATCTGTTTCTGGAAAAGATTACAGAATAAATCTGTAGCATGTTTTTAATCCATCTTATGAACTACTACTAGTACTTATTTTTGAATACCACTGGCTTTGTGTGCATAGGCTTTCCTAATCAGAGTCAGTAAAAATGGGCAGGTTTAAGCTTGAGTTGATACAAATTTATCAAACAAATATAATTGCTTTCAATCCCTGAACATTAAACTGTGTAATCTTGATTTATTTGCATATCATCCTTTTCAATATGAATAACTATATACATCTTTTTTTCACAAGTCAGCAAGTGCATTTTTATATGGAGAACTTTTCTGTCTTATCTTAAACATTTTGTATGTAGCTAAATGTATTAACTTTAACAATATAACTGTCTGTGACATTCTTGCAGGTGGTTGGTGTCTGAAATATTGAAGATGTGCATGAATTTGGTTGCTTACCATTGACCTATTTTTGTAAACTTTTTTTTTATATATATATATATAAATTGTTTTCTATCAACCCCCCTCCTCCCCATACCTAAATTGTACTATGTAAATGGTGAAATGATTACAAGTGGATCTTTTTCTTTTTCTTAACCCCCCTGGCATGGAATTCCCAGTAGCAGAAGGCAGCTTAAGAATGCACAGAATGGTGCTGGAGAGTGGCTTGCCCACACACACGCGCAGATGACAAAATACTGTCGTCATAAGCCAGCATAGTTTATACTGTGTCCAAATGGACAAATGGGATTGAAAGAGTTCTATTGGCAGTCCTTCTCTGTTGATGTCATATATCCCAGTGTTCTCTTCAAAATTCCTTGTCCCCCAGTTGCTGTCATTAACAATGCCTTATTTGTTCATTCAGTTCTATATCATGTCGCTCTCTAAATGCTTTTGATTTAGTAATCTCGCTGAAATACCACAAACCAACAGTGGAAGTGAGTTATGGCTGTATTTGTTGCTGTGTGGTTTTATTCAACGGGAATTTAATGTCTTGAAAATGTAAATGTATTGATTTTAATTTTTTTTTAATAAATTCATTTTTTCAAATCTCAATACTGATTTGGTGGTTCTGTAACATCCCACAATGACCATGTGATCATGTCCTCTTCTGGAAGTCTTGTATGCTGTGAAGTATTGTATAATTTCATGTACTGCAAATCATCTGCATCTGGACATATTTAATCAGTAAAAGTTTTCTTTTGTTTGTTTTTTAAACCCATAGACTCAAGTTTAACACATTGCATTACTTGTGCAAATTCAAATTCAAGAGTAATTTATCGCCACGTAACTTATTTGATATTTGGATTTAAGTGTAGTGCAGCAGTAGGAGAGGATGCAAAAAGAAGACTGTTACAGCATGGTAAAATGCCATTAGATGCATTAAGTACACTTAAATACACTGTGTGTGTGTGTGTTGTGAGGTACTGTTAGTGGAAAAATTGTTGGTCTCAGTTCCCCCCTTCCTAAAGCATGTGTAGCATTCAGTGCAATTTCCTGGTTGGAGTGAATTGGGATGTGATGTCCTATGATCTTTGATAGCTTGGATGTCATTTGTTCCAGGTTCCTCTTCATTCATGCATGTTTGCTTCTATTACCGATGGTACTGGATGATGTTAAGGTACTTTGAACGATAGCTGTGTAGAACTCAACCTCCAGCTGTTTTATTCTGCACTTTGACGCAGTACCGGTATCTGTTGAACCTTCTTGCATTCATGATTATATTTAATTCCCTTTTGAAATGCCTGTATCAAGAAATTTGAAATTGTCTAATTATTTGTTGTTAACAAGCAAATCTATGCATCATGTTACTTCCTGAGCTGTCTTTTGCTAGGTTTGAAACCGGTTTCGTTGTTATTTTGTGATTACTCCAATTAAGCATACTTATAGGTCTTGGCTGAGTTGTCCTGAGGAATCCAGTAACACTTTGAGAGAATGATGTCTAGCTGAAATAGTACTTTGATCATACTAAGAGTTGCACTGAATATGTGTACAGGTGGAGTGGCACAGATGTGAGGGTTTATGAAAGCTGGTTAACTTGCATAATTTTCGGACTAGGGGGATGAAGGGTTTGTCTTCCCCTTGCTGCTCTGGTACTCCCTTTGTAGGTCCTTTTGTGTTCCAGATCACAAGCTGTTATTGACCAGCTATGCAGTTGTTTAGTAACTTCTGGTAGAGAGATGTCTCTTGGGTTGAATAGCCCTAAATAATTTCTTCAGTTGTAGCCTAAAACAAAATAAGGGAAGTGTACCCTTTTATAAGCCATCTTTTTTTGAAGAAGTGGTAGCTGGCCTCTGGTTTTGTTGGGCTGTTACATTAATGGTATACCGCAGGTTTGGCTGGTTCCTGTACTGTATAGCTAAATAACTGTATGTATCCCCTGCCTTCAAAGAGAGAATACTGCCTCCTACTGGCATGTCTAGATTCCAGATTCTGCAACAGTAGAGTAAGGATTGCAAATTTTGCTTTTTAATAGTGAAATTGCTTTAAAAGTTGGAGAAATTGTTTTCAACACCAGTTACAGCTACCGCTTCATGTCTAATAGCACTTGACATACTTGGAATATACCTTTTATTACTTGTAATTCATAATACAGGGGGCAGAAAGTGAGTAGATGCTTGCCTCTCAAACAATGCATGGATAATCACACAGTTCAAGATTTTTTTTTTTAATGAACATGACTCCTTTAAAAGATAGAAATGAACAAGCTGCCTCACCCTTGCCTGCTCACCTTTCGGCAGTCAGTATTGGCGCTAGTCAGTGATTAGTAATCCATAGTGTTTGCCAAATGTGTGTTTTTCTCGAGCCCAAGGGAGGGATGTGTGGGACATGCTGGGGGAGGGAGGTGGCACAGCCCCATACGCCTGTGCTGGGTGTCACTGCTCTGCTCTTCATTCGCTACAAACCAACTGAAAAGGTAAGAGCTGTGATGCTTGAAAGACGTGCTTGGTTTTAGCATCTGTAAGTGGAAATGTTGCGTATGTATGCTACTGATATTTCTGGCATCTTTATATTGTTTATGTAAAATCAAACCCTCATCACCCGCAGTTTTTGTATTTGTGATTATATTTGATAATTTTAATAGGATATTTCTTCTGTACCTTTAGGCATGCCAGTCTTGTAATGGATATGGATCTGAGACAGGCGAAGTTGGGTGTAGCTAGGTGCTGAGATCAGGATTTCAGTAAATATCATGCCAAGATAGCTTTTGCTCTTGCAATAGAATAGGTTGTGTAACTGTAAAAATGTAAACCTTTGAAAATTGACATTTCTTTAAATTTACTATATCTATAGTAAAACGTCACAAATTAAAAATCTTTGTCAGTTTGTTGTGCGTGTTTTTTACTGCATCATTCATAGTGGTCCCTTTTTCACTTTGCCTTGACCCCCAGGTTTAATGTTTCAATATATAGTTTAATTGCGTTTTCATAAACTTTAACTTCCAGTAAATTGCTGTGATTTGGGGCACCCTAATTCCCTCTGTATGCGGCTGGAACAGAGCACGAAGTGGGTATGGTGCTGTATGCAGGTGGAGCAGAGCACCAAGTGGGTATGGGGCTGTGGGCAGGTGAAGCAGAGCACCAAGTGGGTATGGGGCTGTGAGCAGGTGAAGCAGAGCACCAAGTGGGTATGGGGTTGTGTGCAGGTGGAGCAGAGCACCATGTGGGTATGGGGCTGTGTGCAGGTGGAGCAGAGCACCAAGTGGGTATGGGGCTGTTTGCAGGTGGAGCAGAGCACCAAATGGGTATAGGGCTATGTGCAGATGGAACAGAACACCAAGTTGGTATGGGGCTGTAAGCCATTGCAGCAGAGCACCAATTGGGTATGGGGTTTTAGGCAGGTGAAGCAGAGCACCAAGTGGGTATAGGGCTATCTGAAGGTGGAGCAGAGCACCAAGTGGTTGTGGAGCTGTGAGCAGGTGGAGCAGGGCACCAAGAGGGTATGCAACTGTGTGCAGGTGCAGCAGAGCACCAAGTGGGTATAGGGCTATGTGCAGGTGGAGCAGAGCACCAAGTTGGTATGTGACAGTACACAGGTGGAGCAGAGCACCAAGTGGGTGTGGGGCTGTGTGCAGGTGGAGCAGAGCACCAAGCGAGTATGGGGCTGTGTACAGGTGGAGAAGAGCACCAACTGGGTATAGGGCTGTGAGCAGGTGGAGCAGAGCACCGAATGGGTATGGGGTTGTGTGCAGGTGGAGCAGAGCACCAAGTAGGTATGGGGCTGTGAGCAGGTGGAGCAGAGCACCAAGTGGGTATAGGGATGTGAGCAGGTGGAGCAGAGCACCAAGAGGGTATGGGGCTGTGTGCAGGTGGAGCAGAGCATCGAGAGGGGATGGGGGGGGTGTAACCCCATCTGTCTCTGTGATTTTGACGTAGCTATATCTGTAAGGCTTACTTAACAAGGTCATTTAGTATAGCTTTATACCTAGTAAGGAGCAAATATAGTAATTTTCTTTATGATTAAAAAAAATTTGTAATACTAAGTCATTCAAAATTCTCAATGAATTATTCATTTAAGTTTTATATTCAGTTTACAGCAATAATGCCGTAATTATATTGATATACTGAACTACTTTATGGATATTTACTAAAGCATTTTTGTAAATTATTAATCACTGTGCTGCTCACTGAAATCAAAACACAATGAAGACAATTCACAATTTCTGAAAAAGTGGTTTCACTCTGTCAACCTTAAATTATGAATAAGGAAGATAATGAATTGCTACATTATGGATTGGATAACTCTTAAATCTTAAAGCAGTTTTCAAAAGAATATGGACAAATTATGATGAAAAGCATGTATTAGTTTTGTGGGGCTGTGAAGGATACCATTATTTTCTTTTAAGTTACATATGAGGGTTTTCAAAGTTTTTATGAAAACAATTTACCTTTTAAGGGAAGACTTACAATGTTGTGGAATTAACCTTCAAATTAACTAGATCACACACATTTCTATATCTGTTGGCCAATTAACCTTTGTTATTCATTTTAGTACTGTGCCGTATTGTGAAATAAATAATTATTTATTACTTCATCTTCCTATCGTAACCATATAAATGCACACCTCTCCACTTTGTGTCATGCATTCCTCTTTATCTCAAGTTAATATATTTTAAGACAATTACATCATACAGTGTGCAAAAATAGATTCACTTGTTCATGATTGTGATAAAACAAAGGCAAGACGAAAAAGATGAGGGTCAGGGTTTGCAATTACCTAATGCTCCTAGGGCCCATGAAGTAAAAAGAAAGGCAGACAGAGGGAGAGGCCGAGAATCTGAGAAAAGGGGATTGTTGTGATTAAAAGACAATTATGTGTGTGCATCAACTTCCCTGTGCTGGTCAGTGTCAGGCTCGGGCTGTCCTGTTCTTCTCCCTGGGCAGCACATCAGAACAATGCTGCCTCTGTTAGGGAGGGCAGAGGCACATCTCATAGTGCGACTGCACTCACACTTATTGTTTACTCCAGTGTTTGCAGTCATTAGCTTCCACTATGCTGCAGCTTTGATTGCCATAGAAGAAGGAAGGGGCATTTTCACTTCCATAATTTTGAGATTGTCTTGGTCACCTATAGGCAGGCCTCTGTGGTACCAAAGGTTTATCATGTGTGGCTGATGCATGAAGCAGAGTCTGCTGTAAGTCTGAAGTTAACTGTATTTAAATCACAAGATTCCGTTTTATCTACTGAATGAAAATACACCATTATTTAAAAGATGCACATTTCCATTGCATGATTTCATATGTCAGTCTACCTGTGCAATACTGACCTTTTAATATTAATGTGAACTGGATCAATTAGTAAGATTATATTATTGTTAAAAAGACTTAAACCAATGGCTTAATTTTCTAAAGTAGTCACAGACAACACTGAGGAGAGAAAATGAATTTTCCTACATGCTGATACCTATCTGTGTTCACAGTGGTCAACTAAGGATGGACTAAGGAAACTGCTATTCTTCTGAGTTGTTTTTTCTTTGGAGGACTGGGAAACAGTGCAGTCCTTTGTGGTGCTGACAGTGCAAGCCATGGATTTATGAATGACCATGCCTAGGGATGGAACAATACTATTATCCTGAGGGACTGATTTTCATACAGGAGGGAGGGTGCCTGAGTATAGAAGGGAGAGTCCAATGAAGGAGGGGAGTATTTACCCCGCCGTCCTAATGGGGCATGGTACAGAGAGAGCCGAAGCAGACACGTCCCAGAGCACACCCACTGGACATCTATGTGGGACCACTAACTCATGCTAAGAAAACTGAAGGAGAGAGGAAAAGGCCTAGCCACTCGTCTGTTTAGTGAGTCACGTTATGTTATATTACACATTTTAGAATGATTACAGTAGAATACATAGTATTTTATATATTTTTAAGCATTTTTTCTGCTGGCTATTGAATTGTATTTTTTTCTCATTCAAGGTGCTAGTGCATATGCTTTATAATTCATTATATTTAGCACACCCTCGATTTTGCTTAGTTTTAATATAATAGCTTCTTGTGGAATTCTAGGTAAATGCAGTCCATGGAACTTATTGTCTCAAAATGTCAGTTTTTGAAGTCTAATTTAGAGAAATTTGCTTAATCTTTCAATGCTAAAATATCAGTACTTTGATAATAACTTTTACATAAAGGTAGTTAAATTGGGTTTTTACATTAGATGTAGTTGATTTTTAAATCTTTGTTAATATTCCTTAATTGGACTGTTCAGTTGATGAAAATCCTCTTTTTTATCGTTATATGAAGCCCAGGTTAATGTTTAGCTTTTCTATATTTGTTTTATCAAATAAGTGGAATCTCAATTTTCATAACTCTTCCAAATTCTTCCATTGTAATTTCTAATTGTCAACATTTTTTTTTCTTTTTACTGTAGGTTTAATACACAGACCAGCATTAGAATTCAGAGAGATTTAGGGAATTCTAGGAGATTTGAGAAAAGGGAGAGGGAGGCTAGAGGATGGTATTTAGGCATGACATAATTACCTAATATCTTTGTTCTTTAGTGTCCTAGAGGAAGACTTGCATGCTCAGTGTCTGTGCTGAAGTGTTCTTGTATTACATTTGGAGTCTTTCTTAAGTAGCAATGTCATACACTATTCAAACCATGTAAAACCTGTATATGACAGATTTTTTGTTTGAAAGATAATGAATGTAGAGGACTCTTTTCACCATATGCTCATGTTTTGTGTCTGTAGTTACTTCCTCTGCATGGGGGAATGGTTTCTTTGACTGTTGTACAAATTACAAGTGTTTTTTGCTCTTGGAGTCAAGATACATTTTTGCTTTTGCTCAGTGGCAGTATTTTGTGTTCCATGTGTTTCATGTGTCTTGCTTTGACTGCAAAGGTCCAAGGACTGCAAAATGCTTGTCATTTTTAGCATTGGTATGCTTGCATACCTTTTAACTTACTTGTCATGGTTTTTCCGGAGTTTGGCTTCTGAGATTGCCAATTGTTGCCCCCTGCTGGGGAGAGGAAGAGATAGCTCTCTGGTGAGAGGGGCCCTGTCGCTCGCCATCTGCCCAGTGGGCCCAAGCCGGGCCACGCAGTGCAGGGCTCCAGTAACTGAGCCAGAGACACAGCTTGGCAGCAGAGATCATGCTCACACAGGCATGTACGCACACACAAACACACACCCACACACAATGTAAACAGCCTGGCCATTCTGCTACTGTTCTCCACTCACTATACAAACAGAATCTCTTTACTTATCATATAGCCTTTGTGTTTCACCATTTCTTGTTGTTTCGTGTTCACCCTTTATTTGTTATTTTGGTTTATGAATATCTTCTCAGACCTACCCATTGACGTTAACTACACTGTACGTTATAAGTCATCACTCTGCTTGTATAGTTGATTTTAAAGATGTTTTACATCCTTCGCTGCATTTTTCAGATGTCTTTTAAGCAGCATAGCTTTTGAGTTGCACAATATATGAAGCAATTTAGTTTTCTGGGTTATTTGCCATATTGCTTCTATCGCTCAAGGTAGCAGGAAGTAGCTAATTGTCCAAGCTACTTTGTAAAGAGAAGGTCGGTGTCCTTCATGAGTAAGCCATGCTATAAGTCATCATGCCTGTGGCTGTGATTTGCACAATTCCTCTGATTGTGAAGGAACCAGAAAAATTATTCTTTTGGCTTTGATGTACAGGATGTGACAAGGGGTACTTGTGTCAAAAGACCATCTGTCCTGTTGGTAATTATAGCCGGTGGTTGTATCAGATTGGGACTCTGTGGCAAGCTGTGTGAGGGCATGTTCTGAAGAACTTACCACTGTGCTGCCTTAATGTCAACGACATTTTTTTTGTTCTAAACATTTTAATGTTCTCTTGATTTTCCTTCAAAACGGCACTACTGTTTAAAATAATAGTATTAAATATTTTACAAACAAACAAGCCTGTGGGCCATAGTTGAGAATATGTCACACTGCCACTAGAGAAGAATGGGATTGCGATTATATTAGTTACTTGGCAACTGCTGGAATATAAACTTAATGCAATTCTGCAATATTCATAACTTGAAATGCTTGACTTGCTATTGTGTGACTGTTAAGAAATGGTAATAGGAGCCCGTGAATAGCATGTATTTTCATTTTCTTAGTGTTTATTGCCATGTATTTGCAGAATGATTAATATTCTTTGTTTTGCTAGGATAAAAATCATATCTTGGTATTGGAATGTTATTGGTTGTGATCGCTAACATCCAAACGTTATCATATAGGCCTAACTATAGTACCTGTCATCTGTTCGGCTTGTTGTTGTGGACGAAAATGTCCAGGTAGTGATATTTCATCTGAGTTGTGGCTAGTGAGACTATGTGTATGCAGCAAAAAGGTGTGTTTAGTTTAATTATCTAAAGAATGATGTCTTTTTCTTATTTCTTGGTGCATGTTAGGACAATAGTGATGCGTCTGGACTTTGGCCATAATATGCCATCTAACTTTTATTTACTGATTACAGTTATGTTCTATTTCTGTCATTGTTTAAGCTATACATACTGTATGTTCCCCAGTCCAGTTTTTTCTATATTAAACAAAGATATTACTTTGCCGCTAATGAATCGTAATTCATGCGGCATGAGCCTAGCTGTACTGATTTTTTGGAACACACACTTCTATGTAGTTTAAGCCCCCTTTTGGCCCTGATCATTTTAGTCAACTATAAATATTGTATTCATTCTTTTTATTTTTTAAAATAATCTCTGTATAGTGTTACATGTCAAATATCGTGTTCATAATTTATTTATATAACACGTACATATCTTCACACACATGCATACTCACACAGTTCTTGGCAGAAATTGACAAGCGTCTGCTTGTGCCTAATAAAGAGCAGTTACAGTTGCACATCACCACCTTGTTCAGATCAGACAACCTGCAGCAACTGTCACCTCACCATTAGTGCCTGAGATCCGGTTGGCAGATTCTTGAACTCTGCACCACAGTGGTGTAATTTGCACCCATATACACATGGGCGGACCTCTGCTTAGTGCAAGTCTCACTCACTAAATGTGGAGACTGTGCGAGACTGACAGTGGAGGCGGGAATAGGGAGGCGGAAGGTCACATAGCGGCTTTGTTACTACAGGGGTTATTGGCTGCAGCAAATTGGCATGTGGTGTGTGTGTGGGGGGGCGGGGCGGGTCTGGCATGTGCTGCATTCATCTGCACCAACAGTGCCTCATGAATGCTACATTCAGGGGAGTGTCCTGACCCAACACCTACCCTCACCTCCTGTTAAATATTTATCTATTTGCTTTAGGATAGCCCTCCTATGTATGAGATCCTAGTCTTTTTGCTTGCCAACAATGTGGATGATGAGATAATGCAATGAAAACTCACATTAAAGTACAAAGAAGTGGCTGCAATACGCAGAAGACCACAGTAAATGGCAACTCAGAGAACTACAATAACACAAGCCATAGTCCAATGGCCACCTTTTCATTTGCTGATTAATTCAGATACTTTAATTACATTCTATAAAGACATATACAGCATATAAATGGTACAGTAGTTAATCTTTTGCCTCCCCTACATGTGTAAGCTGTGCTGATACTATTTCGGATTTACTGTAGTATTAAAGAACCTTGGTAGATGGAGCATCAACTGGAAGATATGTCAAGAAGGGCAAGGTATGCATGGTGTGGGCCCCAGGCAGTGTGAGAAATTTCTAGATGCATATTCAAGACTGCCCACGGCACACAGTTGTGTAGCCTGCAACAGTCATTTTTTTCTTTTTCTCGGCCATAGCCCTCCACGGAGAGCAGCATATTCCACTCAGGGAGGACCAAAGAAAAACCCGTGAACTTCACTGCAGCTGGCATGAGGCAAGCTAAACAGGGCTCTTTACTGTTTACTGTGTTGGGATCATTGTATGGCTCTGTTCTGTTAGCACATAGCTCACTGTAATCTCAGTTCAACTTCAAGAAATTATGGCTGGGTTACCGTACATTCATGGAATGCCTTCGTTTTGTATTAACAAAAGTGGATTTCAAACTAGCTTCTGTGCAGTACTTTACAAAATTGGACTAATTGTATATGGAGTAGACAGATATAATCTAATATAATCTTTAATTAACTAATATTTGATATAATTATTCCTCTGATTAATGTTTTAAAAGAATTTATTGAGTAAGACTACTTATTTGATTACTTTTCACACTGGACTTCGAAGGGTTATGATTTTCCAGTTGTAAAGAGAGTTGTGTGTGATTTGTTTTAATATATGCTGTTTTATAAGACTGCCCATCATCTTTTAAGAGAGAGTATGTATGTTGCCTCCCCACTTATGACATCACATTCACACTTTCATTCCTTACAATAGCTTATAATGGGGTACACAGTATTAAAGTTAATGCATAACCTTTTCCCAAAGACAATGAGCTCTCAAACTAAACACTAGAAATAATTTAATTAGTGTTTCAGGGTTGGACTGTAGTTGCACTGATGGACTGTGAAACTGATTGAAAGGATTCAGCTGATAATTTGACATCAAATGTTTTGGTGTAGGTTTCCGGTATTGTAATAAGTCATTATAATCGGCATGACCATCTTACACTATAATCATGGAGGAGTTCAAAAACGTGTTGCGTGATTGGTCACTCTGACTTGGTGCCAGGCCAGAGTTTGTGCCAGTAGGAGAGCTGATGTCATTGACTGGTGCTGATGTCACTTGTTTCTGCAGAACGAGAGAGGAGGGACCAGCAGACTTGTTATGAATTATCTTCTGGTGCCGGAAGGAGGAATCACAAGAAAATAGTGAAGGGTTGAATGAAAGTAGAAACTCAGTAATTCTACTGTTTTGTTAACCACTTCATGATTGCTATTTTAACTTGTACTAATTATTCATATATTTAACATGAGATATTTATCAAATTATAAATGAATCGAAAATACAGTAAAGTTTCCAGTGCACAGAATTTTTCCGAAGTGTTGTATATTAAAGGCAGTATTTCCATCTATTGCAGAAATCAAGTGATAATCTGAAGACATGTGGTACCCAGAACTACTACTTCCTATTTTGCTGATTATAAAAGGTAAAGTATCCTGTTTTTGAAATTATGTTAGTTATAAATAACATTAAGAGGATTCCATGTATAAACAAAGAAAATTGTATTACAGGCACCCTCAATCAACCTCTTGTCTTTTTGTACATAATGACCACCTCTTATATTACCACGTGACACATCTGTTCAAATTTGTACTGGAAATACAGGAGAATACAGTTTATATTGTTAGTATTTGTCCTGTTTTTTTTAAATTTACTTATTTTCCTTCTGAAAGTGATAAAGAACGGATTGATTTGTTTTTAATATTCATAGTATGTTATAATAAATATAAAAAATAGTTAGAATTATTTGGCATTGATTTGTAGAAGGCAAGGCTGACTTTCTGTTCCCATTTCCCATCATCCCTCTCTCCCAGACGCCAGTGCCCAGTGGAATGTATGGATGCCACGGGACATCTCAGCCATGACTAACTCATGCGTGGTCATCCCTTGTACCTTCATGTACCCATCAAACATTCGTCCCTCACGTGGTGTGCATGGCATCTGGTACTTCGGCCAGCCTTACCCACAGTTCTTTCCCCCTGTGGTCTTCAAATCACGCACCGACATAGTGAACGAGAGCTACAAGGGCCGCACAAAGCTTTTAGGTGACCTGAATCAGAGGAACTGCACCCTGCGCATCAGCAATGTTGGCGCTGAACATTCTGGGAGGTACTACTTCCGGGCAGACCTAGGGGGTGCCAACATCTTTACCTACCCCGACTTCTCCGAGCTCAAGGTGTTGGGTATGTTGTGTGGGGTTAGAGGGCTTGGTTTTTAGCTTGCATGGGTAACTGCATGCTGTCGCATCACTGCCTGGTTTAATCTTGTATGAACCAAGTAATCAGAGGGAGGTAGGTTAAACCAATTGGTGACATCCAGCACAAAAGAATCTCACCCACAAAACTGATAACTGGAAAGTGTCGATATTTTCTGATGATGACTTGGTGAGATTTTTCTTGATATTTGACATTGATGGTGTAATTTCCCTCAAGGTTGCCTGTATCTTCAATGTACAGTTTATTCACAATTAAATTTTACTGTTAAGTTATCCAGACAGAACAGTGCTAATTGGGCACCACAAAATGGAAATACTCACAGACGGCTGAAAAATTCTTGCGAGCCCCAATTTAATACACTTCTATTGTGCTGAAAAATATCTCTTAAATTTCACAGAATTCTGTTCTGACTGGGGCTTTGGTATTATACCATGAGCACGATGACATTTAGCATCTTGTTAATTCAGTATGGATCTTTCATTTTTCGTACTCGGTCTTTGTAATTGCATCTCAATGCTACGCCTTTGTCTGCCTTTCAGACCAACCAAATATTGACATCCCTGAAGAGATTGTTAGCAATGAGAACTTGGATCTAACATGCTATGCCCCGGACAACTGCCCCGACATGAGCCCCGAGATCAGCTGGCTTTACACAGACTACCTGCTGGATGCTGAATTCAGCTCCGACTACGTGGAGGAGGGAAACACAGCAGTGCTGTCCAGCACGCTTAGCTTCATCCCCAAGCCCATTCACAATGGCATGCTGCTGGGCTGCCGGGTCCATTTCCCCAACACTAGCTTCATCTACGAACGACTCGTCTCCCTCGATATCAAATGTAAGAGTCACTTACTCTTAGTTCAATATACTGGTCACAGATGCCTGCAAGAAAAGAAAAACGGCGAGTGTGACTGCCCATTAATTCAATTATATTGTAATTGTAATATTATATTGTATATTTATTTGACTTTTGGCATGCAGGGAGGGTAGCGCTCACTCTGTATGTAAGTTTTTGTGTTCTATCTGTGTCATGCTGGTTAGGTGAATTTGTGTCTTCAAATGAGCTATTGTGTGCAAGCCCTGTGATGCAAGTCAGGTCTTTCAGGACCTTGAGCTCGATAAGCATCTGGCAGAGAGAAATACATATCACATATATTTCTATGTGTGTAACAATGGTAAGTGTGTAATACAGTACTGTGCAAAAGTCTTAGGCAGTGGAAAACATGTTTAAAGCTATTTATCTGACTAGTAAGTGTATATTTGCTCAGAAAAAAACACATTTAACACTGGAACATATGTAAATTAAGAGTGACAACTAACAAGAATTTCTTGTGATATCTTGCTGGATGACTGTGCATTTCTTCAGTTCCCAAACATTTTTTTCAATGGCACCCCACCTTTTCCATGTATTCATTAAATTTCACCATCAGTTAATTCATTAATTTAATTAAATATATCCATGAAGTATTGATTAGCGTGTCTTGCAATGGATTGGCACCCCTTCCTGGGTTATTCCCTGCCTTGCATCTGTACTTGCTGAGATAGGGTCTGGGCCTCCATGACTCTGAATAGGACAAGTGGGTATAAAAAATGGGTGGATGGATGGATGGATGGATGGAATTGATTAACCAAACATGCTGGGGTAGTGGTCGAATTAAAAAGTACATGCTGTATTGGATGGTTACTGCAAATACTAGGTGACATTCAGTTTTGGATCTAACACCCTTTGACAGACATCACACCATACACCAACATGAGGATCATTTACACATCGTTTTCTTTGACTTTGCAGGGTACTGTATACATCCATCCATTTCACTTGTCCTGTTCAGGGTTGTGACCTATCCCTGAGGCTACAGGTGTGAGGCAGGGAATACCTAAGGATGGGGCACCAATCCATCACAGGGCACACTCTTGATTTACTCACACATGAAAAACTATGGGTAATTTTGTAACTCCAATTCACCTTCGCATATTTTTGGACTATGGGGGGAAACTGGAGTACCTGGAGGAAACCCCACAACAACTTAGGGAGAACATGCTAACTCCATACACATCGAGCCATGGTGGAAACTCAAACCCTGGTTGCAGAGGGGTGAGGCAGCAGTGCTAACCACTGTGCCATCATGCCACCCCTGCACTGTTGCCTAACACCTTTTGTTTTTCCCTGATACTGATGTGCCTGGATTCATCCTGACAGACTCTCCTCGCTCTGTCTGGGTGAACGTGTCCCGGGAGGTGATGGAGGGCAGCTCAGTGTCACTTTACTGTGAAGTGGACAGCAACCCTCCTCCCCGCATCTCTTGGATGTTTGGTGATGAGGAGCTGCTCTGGGATACGGCCTCAAACGTCTCCCTTCAGCTGGAGCAGGTGGGCTCCCTTCAGGATGGAGTCTACACCTGCATTGCTGACAATGGATATGGCACCATGAACAGCTCCATGTACCTCGCTGTCAAGTGTGAGTCTCCAACCTGGAAATGCCGAAGGGAAATTAGACCTTAAAGCTCCATTTACAAAAGCTACGACAAGAAAGTATTTGTACATCTTAGCATGTTAAATAAATATTCACTCCCTTGAATATATACTAATATCTCATACTGTGTATGTATGTAATGTGTATATATTTTTTTTCCTTTGTAGTAACGTGAGATTACAAAACTGCATGTTCCAGTGCCATACCAGTACTAAGTAGCAAATAGGTAGTATTAAGTAGTAGTATTTAGCAATAAATAGGACTGATATTGTTGGGAGTAAAGAATGAGTCGTAAGAAAACTGAAAAAAATAATAATCACATTATTTAAAATTCCTGAAGCACTTTCCTTGCTCATGGCCCTTTTTTGTTTTCCTGCGTCTTTCTGCATTTTGCTTGCAGACCCCCCACGGGAGCCCTGGGTGAACAGCTCCATCACTGTGCCGGAGGGCTCCACGCTGGTCCTGCACTGCAGCACCAAGGGAAACCCCCCACCCACACTCACCTGGCTGAAGGACGGTGTCTTGGTGGGCACCATCACTGCAGAGGAGGTGTCCGTACTGGAGCTGGTGGAGCTGACCCCGCAGGGGGATGGCATGTACCGCTGCCTGGCCGAAAACGAACACGGCAGATCCAGCAGCTCGCTTAACGTCACCGTGGAGTGTGAGCCTTGAATCACTTACTCCAGCAGTTTTATTGCTTTATTGCAGGACATGTGGCCCCATCAGCATGAGTGGCATCATGTATGACAGAGTTTCCCAATTCTGTTACTGGAGGGCCAGAATCCAACACACCTCCCTGCTCAAACACATCTTCATCTGCTCTTTACCAGGTTTAGTAGGTCTGTCTAAGCAGGGAAATCTGCAAGCTGGGTTGCAAACTGGCCCTGCAGGACCGGAATTGGGCAATCCTGATGTATGATCATTTTAGCACTAGACTGACAGGACATACAGTACGGTGAAAACTCTTTTCCATTTTCCCTTCAACCAAACCTGGATTTAGCAGAATTGATTGTTTTGTGTGATAGCCCCCTTTCTTAAAGTATAGACTTCCCTACAAACCTCATAACATGACTAGTTTAAAACTTTAATTTTGTTGTTCCTCAACCATTCTGACATAGGCCTTGCTAGTGTGTTTAAGATTGTTGTCTTGCTACCAGACCGAGATGCATATTCTTCAGTGATAACCAGGTCCATATGCAGCAAACCATAACACCACCACTACCACCATCCTTGACTTTTGGAATGAGGTTGTTATTGTGGAATGCAGCACACTGATTTTGGCTGTCACAGCACAGTCCATGTCTGCAAAATTTTCACTCATCTGTCCATGGAGAATTTTGACAGTCATAAATGTGTTTTTTGGCAAAATTCAGAAGAGTACTCATGTCCTTCTTAGTTGAGAGGCGGTTTTGCGCATGCTATTTTGCTGTGCAATTTGTTTAGCCAAGTCTGGCTGGAGGCACAATTTAAAAAATTCTGGTTGAAGTTTGGTAATTCTTTGGTAATTGGATGATTTTGTGCAAAAGGCCATTCCAAGGGAGATTGATTACAGTTGCAAACTGTACAGTATTGGACAATATGGTTTCTGGTTTAGTGGATTCATAGGGCAATGAATTAGAAACCGCTTTCATGCTCATAGGTAACAACCTTTATCCAGGATTTTAATATTGCGAGATACCACTTGAACTTGGGCTATAATTAGCTAGATAGGGAATTATTTGGAGGGGGTAGGTTTACACAAGATCTGATTGTTGACAAAAGTGTTGAAATATCTGACCCTAATGATCCCTTTATTTAGACTGGACTAGCTATTGGGGGAGTTTGCTTGTTTATTTACACTGGATGCCAGACAAAGAATCATCAAACTCTGGTGCCATTTTGCTTGTCAAACTCCCAAAAATTTTTATTTAAAACTTTGGGCTCTTGCCAAAAACCTTTTTTCACAGTGCTGTATAAACTCGCAATTAAACTTATTTTAATATACAGTGGTACCTCAGAACTCAAACTTAATCCGTTCAGAACTCAGGTTCGAAAACTAAAAAGTTCGAGTTCTGATCGAATTTTCTCCATAAGAAGTAATGGAAAACCAATTAATTGGTTCTCGGCCCCAAAAAATTACACCTAAGTATGTTTTTTTTTTAAAGCATTTAAACACACAATGAACAGGATTAAACAAGAAGAGCATATACTAAACACATCTAAGCACATTTATCAAAACAGTAATTTGTAAAGTAAGAAAATAAATGTATCGAAACAATGTGTAAAGTTAAAAAATAATATATATATTTTTTTAACTCTTTCGTTTTAACAGTCTTGCGCTTTACCGCTTATGGTGCGGCTTTTTTTGGAGCTATGGCTACCAATAAAAGATTAACCTGAAAAAAAAATTTGCAGTCTTAATTTTTCGCAAACACTGCGCCAACACTGTACGCCGTGCGTAACATTTTTTTCTTAATGGCTTCCAAAATGATAAAGCATGTACCCCAACACTACACCAAGCCATGCCCCAACACTGCGCCAATACTAGACTATGCCATGCAGTCCATTGTTTCTTTTTATTATTACTCTGTATTCATTAATTTGTTCATAAATCGCAAACTTTTAGGTTGTAACATTTGTTACCCTTTGTTTCCGCTGAGAGACGTGCCGCTTGACCCATTTCCCCGCGCGTACAAGTTATCTTAGGTCCACGTTCACGGTTTGACTTCTGAGATTCAGATCGAGTTCTAGGTAATTTTTTTCGAACTGGTGGGCTCGACTTTTAAGAAATTCGAGTTCTAATGAGTTTGAGTACTCAGGTACCACTGTAAATTATATTTTACATGCTTCAGTAAAAAAATAGATAAATCTAAACCACAACTGCAGAAATGTTATTTATGTATTTTCTTTACTTTATCCAGATTAATTTACAGCTTGAAAGATTATGGAATTAATATTCAGATGTAATTTAATTTCAATATCTGTCTTACCATAAGTGCAACAGAAGGACTCCTCCTTGATCACCAGTGCAAGTTACTTGACCACTATATTAAGAGTTGCCTACATATTCTGAACTTTAAATAATGATATGCAGGCAGTCCCTGGGTTAAGAGCATTCAACTTATGGATAAAATTATGTACTGTATTATTACTTTTCTGACTTACCTACAAATTTGACTTAAATACAGGCTTAGGGGACTGCCTGTATACACGTTTATTTTTATTTGTATACTTAGTTTTTAGAAAAAGTAATGAGAAATTTCACCATTGTGAACTAAGATACAGTACCTTCATGTCTTACTAATAATTATCTCTTATTATTATTCATAATGATGATGCCTTAAGGCCCTTCAGTGCAAGTCATATATTTTCTAGTCCATGTACCACAAAGAGTCATAAACATAAAGCAGATTCAATGTATAAATTATTGATTGATTAATTTAACAAAACAATGTGCAACTGCTGCACATCTGACGTGCTGCCTTTCTGCTTGCGCCAGTCGCCCCAGTGTTCCTGGAAGAGTCCAAATGCACAGTGGTGCGTGAGGGCGTCCAGTGTGTGTGTGTGGCCTCAGGGAACCCTGAGCCTATCATTGAGTTCCACCTCCCTGAATTCAACATCACCGTAAATGACACGGAGAGCCGCTTCAATTACTACACCCACACGGATGGATACACAGCCACGGGCATGATAAAGCTACGGGAGAAGAGCAATAATGGGGGCAACGGAGGCGGGCCAGTCAACGTGCACTGCCGCGTCAGCAACGCATATGGCTCCGAGATGGTGCGCCTGGAGCTCCAGCAGGAGAGTGAGCATTTCCACCAGTCACTCATACTTATGACCTGTTTGCGTGAAAGATTGAAATATTCACAAATCTCAAAAAAAGGTTTACTGAACCTACATGACTAAACCCAGTATCTATGTCATAACTGTGATGTTTCTGTTTTCTTAAGACAACGATCTCTTATTTTTACTGTTTGTCAGTAACATCAAATAGGTACTTTAAACTCAATAACAGGAATGAAAACATTGTGTACTTGCTTTCTTTTTGCAGGTTGATTTTTATGTACATGATTTGTGATTATCATTGTGTATTATTTTAATGGGTAGTTTTGACTAGTCATGGGAGATACAAGGATTCAGAATCCCATGTGGGTGAGATGTGCACTGCTTTTTCTTACCTTTTCGAACTAGTTATATTACTAGTTGTAACAACCAAAATAAATATTTCAGTCTATCTAAAAATGTTATTTTAAGTTATAAGCGAGGGGTCATTACTGCATTTAGGAGATGAAATTCTTTCAAACCGCTGTTGGATCATTGTTGGAGTGACCAGTTGAGGACAGACTCTTTTCTTCCCTGCAGAGAAGTATATGATGGCTGTGGTGGTTGGCACCATTGGCGGAGTGGCCGTCATCGCGTTCATCATTGCTGCAGTGAGATATGTGGGACGCAACAATAAAAAGTGAGTTTCTTGGGTTAGAAAAAGATCAGCGCTACTAATTAACAATATAGAGGAAATAGGAGCAGGGAACATACTCTCATTGTGTACTCAGAATACCATACTTACAGGAAAATAAAAAGTAAATTGCAATTAAAATCTATGGAATGCATGCAAAGATAACCTAGGTCCCCGTCAGCTACTTTTATTAAGCGTAACTTTTTATTTCTTTTCTAACCTGCTTTGGTTATCGACATTGCTGACAATTTGTTAGCTAGTTTGCTTTTCAACCAAGGTAAGAGCTAGCTAGTAAACTAAGGAGTGATTACTTTAACTGTTCAAAAAGATGGCTGAAAAATGTTTTAACCGGTGTTGCATTTCTATAACTGACTCACATCAATGCTGTCATTCAGCCCTGCATAGGATATCACCAGCACAGCTAATAAGCTGGACAGCTTTCTAAATCTTCTATCAAGTATCACAGCATCACCTCCATTTCTTTAACTTTTCCAACGATGCCCTATTAAAGAACAAAAAACACTTAAGGAAAGAGCATAACCCCGATAGCGTCCTTGAATTCAAACTATAAAGCAGGAAGCACCACTCCACTTTCCTCTGGACCATTCCAGCTATTGATCAAATAGGTAGTTGATATTATTATTATGATGATTATTTCTATCCCTCCATCTTTCACACCCACTTATCCGGTACAGGGTCGTGGTGAGCTGGGAGAATCTTCCTCCGCACACAGGGCACGAGGCAGGGACTTCCCTCGACAGGATAGCAGGACACACAGTCAAAAACTGAGGAAGATTTAAGGCCAAGGCCACCAAATCACATAACTACATGTTTTTGAACTAGGGGAACAAGCCAGAGTACCCAAAAAAACCCTTTCATGGTGAAAAACATGTAAACTATGCACACACAGAGCCGGGAGGGTATTCAAACCCTAGAGCCTGGTGGGCTGCAGTGATACCCACTGAGCCAACATCTCACCTATTGTCATCAAAACATGCCCAGATATACATATGATTAAGATACACTATATACATATATTAAGATAAGATATAAACTATATATAGTATATAGTATAGTGTGTGTGTGTATATATATATATATATATACACACACACACACACACACACACACACACAATAAAATGAAAATAATAGCTTTTTCCTTTATTATTATAGCTAAGATTCGGCTGTGTCCATGATGCCCAGTGGATGTCTAAATTAGTGGTATTCAGCTAGTAACAGCTAGCAAGCCTGATCATGTGACTCCGTCCCCCAGGGAGAATGGCAACCCTGGGCAGGACCTGGTATCTAAACTGGAGAATCCTTCATTGTTCTACAGCGCAGTCAAGAAGGACAAACAAAATCTGAGGAAGAAAGTGGTGAGAAATTCTAATGCTAAAAATGATAAGCTATGGTTATATTCATAATGCTATGACTATAAATGGCATCTTATAAGGAAGTAGTCAACTGTGACTTCTGTTTTTGACATGAAAGAGGTCATTTTTGAAAGTAGGGGCCGTCTCATACTCCTCTGCCTTTCTTTATTGATATAACATAACAGTTGTTTACATGTCCAACCCGTTCCTCTTACCTTTACTGATGATTCTTTGCTCTAACCTGCTTCTGTAGTGCGCATTCCAACCTGTTATTTTACAGAGGTCATGCTTCATCGCTCCTATGCATCTGTGTCTCTGTTTCTCTTCCCTAACTACCACACAGCTAAAGACTGAGCTTTTGGGCTCAAAGTTTAACTCGATCCTTGAGGAAACCTCTACGGTAAGGTTCAGACATCAGAGTATACGTATACTTGTTTGACTAAGTCAACAAAAACTTGGTCTTGTGAAAACTAAGAGACAAGCAGTTCCCTTTGTAATGATCTAGATTTACACAATGTAACAGAATTTCCCAGTACATTCAGGACACATGTAAAAGTTGCCTTGTCCATTTGTCTACTCCAGGGAGACGATGGAGATTACCAGCCGGTGGCTTCCATGGCAGAGTTGGAGAAGCAAGAGCTGAACTATGCTGCTCTGGAATTCATTGGGGGACGGTCTCGAAATGGGGCATCTGTGCAGGGGGACGACGGCAGTGACTACACTGAGATCAAGGCCAAATGAATCACACTGCTTCCCTGATGCCCCAGCTATGCGAGATGCACAGCAGGTGCTCGTCACCTGCATTTCTCAGCACACTTCCCTCTGTCACTCTTACCCTCCTTCAGTAGCCCCATTCTCTTTTTTTGTTTCCCATTTTTTTGTTACACTAACTTAGCAGTTTCTCCAAACCCAGCCAGCCTCTGCTGGCTGCAGTATAGTGATTAGCTCTGCCACAGTCCATTGAGATGGCTGTTTCATGCTGTATTGGAGAATGGCACTTTGAATGAAGCCATTTTCAGCTCCCAATTCCCCTTCTCTCTGTGACATATGCTCCTACTGCAGTCTGCTTTTTGCCACTTTTGGTTCTAAAGTTTGTGACAAACTGATTCTCCTTCACGGTTTAGTTTTCCTAAACTTTTATTTGCTGTGGCTATCTCTGTCCTTCTTGCTCTCTCAGTTTTCTTATCCTAATATCTGCTTCAACTTGCCTTGTCCTCTCCAAGCTGAAATGTCGGGAATAGAAATTGTAAACATGCTTTGGCATCTCCATCTTCATCTCAAGTTCAGAAGAGACAACCTCCTCATCTCCTAGACCAATGTGATTCTCAAACATCACATATCAATGATGCCCGTTTTTCATTGCATTCTACCCATCTATTAACTTCATAGGATTTCAGGCGTGTATGTAATCTACTTTGAAATGGTGAATGGAAATTTGTTTTTATTAAAAAAAATATATGGATTGTAAGTTTAGGCAGTGGACTGGAGAAATACAGAAAAAGATTTTGGAGTTTTAAGGTGGTAGGAGAATCTTTTGCAGTTTGATGTGTTTGATAAGTGATCCAATGTGTCTACGATGGTTGTGTTTGCCTCTGTCACCCCATGCATACGGTGTTCCAACTCATATGAGACATTTCAGTTTTGATTTGTTTCCTTCAGTGTTTACCCCATAATATTATTGTCTGGCAGTTTTTTTATTTATTTATTTTTTTTTGATAGAAAAGTTTAAATTATTCATGGCAAAGGCAACCAGTTTGTTCTGGGTCAGTCTGTCAGCCTTATGTAGTGTCTACCAAACAGAAAAGTATACTTCACTGAGAGTTTGCGTGTGAATCAAACCAATCGTGTAAAGTATATTGTTATATCCTTTCCTGAATATTCTTCTAAAAATGTATTCTGAAATTGTTCTTAAGCATGTAATTAATAACACTGTTATAAAGATTGTCTTGTTATAATGATGTAAAAGATTATAAATAATCCCAGAGTGACACACAGTATGCTAAGCGACTAAATCCACAATGTTACTCAATACATCTGAATAAATAATTTTCAAAAAGGAATATTTTACCCATATGTGTGATTAAACTTGTATTTGACAGCTCACAATAAACATGAGTAACTAACCCATGTTTAAGCATTCCTTATGCAAAAATGAAAAGCAAAAGTATAAGGAGGAAAATGTAAATACATGTATATACTTTGCATGGTGTTACCATCATTTAAGGTTTTAAAGTCCTCCTATACATGCAGTGAATAAAGCTTTTTTCTTTTAGTTTTGATATGCATGAACATCACCTCAGATAAAATGTAGAATGTAGCTCAGTTCCCTTTGTTTGAAAATTAATTTCAAATTTATTCCAAAATCACACATAAACAGTTTATATATATATATATATATATTCTCTTCCATTCATTAAGCTTAACCTAAACTATTTGTCATTTTTCTGTCGTAAAGATTATGTGACTGTCATTCTATCAACATTACATTGTAATTGATAATAATATAAGAATTATATCTTTTTTATATATAGCTTATATTTATTTGCTTTTGATACCTTCTTTTATAAAATAAGAAGAGACCATCTTCATTATATTTAAGGTGAAAGGAATAAATTACATAAAATGTTGCATATAAATATTTCTTCTCCCGCTTTCATTTAACACCAGGATTTCACTAAAATTGTTTTACTGTGGCTTTGATTTCAGAAAAGGCTTAACGAATGCAACTACTGTGAGCAGAAGGCAGGGTCTACCAAACACAGGATGCCAGTCCATTCATGGGGGATAAACAAAGAAGAACTTACAAACATGCTAGGAGCCACCAACATGCTCAGATTGGCCTGGACTGAACAATGGCTGCATTAAACGGAAGGGCTAATGTAGGAAAAGTCACCACTAGCCTTACTTCCCACTTTGACAAGTATAGCTTTCTGTAACTGAAATGTCAACAATTTATAATTATCCACCCACTCAATCAGTACCTTGTGCAGCTTTTACAGCCAGTAGTGTTTTAGGATAAGTCTCCATTAGTTTTGAACAATGCGGTGGAGAAATTCCATTCCTCCTTGCGGAAATTAGTACCAAGTTGTACCAAGTTACTTGGGAAGTGGTGGCAGATAGTGATTTTTAAGTCTCGGCAAAGATGTTGAGTGGGGTTAATATAAAAATACTGACTGGACCACTTGGACCTCAATTTTCTTGATTGCAGTGTGCTTTTAGGTCATTGTCCTGTTGAAAGATAAGACCCTTTCCTAGTTTAAGCTTTCTGGAACAGGGGAGTGGGTTTTCCTCCAGGATCTGTCTGTGCTGGTCACCATTCATCTTCCTGTCAGTCCAGATAAGATTAATAATCCCTGGTTCTGAAAAACATATCCACAAGATGATGTCGCCACCATCACATTTTACCACAGGAGGGATGGTGTTTTCTGGCTAATGGGCAGATGTGACTTTCTGCCATATCTTTGCAGTATCTTCCAAGTAACATTTTGTAAATTCTTCATGGTTAAGGACATTTGCTTTCTCCTTACCATTTTTCCATAAATGTGTAATGTTTTGTATGATAAAAGAAGACACTGATGTTTTATTACAAAGGCACAAATTGTAGTGGGACAGTCCAGGCAGAAGCCAGAGAGAGCAAGACAGAATCCAAATCGGCAGGCAAGGTGAAGGTTGGGGGACAGGCAGCGGACAGGCGGTGGTCAGGCGGGGGACAAGTGGTGGACAGGCGGGGAACAGGTGGTGGTCAGCCGGGGTACAGGTGGTGGTCAGGCGGGGGACAGGTGGTGGTCAGGCAGGAGACAGGTGGGGGACAGGCGGTGGTCAGGTGGGGGACAGGTGGGGGACAGGCGGGGGACAGGCGGTGGTCAGCCGGGGTACAGGTGGGGGACAGGTGGGGAACAGGTGGTGGTCAGGCGGGGGACAGGTGGGGGACAGGCGGTGGTCAGGCAGGGGACAGGTGGTGGTCAAGCGGGGGACAGGCGGTGGTCATGCGATGAGAGACAGGCTATCAGAGGACAAGGCATAACTCAGAGTTTAGGGGTGAATACGATATCAGAAGTAAACTAGGCAGGCAGGAAGAAATTGCAAGGGAAACAATTAAACTGCCAGTAAGGAAAAAATCTCAAGTGTGGTAGATGTGCCCAAAACACTAAATGTTTGAGGCTAATCAGGAACACCTGACAACAGCTGGAAGGGGCATGGCCCAAAATAACATCCAGCAGTGATTATATTATTAGAACGTGGGCAGGAGCAGGCTTCCCTGGCTAGGTGACAGTGATACAATGAGCATGACAACATCACCTCAGAGAGATCTCAGCAGGCATACTAATCAGAACAGAGCTCCAGCATACCCCTATGATCACAAGTGTGACCTAAACGGAATAGATATTGACAAAAATTACTTTTGTGGGCTGTATGAAGCGAAATATCAAGGAGGGGAAGAGGAAATACAAAAGAAAGTTGGACATTCTTTACGCAGAGACAGCAGAGGTTGGAAAGGGAGGTTTACAGATGTCATCTTGTGAACACAGTGATTTGAAAGGTCTGAAGGTATCTTCTTCAAACTTCCCAGGAACATTGTACATGTGAGTAATTTTCAAACTGTAGGGCATGAAATAATTTTCTGAGTATTGTAAAATCAAGTGTATAATGTTTTTTTATTACCAGCCTCCCTGTTCTGCAAATTGTATTGGATCTAAACCGGTCCACTGAAGATGCCATGTCCTTTGCCCTCCATCTGCTCTTTTCCCATATTGAAAGGAAGAACACGTACTGTATGTGAGTATTCTGTTCCTTTCCTTCAGTTCAGCATTCAACATCATCATTAGGGTGTCCCAAAAATACTAAAACTGTTGAAAAGTATAAGTCTCACCCTCCAAAAAGTTTCGTATAGGTAAGTTGTTCTCAGAGAAAACAAATTGAACCTAATCAGAAATTATTTAGGGGTGCCTGAAAGGGGTCAAATTTGGAAATTTTACCTATTGAAATTGAAAATTTCACTGTGTTTGACCTGATGTAATTCCGGAATTACAATTGCTGCAAATATGTCATTGCTAATCTTACTATAACTTAGCGTCCTGAATAAGAATATAAAAGCGAATTAGATGTTGTACTAATGACTTGGCAGATAAATTATAACAAAATTAGCAAATCTAGCATTGCAAGTCACGTTTAGTATTACACGCATCTGCTCGACTGGCCTCTAATATACTATTACCTACATTGTTACACTACAGTGTGCATGTAAATTACACAAACATTATACAGTCAATTGTCTTGGCTACAATTTACATCTTCAGTTTATTTTCAAGTTGCTTTTGCTAGCGCTAGCTACTATTATTGTCATATATTTGTCAATCATAGAACTTTGACAGTCCAATAACCTATATGTTGTGCATTGCCTTCACTGTCAGGTGAGGATAGTTTTTACGATGGTTCTCAACGACTTGCAGAAGATATTGCTTTTGTGTTTCATCAATTGCAGTTTCGTTGAAGTCTTGAATCAGTGCAACCCCTCGCTCTGCGCAGTCATTGACACATGCTAAATGACGGGCAACAGTGCTTGCAGTTAGGTAAGACTGATTCTCACCCCATGATTCAACTGGAAGATCTAAGAAGCTGTCATCAAGCTGCATAATGCTGAACAGTGATTTTGATATCTGTGCTGGTCGGAAGGGTTGTCAGGAGGTGCGACCCACGTTCAGTTGTCATTTTCATCACCAGCAGACACTTGTCATCAATTGTCGCCAAGTCAGAGAACAGAGCCAGGCTGGCCAATTCTGGACTCAGATACCACGGGTGTCGTTTAACATCAGCCAGTCCAACCATCTTGATGGCTTTATCTTCAAAAGCATTTAGTCTTTCGATCAGTAACTTGTCGTTGACTGGAGCATCAACTGCCGAGGCGCTTGTATACCAAGACTGAAGGAATACGAGAACAACAAATTGATTGAATCGTTTCAGACTTTGAAGTTCACGACTTGACAATTTGAGCATTGTCTTGTTTCCAAAATGCAGCAACTCCATCTTTTTTTTTTGTGATTCTACCTTTTATTTGCATTTCCAAACCAACAAAAACAGACACATACACCATAAAAAGTGCACACAAACACAAAAGACAAAGGAGGAACAA
>JAODLD010000485.1:0-10581 GCA_026781065.1 Mormyrops boulengeri | reverse complement strand
ATGATATTTGAAGAAATGTGTGATCATGCCCCAGTCAGTGAAAGTGTGTTTCCTACCCCTAGTGCCCAGAGGGTTAATGCTAAGTAAGCATATAACTGTGTTGCTCTGACACCCCTGGGCAGTTGTGACTACAGTCCGATGCATCCTACCCCCACATACGCACCAATAATTCTATGGCTACCAGTTATGTGAAGAAGTGAACAATAGAAGCTGAGGAGGCTCTGCAAGACAGTTTAAAGACGACAAATTGGGACGTGCTCTATGATTCATACAGGGAGGGCACACAGGACTCAGCCACTGTAACATAGACTATGACCACTTTTGTGTGAACAACACATTCCTACAAAATCAGTGTGATTTCCCAATAACAAACTCTGATTCATAAATGATGTAAAGGACCTACTTAGGAAGAAGAAGAGGGCCTTCAGGTCTGGACACAACAAGGAGATGGCAAGAGTGCAGACAGAGCTGAAGATCCACTTCTTTGACAGGAATAACTGCCACAGGAACAAACTAAGGCACAAGCTACAGCAGTTCAGTGTAAATCATGCAGTGGGATGAGGACCATCACCAGCTACAAACAGGCAGAAAATGTTTGAAGGGAGCATGTACAGGACTTATGAGTTGAATTTGTCCTTCAGCAGATTTTACCCTTACTTGCCAGGCTAGCCATCCCCCGACAGGTCACTGTGACTTATCCACCAAAGACACCAAACCCAAGGTCACCACCCCCACTCTACTTCCCAGCCTGCTGGTCTCCACTGACCATGTCAGGAAAGAACTGGAGAATCTCTGCACAAGCAAGGCTGCAGGGCCTGATGGAATCAGCTCCAGAGTATCGAGGACAAGTGTCAGCCAGTTCTGCAGGGTCCTTCAATGCCTCTTCTCCCTTTCCCTGAGCCTTCAGAAAGTGCTTCATCTCTGGAAGACATCCCTATTCTAAAGAACGGGCGAACCATCTCCATTTAGAACTAACGGTGCTTTGATTTGTTAAACCATTGTAAAATGTAATTACGCACATATACAAGTGAATGCTCCTCAGAGTTTATAGTTATGTGTAAATTATCTAGATGTTTCCATGGAGAAACATCTCAATGTCTCTTGGAAAGACCTTAAGAGGCGAGTGGATAGTAGTTTGGACAAGTCCACCAGGCATCCCCCCCATCTATAACATGGCAT
The DNA here is from genome assembly GCA_026781065.1 of Mormyrops boulengeri. Classification (NCBI taxonomy): domain Eukaryota; kingdom Metazoa; phylum Chordata; class Actinopteri; order Osteoglossiformes; family Mormyridae; genus Mormyrops; species Mormyrops boulengeri. The sequence continues at coordinate 9,402 of JAODLD010000485.1, read as the reverse complement.
GGGGATGGTTAGGTCACCAGCACAAGAAACAATGACCGGCTTGCCTCCAGTGAAATATATTCTTTGCTTTTTCTTGCCTTTGCTTGTAGGGTATGATGTCTTTGGTCTTCGCTGCTGATCTTGGAGGTTCACTGTCTGCTCTCACATTGAAATTTTCCCCAGTCAGACAAGAAGATTGGCAGATATAGAATCAGTTTTATTGCATGCATGCAAGGTACACATTGTCACCACCATGCTACAATGGATCAAAATGCAGAACTCAAGCTAATAACAATTTAGAGGTTGCTTGAGGAAGGCTGCCTTTCACTTCAACTTTTGCAATCTTAGATGCAGGCTTTTCTTTACAGCTTTAGACTTTCTCCCTTTTGGTTGCTAGGTCACTAAGGGTCCTGACCTATTCCACCCTTAGTTCTTGCAGACCTTCATTATTCTTCTTTCACTACCTTTGTGATATTTTTGCAAGCATAAGACCATAATGTGATCATTTTTGGATTATTTAACTTATGCTTCTCCAAATGCATTTCCTTATATATTTTATAGTAGTATGCAGTGTATTTGATGAAAATAAGTTATTTGTCATTAACCTTTGCGCTATAAACACTTGTATAATTCATATAAATGATGCGACTTATTTGTTCTCTGCTCGTTCAAAAACAGAAGGAGCAAAGTTGTGATGCAAAATTGAAAAATAAATGCAGAGCGGGGGTATTTTCCCAAAAGCATAGTTTCATGTTTTATTCATCAACATTTTATCTATTGCATGTTATAAACTGTAAAAAGGCTTTTATTGTCTTTTCTTTTCTTACAATTCACACTAACTTTCCAAACTGATGGGTGTGGGGGAGTAGTGACAATAACATTCCAGACAGATGGACCATGGACAGTATGCAAACTATTACAGGTCTGTTGACATCTATCTCATCAATATCCATTGTGTTGGCCACTGCCTTTGGAAAAAAGTGTCAGATTTCTAATACTTTAGTAATCAAACCACATGAAATTTCTGAATGCTTCAACCACCTATGTGTATCCAACCCCTGTGTCTATACTGTATGCTCCAGAGGTCAAAGACCTTGGCTAGAATTGTTTGAAATTATTATTATTTTTTTTTACAATATTTCAGTACCTCTGAAAAGAGGTTTCTGAAAAGTGTTTGCAATTGATTTATAAAGGAAATAGATTAATAACATTTTTAATGGTCTTGGATCATTGATTCTGAGTTTGTGCTGAATAAAAGCATATACAGTATGGAACTTTGGGATAAATATTTTTTTTTAGACTACCTCAAGAGTCTCTCTAACAAATACCAAAACTAGGAATCTTTAACTAGGACCAACCGTTCCAGGGTCTTCATTAGGTGATATGTAAGCACCACCGGCCTGTAGCTGTTGAGGTCTTTAGGCTGCGGCGTCTTCGGTACTGGTATCACACAAGATGTTTTCCATTGCTGTGAAGATGGCTGAGGAATGGAGGGCAGGACATGGAGAGGGGCAGATGATGAATCAAACCTGTAAAAGAAGTGCGCTCTTTGTAGCCCCTCCAGATTCCACTTTTTTTACATTATTTAGCTGCAGCTGGTTCTCCGTCTTCCTTTTGTAGATGACTTTCCCTGCTCTGATTGCTCTCCTCAGCTCTCTCTGAACACTCTTCAGCTCCTCCTTGTCTCCTGACTCAAAGGCTCTCTTTTTCTTTTTAAGGAGAGCCTTAATGTCTGGAGTGATCCATGGTTTGTTGTTAGAGAAACACCTAACAGTCCTGGAGGGCACGGCAATATCTACACAAAAGTTGATACAGTCCGTTATACAGTGCACCAGACTGTCAATGTCCTTCTCGTTGTAATCACAGAGCACATCCCACATAGTGGTATCAAAACAGTCTTTTAGAGCCTCTTCAGCCTCATCAGACCATCTTTTCACTTTGCAGGGGACTGTTGGTTCCCTGCGTACTAAAGGTTTGTACACTGGGAAAACACCAGGTTGTGATCCGATCTTCCCAGGGGAGGGAGAGGTGATGAGTTATATGCTCCCTTTGTGTTGGCATATAGTTGGTCCAGTGTTTTCTTCCCTCTTGTGAAGCATGTAACATATTGAGTGAATAAGGGTAAAGTGGAGTCTAGAGAGATATGATTAAAGTCACCAGAGATGAGATGGAGAGCATGAGGGTGCTGTGTCTGCAGTTTGCTGGTCGTAGAATGAATGGCATCACATGCAGCATCCGCATTAGCAGAGGGGGGAATGTACGCAGCTATAAGGATAACATGCGAGGATTCCCTTGGAAGGTAGTATGGTCTCATCCTAACGACTAGCAGCTCAATGTCTCTGCTGCAGAGTTTCTCCTTACTAGTGATATGTCCAGTATCGTACCATTTCTCAATAATGAATACTGCTAGTCCTCCACCTTTCCTCTTGCCGCTCTCTCTTGTCCTGTCTGCCCGTGTCAGATGAAATCCATGTAGCACAGCATTGGTGTCCGGTGTTAGCGCAGTTAGCCATGTCTCCGTTAGCACCATGATGCTACTCTCCCGGTACTCCCTCTGATGCCTGGTTAGCACCGCTAGCTCATCCATTTTGCTGGGAAGAGATCTTACATTTCCCATAATAATGGAGGGGAGAACAGGATTATACCGTCTCCTTCTGGCACGGCACTCCCTCCCAGCACGGCTTCCCCGTGTCTTCCTTCTCAGTTCGCAGGGAGTTTCAGGTTGCTCTCGGTGTAGCGTAGCTATGCTACGCAGTGCCAGCAACTGATCACGCGTGTAAACAATAGAGTTGCGGCTGCTCTCTGAGTCTCCAAACATGGGCGTAAACGTAAAAAATGAAACAGTAAAGTGGCTAGTGCAAACACCAAAGTACTATAAATATCCATGATCTGAGTATGGAACTAAATTAAAAAGTTTAGCGTTAAGGAAAGAAAAGAAAAAGCTCAACAACGAGCTGGAGCTACTGTAAAAGGCAGCCACTCGTGCAGTGCCGAAAGACAATAAACAAGCAAGGCTGGCCTCAGACCCAAGACTGCATGATTACAGCCTCAGTGCCACACACTGAACCCACTGAGATATGCGATGGCCCAGGGAAACAGGAGAAAAAACATACATGGGTTTGACAAGGAGTGATGGGACGGGATGGCCAGCGACCCCTGCTAGCTAGATGAACAGACACAAAGGGTAGGGTCGGACAGCTGCTAAATCTGATCATTTTTACTACTTTAAATACAAATGTTCCTCATTTTGGTTCGATAACAATGCACATTCAGTAGTCATAAAACTTTTTGATCTCTTCCCAATTATATGCCAGGTGATACTTTATACGGATGCAAGGGTGATGGCAACATCGACCCAGCCATGTTACTATAATGATTGCGAGCATAAACATCTCATACAGTGCATGTTGTTAGTTTAACCCTCTGGGGCCTAGGGGTAGGAAACACACATTCACTAACTGGGGCATGATCACACATTTCTTCAAATATAAACTTGGCAAATAAATTATTTCTTGTATATTTGTTTTGCCATTACACTCATCTTTATTTTAATGTATATTGTAAATATTTCAGATTTATGTTAAGTTTGTAATTTGACATCAAAGTATAGACATTGCAAAATGCAGTTTGGAACACTTGCAGAAACATTATAGAAGTACATAGTAAGCAATGGTGGCAGTTTATTTTGATCTCAGATCACCAACGTCTTGGCTACATGAAGATAACTAAATGGTGCAGTTGCAGCATTCAGTGGGATAACTGAATGGAATTCCATTGAATATTTGGGAGCTCTTATGTGTAAGCATGTGTCATTCACACCTGGCCACATCGCCCCCCGCTGTTTCAGTATCTTCCCCCTTGCTAGCATAGCAACAAATGCCTTCTTTTGTAACTTGTTGATATTCTCTCTAGCAGCACTTGCTATTTCCTTGGCAGATTTCACAGGCCACTCCTGCACTGGCAAACTCAAGAACTTTGGCCCCTCCTGCCACTCTGAATCCTCATCTAGCTCTTGAGGCCTGGCTCCTCTGGTGATTGTATCAGCAATGTTTTGTGGACCTGGAACCCACCACCAGTCTTGAATCTGTGTGCTGCTTTGAATTTCTCCAATTCAATTCGCGAAGAAAGTTTGATAGCCATAGTTTTCCCGCTGTATTGCACCCAGGGTAGTTTGGCTGTCAACAAGATGGTACCACTTCTCCACTTGGATTCGGCTGTGCATTTCAAAATACCTCTTCAGGCATGTTGCAAATACGGCTCCACACATCTCTGCTTTCACAACATCACCTCTATGGTCCAAAGGAGTTAGCTTGGCTTTTGACTCAACCAGCCGGATAACAGCACCCTGGTCAGGCCACCTGGATCATACAGCCCTGCTACCTGGCTGAGCAGTTCCCTTCGTCTCAGGGGGTTTGGTGTCTGGGCTCTAACCTGATTCTGAAGAAGTACTTGGCCAAGCCGCATCTTTTTCTTTCTCTTTTTGCAGCTTATCCTCTTCAACTATGTAGCCCTGGCCAAGAGGTTTGTTGTCCTCCTCACCCATTTGGTTTGGCAATTGGTTTGGCTATTGTTCCTGACCTAGCTTTTTCCTTGTCTCCCAGCTCATCACCACACTTCTTCCTCCTACCTTGGCCTGAAAAGACCCACGGCTTGAAAAGCCCCGGCTTTTAGAATACGCTCCACATTTGATGTGATGGTTTTCAAGCGGTCTAGGTCATTGTGTGATGTAAGAATGTCATTAACATAGCTATCATGCTGCAGTATCTGGTGCTCTTCCTCAAGATGCAAAAAGCGAGGGAGGTTGGCAGTCTCACGCATTGCTAACTGCGCCATGCACCCTGCTGGTTTGTCTCCAATGTTCACCCTGGTGATTGCATACTCTCCCAGCACTTCCCCATCTGATTCTCGCCACAGGAATATATGCAGGTGCATTTCTCGGTCTTCAAGCCAGACAGAGTTGTACATCTTTTTTATGTCACCCAGAGCAGCAAACACACCACCCCGGAATCCAAGGAGAACAGCACAGATCTGGTTGACCACATCTGGACCCTTCATCAGAAAGTCATTCAAGCTCACAGCTCTGAATTTCTGGCTGCTGTTCCAAAGAAGCCTCACAGGTGTTGTCACAGAATGCGGGTTTGGAGCGATAAGGAGGCTAACATACCACACTGGCCCATCCCAGTTAGCAAGGACATCTTTGGACAACTTAATTGTGGCCCCTCGAGCGACTATATCATAGACTTGAGCAGTATAGGCAGTTTTCCATTCAGGTTCTTTGGAGAGCTGCTTCTCTGTCCTAAAGAATGCAGCCTCAACTACTTTCCTGTTGTTTGGAAGGGAAGCTGGATCCTCTATCCAGGGATACTTAGCATGCCAATGCTTCTCCTTGCTGTGACGGTCACTTGTGACATACGTGAGCCCCTTTCGCAACACTTGAAGCTCTCACTCTTCAGCAAGCATCATCTCTTTGCCCCCTGGCTGACAGTTTCCACAACGGCAGCCCCCACATCTTGGTTCACATGCAGCGCCAATACTATCCCATCTCCACCATTCTAGGAAGTCACGGTTGGTGGTTAAAATCTTTGATTCTTGGAGGTTGAAACCACCCCTGGTGGAAATAATTCTGGGACCATGGCGATACGCTCCTCATACTTTACAGCAGCCATTCTCATAGACCTAGCAAAGTGGGTTTTAGACATGTGGACTGAGACATCGATCTCTTCAAAGAGGTCTGGATGGGCTCCTCCAACTGTCTTCCCCAGTGGCCCATCCCACAGCACAAGGTCCCCAATAATCCAAACTCTCTGGGGTGCTAGCTTGCCATCTCGATGGCTTATCAACAGGCTTATCTCCTTAGGTCTCACAAGTTCTTCAGCTGGCACATCTGGAAAGAACTTTTGCAGCTGTTTGCCCATCACACTTTTGTGGATGTCTGCAATGCTATCTAATGCATAGCAAACCAACTGTTAGGAACATTGAGTACCCTTTGGAGTCTTCACTCGAATCTTAAGAAGATACCTTTTAGTTACCACCTGGATTTTCATCCCGCCAACACCATGGACAACGAGAGTGATATCCTCACTTCTGAGTTTCAGTCTACTTGTAGCTGTGTGAGTAATATAATTTGTGTCTGAAGCCAAATCAATCAAAGTCCCAATTCACTGTCCAGCATTAGCGGTGACCTCAAGCATGTGAACTGGTAGTTCTGGACTGGAGTGTTTTTGATACAGTGTTTGAGAAGACATCTAGGCATTGTTGTGCCAGCTCTGGTGCAAGTTTGCTGAGAAATTTCTCTTGTTCATCAGTGTAGTTCTTCTTACCTTCCTTTTGCTCTGAGCCATATCTGCTCCTTTTTGGAACCGTGTTATTTTTCCTCATCTCAGCATTTGGGCACAGGTAAAAATGATGCTCTGAGACATGCTCACCTTTACAGTCTTGGTGTTTGCTCAGATCAGCTTCTTTCTGTGGTTTGCATCACCACAGACTACACACCCTGCATGGTCATCCCCTGACTCAGTAACTTTTGTTCTAGCATGTCTTGGCTCAGGTCGCGCTGAAAAACGTCGTCCCTCAGTTGCTCAAGCTGCTCATATATGCTCTCTTGCTCTTTGAGGAACATTAACAGAAGCCAAACCTGTTGTGTGGAGCTACAGCATTCCACCTATCAGCCACGTAGACAAGCCACTTTCTTGAGAGTCTCTGGAGGCTTACTTTCTATTGACTTTATTACCAATGGATTTTTTATAGCTCCAGTGTCCCCAAGGTCTTAAAGTGACTTCTCAACAGCTTGAATGAGCTCCACTATGTTCTGTGGCTGATAACTTTTCACCGCTGGCATTTTCTGCAACTCCTCCACTATTTCAATGGCAATGGAGGCTTGATTCCCATAATGATTCTCCAAGACACGGAAGATATCTCCTGCAGTGTTATAGGCAGTCAGTCGGAGGTCTCTGGTGATTTTTTTCGTCCAGGCAGTCCAACAACTGAATTTTCTTCACCTCTTTTGAGCCTGTTTGCTCACCTTGCCTTTACAATGCCTTCCACTCCTTTCTACATCTGTGAAAGTCTTGTTTAATGTCAGTGAAACTAGGCAGAGCTACTGGCTTCAATCTAATGGCTGGTGTAGGAACCATCCACTGGCCCAATGGTGGAATCCAATTGGACAGCTGAAGGCTTAGAATGCGGGTAGGTCCTTCCGGAGCGCTCCTGTAAAGTTACTTACCCTTTTAGGTAAAATTGAATGATATCTGACTCCAATTTAATGAAAGATCTTTTATTATGTTTCAGTCATGACATTTCTGTTATTCAGATTACTCCTGGGCTGTGCCTTCTATTGCTGAACTCCCATTACCCCGGGCAGTGGAATACACCAGACTTGCCTCAGCCGAGAAGGCGATCCGCGGGTCTGCTATGCAGGGCTCTGTTTAGATGGTGGAAGCTCCCTACAGTGTAATACAATGTCAACTTGGACAACTGTTCGGGCCCGGCAACTCCTAATGCCTCAGAGGTTCAGCAGACCATTGCCGTATCTGAGCTAGTGAAGGCCACAGAGGTTAAGCCGGTGTATGCCGTAACTCAGTGTGTGCATGCCTCAGAGGTTAAGCCGGTATTTTGCCGTAACTCCGCGTGTGCGTGGTCCAGAGGTTGAGCTGGCCTTTGCCATAACTCAGCATGTGCGCACCTCAGAGGCGGAGACGGTCTTTTTACCGTAACCCAGCATGTACACACCTCAGAGGCAGAGCCGGTCTTTTGCCGTAACTCCATGTGTGCGTGCGTCAGAGGCTGGGCCGGTATTCACCGTAACTCAACTTGGGCAGTCGCATCGGGCCTCCGAGAGGCAGAGCCAGAGGCTGCAAAAGAGTGTACTAAACTCAGAAATAAAAATAAACATGAATAAAATAATAAAAAGAGAAGTAAACCCCAGTCTACGGGACTCATGTGGAGGGTAGCAAAGTCAGACAGCCAAGAAGCAATCAGAACACAGCTGATTTACAATTACTAAAGACCCATCAATTTAACCAAATATAACATTAAGGTAATTCTAACATGTGGCCACAATTCCTAAACTATACCATCCAATCAAAGACAATATAACAATTCCATACCTCAGCTGAGTGGACACATAGTAACTGCAGAAAATATCTGATTACAGATGGAGATTCACGCAGCACTATGTGGGAGCTCTGATTACAGAGTGACTCCCCCTGCTGCTCTGGAGCTCTTCCTTAAGTATTCCAAACCAAGTGACAGGATGTCTTTGAAGACCAAATTTACTGACCAAAGGTTATGATTGATTATTTTAGGGCCTGCTTTGATCTTGTGTGTGTGTCATGGAGACCTGCTAATCTTATCAATGCTCAGACCCTCAGCCAATCGAGTTGTTTTAAGAGGGGTGTGTGAAATCCTTTGTTCTACCAGGTGATAGGATCCTCCACTTTGGTGGATTTAGCCGTACTTTCTATATTTCTCTTATGTGAGAACATACTGCGTTGAGGTTGACAGTATTGTGCCTGTCGTACTGTGACCATTCAAACGAGACCAAACATGGGTGTATGTGTCCCTAATGTTAGTCTGAGGTAATACCTCCTGTGTTAATACTGTGAGTTAGCGGGTATAGGATGCATCTGTGTCTTGAGTCAATCAGACCTTATCGCTGGACTTTGGCTGCAGGGTTCTGGTAGCCCAGTGGGGGTGAAGTGCCCCTTCTGATGTAATGATCAGGTGACTTGGGTCGAGCCTTGTCGGAGCCGGTGGACCTTTACCTTAGGTCACTGGGTGGAGCACTGCAGGCTTGCCAGAGCCTTGCAATGACATATATTGGAAAAGAGTATGTCTTCCCTTTATATTTGGTGCTGGCCTGAAACTTCCCCAAACAGTCCAACTGACCACCCAGGCTGCATAGTGTAATATTAGATGGCTCTTCTGAGGAACTAATTTATTAAATGTCTCTTTTCCCATAATGATTGTATCAGCACCTGTGTCAATTTTGAATTTGACTGATGTTGTTCCAATTGTAAACTATTGCTCATTGTTCATCATTTTTGTTCACGTTTGTGACTGCACCCAGGAAATATAGTGTCACTAAAATTTTGGTCACTTCTCTAACTACTTTACTGCAACATTTCCTTTCTCAGTGACTGATCTTTTTGCATTTGTTGCATGTTGAATTCCTGGCTGGGCACATTTCCAGGTCTTTATGCTTCAATTTTCCACATTTTCCACATTTTGAGTCCTTGCTCTCCCCTTTCTATCTTTTTAGGTTTCTACAGTACTTGGGCTTTCCTCTGTTTGCTACGTTTCCTTGTATCTCCTGCACTGAAGTGTATCCCTTCCCCTGCTGGTGGACTTCACTGCATCATCCACCGACCTGTTTGCCCGGTAGGCAAACTGCAGGGGGTCCAGCTGGTGTCCTGTAATGGCCTT
>JAODLD010000484.1:0-10603 GCA_026781065.1 Mormyrops boulengeri | reverse complement strand
ATTTGAATCCAGGTAATCTACTATTTTCACTTGGATTATAGCTTCCATTACTTTTCCAGTTATGCAAGTTAAACTGAGTGGCCTATAGTTTGCTGGATTACTTCTATCCCTTTTTTAAATATGGGCGTTATATTAGCATGCTTCCAATCAGAAGGTACCACACCAGCAGCTAACGATTTCTGGATTAGTGAAGTTAAAGGTTGGCTAATAATATACCTCATCTCTTTTAAAACTATAGGTAAGATGCCATCAGGTCCCTGCGATTTATTTATTTTGAGCTTAGCTAGGCTATGTACCACATCAGCCTCAGTTATACATATATTGTTCATAGACAACGCTGTATTTGTACTAAATGGTGGTAAGTTACTCGTGTTCTCTACTTTGAACACCCGTGTAAAATAATCATTAAACTAACTTACTATATCAATTTCATTCTCATTTTCAATAGGCTATATGCACATGGGGTGCTGACGTATTTCCTGTAAAATCTTAGCCGGCTTAATCACTTCCGCTATCCATACATTAGATAGATAGATGGATAGATAAATAGTCTTTATTGCCATTTGCACAGGTGCGGGGCAGTACAAGTACCTTGGAATTCTAACCAGATGCCCAAGCCACCTCATCTGGCTCCTCTCAATGCGGAGGAGCAGCAACTCTACTCTGAGTACCTCCCGAATGACCGAGCTTCTCACACTCTCTAAGGGGGAGCCCAGCCACCCTGCGGAGAAAACTCATTTCGGCCACTTGTACAGTATTCGCGATCTCATTCTTTCGGTCACTACCCACAGCTCGTAACCATAGGTGAGGGTAGGAACATAGATCGACTGGTAAACCGAGAGCTTTCACCCGCATCACTGCTGACGCCGCACCGATCCGCCTGTCGATCTCCCGCTCCATCCTTCCCTCACTCGTGAACAAGACCCCGAGATACTTAAACTCCTCCACTTGAGGGAGGACCCCCTCCCTGACCCGGAGAGAGCATTCCACCCTTTTCTGGCTGAGGACCATGGTCTCGGATTTGGAGGTGCTGATTCTCAAACCAGCCACTTCACACTTGGCTGCGAACTGCTCAAGTGAGAGCCAAAGGTCACGGTCCGATGAAGCAAACAGAACCACATCATCTGCAAAAAGCAGAGACCTAATCCTGAGGTCACCAAACCGGACACCCTCAACACCCAGGCTGCGTCTAGACATTCTGTCCATAAAAGTTATGAACAGAATCGATGACAAAGGGCAGCCCTGGTGGAGTCCAACCCAGAAACAAGTGCCGACAATGCAGACCAAGCTCTGACACTGGTCATACAGGGACCGAACAGCCCTTACAAGGAAGCCCCGTACCCCATACTCCCGGAGCACTCCGCAAAGGACTCCCCGAGGGACACGGTCCAATGCCTTCTCCAAGTCCACAAAGCACATGTAGACTGGTTGGGCAAACTCCCACGCACCCTCCAGGACCCTGCCAAGAGTATAGAGCTGGTCCACTGTTCCACGGCCAGGGCTTAATCCACACTGTTCCACCTGAATCTGAGGTTCGACAATCCGATGGACCCTCCTCTCCAGGACCACCACCCCAGGCTGCCAATCCAGAGGAACTGCCCCGATGTCCACGCGATGCTGCAGATGTGTGTCAACCAGGACAGCCCTGCAACATCCAGAGCTTTGAGGAACTCTGGGCCGATCTCACCCACCCCCGGGGCCTGGCCACCGAAGAGCTTTTTAACCACCTCAGCGACCTCTGCCCCAGATATAGGGGAGTCCACCCCCAAGTCCCCAGACTCTGCTTCCTCATTGGAAGGCATGTCGGAGGTATTGAGGAGGTCGTCGAAGTATTCCTTCCACCTACCAACAATTTTCTGAGTTGAGGTCAGCAGCGCCCCATCCCCACCATATACAGTGTTGATGCTGCACCGCTTTCCTGCCCTGAGCTGCCGGACAGTGGACCAGAATCTCCTCAAAGCTGTCCGGAAGTCGTTCTCCATGGCCTCGCCAAACTCCTCCCACACCCAAGTTTTTGCCTCACTGACCGCCGAAGCCACATTCCGCTTGGTCTGCTGGTACCTCTCAGCTGCCTCTGGAGTCCCACAGGCTAAAAAGGCCTGATAGGACTCCTTCAGCTTGACGGCATCCCTCACCGCCAGTGTCCACCAGCAGGTTTGGGGGTTGCCGCCACGATAGGCACCGGCCACCTTACAGCCATAGCTCCAGTCAGCCGCCTCCATAATGGATGCACAGAACATGGTCCATTTGGCATTTGGACTCAATGTCCCCTGCCTCCCCCGGAACATGGGTGAAGTTCTGCCGGAAGTAGGAGTTGAAGCTCCTTCTGACAGGGGATTCCACCAGACATTCCCAGCAGACCCTCACTATATGCTTGACCGGCTTCCTCCCCCACCAGCGGAGCTAACCCACAACCAGGTGGTGATCGGTTGACAACTCCGCCCCTCTCCTCACCTGAGTGTCCAATACATGAGGCCGCAAGTCTGATGACACCACCAGAAAGTCGATCATTAAACTGCGGCCTAGGGTGTCCTGATGCCAAGTGCAAATATGGACACCCTTATGCTTGAACATGGTGTTCATTATGGACAATCCGTGGCGAGCACAGAAGTCCAATAACAAACCACCACTTGGGTACAGATCGGTGGGGGCATTCCTCCCAATCACGCACCTCTAGGTCTCAATGTCATTGCCTACGTGAGCACTGAAGTCCCCCAGCAGAACAAGGGAGTCCCCAGGAGAAGCACTCTCCAACACCCTTTCCAAGGGCTCCACAAAAGGTGGGTATTCTGAACTGCCGCTTAGTGCATAAGTGCAAACAACAGTCAGGACCTGTCCCCCCACCCGAAGGCAAAGGAAGGCTACCCTCTCATCTACTATGGTAAACCCCAATGTACAGGCGCAAAGCCAGGGGGCAATAAGTATGCCCACTCCTGCTATATCCTATATCTACATCCTATATCTAGTCGGAACTTCACAACCTCGCGCACCAGCTCATGCTTCTTCCCCACCAGAGAGGTGACATTCCATGTCCCTAGAGCTAGCCTCTGCACCCGAGGATCGGGCCGCCAAGGTCCCCGCCTTCAGCCACCGCCCAACTCACACTGCATCCGACCCCCTTGGCCCCTCCTACAGGTGTTGAGCCCATTGGAGGGGGGACCCCATTTTTATTAATTATAATTCTGATATTGTCATATAACATTCTACTTTCCTCTGCAGCTACATTAGGTGATCTATAACAAACCCTGACAGTTAGGCCATTCGAGTTTTTAGCATCTAGTTTTATCCATACAGTTTCTGTACTTTTGTTTTTATCAGTGAGTTCCCTTGCCTGCAAGTTTTTTTTACGTATACTGCAACACCACCTCCCTTATTGCCTATCCGGTCTCTACGGAATAACATGTAACCATCCATGTTATATTCTTCTCCATCATTGTCACTCATCCATGTTTCTGTCATTCCTATAATGTCATAATTGTCTGATGTAATTAAAGGCTCTAAATCATGAATTTTGTTTCTAATACTCCTAGCATTTAAATACAGACCGCAAAGGGTAGTCCTTTTACAGTGCCCACTTTTAATATCAATTGGGGCTTTCTGTCTCTCCCCACCTATATTCATAACTAACCTCCGTGCCCCCTAGTCCCTAGTTTAAACATTCCTCAACTACTCTACACATACGCCTCCCCAATACACTGGTCCCCCTATGGTTCAGATGCAACCTGTCCGGCTTGAACAGGTCCCACCTGTTCCAGAAGGTCTTCCAGTGCCCCATAAACCTAAACCCCTCATTCCTACACCACCCTTTTAGCCACGTGTTTAATCTCCTTATCTCAGCTAACTTAGCCTGGCTTGCACATGGTACAGGAAGTATTCCAGAGAATACTACCGTGGATGTTCTGCTTCTAAGCTTATCCACGACTTCAATAAATTTATCCTGCAGAACAGCCTTCCTGCCCTTGCCTATGTCGTTGGTGCCAACATGCACCATGACCACTGGATCCACCCCAGCTGGGGCCAAAAGCCTGTGCACACCATTCGGAAGGTCGCCTACCTTGGCACCAGGCAGGCAAGACACCGTACGGGACCCTCTATCACGGGCGCACACATAGCTGTCTACTCCTCTAATAACTGAATCCCCTACTACTATAACCTCCCTCTTCCTGGGGGGAGGGGGCTCCTCAGTGCCCAAGGACCCTCCTGCCTCCCCAGTCTCTTCTGGCTCTAAAGCTGGAAGCACCTGAAAGCGGTTAGACACTGTCACTTCAGGTGATGCTGCCTCTGTAAACTGTGTACGCCCTTTTCTACGTCTACGACCTACGTTCATCCAGCTCTCTTGACCTATCTGTTGTCCATTCTCCCCCCTCCCCGCTTGTGATGTACATACTGTCTCCCTAAAAGGTGTATTAACTCTCTCCTCTAACTCCTTGTTGTGTCGGATGAGAGCCACTTGCTCTTCAAGGTCAGGAACCTTCACCATGAGTGAGTCCACTAACTTACATCGCTCGCAGATGAAGTCCGACTGGACGCAAACATCCAGAAGTGCAAACATCCTGCAAACACAACATTGAGCTAGCCCTATAATTACTTGACTCACTATGACCCCGTCCTTTACTCCCAGCCAATTATATTTATATAGCGTATTTAACTTTTGGTCTAATTAACGTGCAGTTAATACAATAAAGTGCCGAGTACAATAAAACACTAAATTAAGACTTGCATTAAAATGGAACTTTTTAAATTATCTGATAGCGTCAGCGATAACAACCTTTGAAATTAAATGTTTAAAATAACCAAATTAACAATTACTTATCCGAGACTAACTTCCTACTGAACCACGTTTAACTAAAATTGAAGCGAAGTTGCTATTAGGACACCGAAAAACCACAAAAAATCCCTCTCAAAGCAGGCTACTGCCGGAACGGGAAAAAAAGTGGAAAATGTTCTCCCAGCTCCGACTGGCGACCGAGCAAAGCACAGGAGCAACTGTCCTTTTCTGAGTTAACCTTATCGACAATACTCGCGCTGTTTATTAACAAGGACAGACAAGCACTCACGCCGACTGAAGAAAAAAAATCCACCCACGTAACCATACTGGCGCACAAACACTCAAATCTACTTCCAAATTATTCCAGTCAACCGCTTCAACAGGCACACAACACAACACAAGTGCACACAGCGCCTACACCACTCCCTCACAGTGCAGCAATCCCAGCAGCCTCTACAGCAAAACTTGTGTCATCTGCATGTTATTGATTATTGATGGGTCACTTATATTGTGTATAGATTGGCTTTTTTACCCATTTATAAAGCTGAAGTTATTTGAGTTCAGTTTTTCACACTGATCCTGAATCCAGTGAGATGCTGCTCCACAACACACTTTTAAATAGAAGTGGTGAGAAAAGAGCACTACACTGCATCAGCCAGGTCTGCCTTCCAAAGCCATTCACAGTTCCTCCCATTTGTAGAACTTGACATATAACTGGAAAACCTCAGGGAGACCTTAGTTTACAGGCCTGGGCCCCGAACCACCCAGAGCTGTATTCCAGACCACTTCATGAGGAGCCCACAGGGATGCAAACTGATCAAAGAACGCCATCTAGTGGGGGCAAAAAATACCACAAATGGTAAGGCACTGATATCATGCATATTATATGGCCTTGTAACATGCTATTTTTATATCACTCATTTGTATTCAGTCTCATTGTGGTGGCAGTCATATCACAAAAAATATTTGATACAATACTTAAAACAATTTTGAAATTAATACTTTTTAATGTTTTGTACTCAAACTATGTTGTTGAGGCATGTATTTAATGAAAAGAGCATGGTTGTGGAATTTGCTATGCATGGTACAATATTTGGAGGCTACTTAAATTTCATCAGCTGCAACTGCTCCAAATGACATAGGCAGGTCCTACATGCCTACTAATGTATTATATATTTTTAATATTTTTCCCCTAACAGATTTGTTTGTTTTTCAGTTGAATCGTACAGGTTTTAGGTCACATTAACGGTGAGAAAAGTTTTGAAATTATTTATCGTGGCTGTGATTACTGTATATCACAGAAACCTGCCATTTTAGCAGGTGTGTGTACACTTCTTATATAGACTATATATCATCTTTTAAAACATGAATATCTGGAATGATCCAGTGACTGCTGCAGAAGGGCAGCAGAAAACCAGAGAAAGACCAGGTGACGACCTGGAGAAACTGCTGACAGGAGGGAATAGACCCCACTGGGGCTGGCATGGACTAGTGACTCATTCCAGCATGACCCACTGCTAGTCAGTGTTCCTGGATACACCCACCATTGCAAAGAAAATTTCAAATCAAAGCATATCCCCTGAGTCTGCGAGAGCGGATGGACTACATGTGAACAGACCAAGGAAAGAGATTGACAATGAACTAGATGTCTAGCACTTGACGGATCATCAGCACTGGCAGAACAAAAGCTGCAGAGATGCATCTGTGGCAGGTCAAAGCTAACATCAGAGTAGGGTCTTAAGATCGATCAAGGCAAAGAGAAGTGTCTTAATGAGCTCAGCAAGGGGCCTTGCAATGACCAGGACTTCTTAAGAAGTAGGTCAAATTAGTCAAGTGAAACCCAGTGGCAGGAGAACCCCCACAGTCTGCAGGGTATCAGCACCCCGAATGAAGCTCAACATAGCACAGACCCATCAGTGGGCTCCAGCTCAGAGGCCAACCAGCCACAGCCAGCAACAGAGAGGAAGATGGAAGGTGGTTTGGCAGAAAGGAACTATACCTGAAGTCTGGCGAAGGGTGGGAGGCATCCTGTTTGCAAAAGAAACTCATCATCCATCAGCCAGTTCCGGCAAATCAACCTTCTGAATGTGGAAGGAAAGGTCTGCTTTAGTGTGCTAGCCCAAAGGCTCTCAATATTCCTGCAAAGAAACAACTTTGTTGACGCATCAATCCAGAAAGCTGGGATACGTGGCTTTGCAGGATGTCTGGAGCATGCTAAGATCTTCTGGCACCAGATACAAATGGCTAAGAAGGAAAGAAGAGATCTACATGTGGTTTTCTTAGATCTTGCAAAAGCCTTTGGATCAGATCCTCATGAGATTCTGTGGACAGCTTTTAACTTTTTCTGTGTTCCAAAGAACATGACAAACTAAGTCAAGTCCTGTTTCTAGGATCTCCAGTTCTGTGTCACAACACAGAATAACACCACCACCACCTGGCAGCATCTGGAGATAGGCATTATGGCGGGCTGCACCATTTTTCCTCTGGCATTCATTAACAGGGAAGGAGTGGACTCCAACTGCAGCCGTGCTGGATGTTAAATCTGTCCTCCGGCATTGAGATATAGTAGGCCACGTCCAACAAGGCAGACAAGGTTTTAGCCTGGGAACAGAAACACCTACTGGCAGAAGGCAAACCCAAATGAATGCCGGACCATGGTAATAGAGGTGTGCAAACAGGAAGAAGCAGCCAGGTGGTCCAAAGCTGTAGGTCAGGCAAGATAGGGCTGCTGGACAAGGTGGGAGGCTGTTGAGAAGAGGAAACTCACGTGGAATGAACTGAGGATGGGGTGAAGCAGGCTGAGTTTTATCATCAAGGCCACATACTGTCAGGGTCAGCACCCGTCTGTCCACGTCTTTCATGTCTCCTACCTGTTTGACCAGCAGATGTTGCTGGCCATCCTGTCCTCCCCCATCATTGAAGTCTTTGGATGGCTGCATGGCTCAATGAGCTGAGTGTGTGGCTATCTATAAATTCCTCAGCTGTGTGTTCAAATCCTGCCTCCTCTATTTTTGTATTTTTGTAGATTTTGTTCCCTAGTGTTTCATTTGTGTCAGTTTTCTAGTTCCTGTGTTTTGTGATTTGAATTTAGTTTTGGGTTTTTTTGCTTTGTGCCCATGGAAGTGTTTTACTCCCCTAGTGTTAGACTCTGTTTCCTAGTTTGAGTTCATGATTTAGTTTATTAGATTCACATGTTGCCTGTTTTACCAGCCCATGTTAATTGTTCTCACCTGTCTTGCGTTATTCTTGTTGGCCCTCAGTATTTAAGTTCCTGCCTTAGTTCAGTTCCCGAGTGGGTCGTTGTATTTCATGTGCTTTTCAATAGGTGCTTGAGAAGTTCCCCTGTGTTGTTCAATTTTTGTATTTTGTTCCTTGCCTACCTGCTCCTTGTTGCACTGACTTTTTGTTAGAGATGGCAATTTCGAATCATAAAAACAATGTTTCGAAACACTAGTTGTGCACAGCCTGCTGGCAAAAACCGGAAGTGCAGCTATAGCAAATACGGCAGAATAGAAGCCTATTGCTGAAAGTTTCGAATGTCACGGAGCTCGAACTGTCAGAAATGTGCATAATGCGACGTAATTTCTTTTTGATTATTTTTATATTCGGTCATAGGTAGCCTATATCTGCAGTTAGCGTGTGATAACTTTGGCAACCGTAATTCAACTAGTACGAATCATAAAAACGTTATTAATGTCTCTTGTGTATTGTCGCGAAACCTTTCTTGCACCAATATCAGAAGCAGAGAAGAGGATGTTAGCAATATTATGAACAAGTCTGCATGTCCACTTCAGTGGCCTCTATAATGGAGCATATTTAGCCACCATGCTGTGATAAAAATCCTACTGGGGATTATTGCTGCCCGAAGCCGCCTGACACCCGGTGACCGACATCACACTTTCTCCAGATGTCACACTCCCCATCCATAGCCATAATACGTCAGGAAGCATCCTCTCTTGTTATAATACAATCCGGTGCCGTGTGTTCTAACTTCACATAATTTATTTGCAGATGATTATTATTCTCATCTTTAAATATTCACGTTTAGTCTCACATTCTGCTGCTGAAGACTTTACATCCATTTGTGTACTGTGTACTTTTTAAATCTGCTGCAGTATGTTTACTTTGCTCGCACCATGTGTACAGTCTTTGTACCTTGTCTGTTTGGCCTTATCTGCATTATTTGCATGTTTGTATGTACCAGAATTTCCCCCAGTCAATACAGTCAATCAAAACTTAAATTGGGTCTTATGTCATTTATAGAGATTATTTGTTCCCCTGGTTGTGTATTGTTAAAACATAATTTCTGTATTTACATACCATCCAAGTATTGATTGTGCATAGTAATTAATTAGCTACTGTGGTTAGAATACTCATCCTATCTACGTTTGTGTATGTTGAGCAGGTTACAGGAATAATAATAATCGCCAAGCTACTCGCTCAAACCGACAACGCCACAAACGCCCAACACGCACCGGTTTTTTCCCTCGCCGTGAACAATGACATGGAGGTCACGTGGTCATCCTGGGTGCCGAAATCGCCATCTCTACTTTTTGTAGTTAGTATTTGTTTTTCCCTATCTGCCTATTGACCCCTCATGGTCCGTTTTGTTTTTCAGTGTTCCTCATGTATTCAGTTCTGTTAATAAACCCCCGCCAGTGAGTCGTCCACCAACTTCCCGGCCTGCACTATGCCACGCCCCCGTACCAGAACTGCCCTAGATTTTGTTACATATGACGTCCTCACTTCTCTTACAAAATTAAATCTCTGGCTGAGAGAGGATCCGGCTGGTCCTCTGTGTACAGCTCCAGCAACCCTCAAGCACATGTTAGTCAGATCCAAGACCAGCCTAACATAAGGCAGATATACTTGGTAACACTATCAAGTGTTAAAGTTCTTGACACTTGAATTAGAGAGCGGGTAACCATCAATACCATACCTCGCAACAAGCAGGCAGCACCCCAACAACCTCCATCCTTCATTTGAGAAGAGGAAAAACCTAAGACTAACCCTTCACATCTCGAGTCAGAACGACTGAATATGGCCAGGGACTGGGAAATGTGAGTCGACCTAGGCCAGAGACTCATTTTCCCATTGGAGATTGCAACAACCACCTTGCAATCAGGCCTGTGGCCTGTACTACGAAGCGGGATTACTGGCTTATCGGGGTAACTTGTCAGATTTAAGGTAGTCTGGGCAAAATGTAAGTGAACGAATATGAAGTCCATTTAAATTGTGGTACCTTAAATCCTACAAGTTACCCAGATATGCCAGTAACCCCGCTTCGTAGTACAGGCCACCAGTCTTCTGGTCCAACTCCTGCAAACATGCCTACATCCTCAAGCTAACAGTCCCGTGGGAGGATGCAGTTGACGAAGCTCACGAACTTAAAAAGCTGCGGTACACCAACCTAGCAGCTGAAGCAGAGGACAGGATACAATGTGAAAGTATGCCCAGTTGCAGTGGGGTGCAGGGGTTTTGTTGCCAGGGAAATAGGTGTCAGAGGCCAAGCCCATAGGAAAGTAATCAAGGAGCTGGCCACTGGCTGTGTCTGAAAAGGAAAGGTGCTGCTTAGAGTACCATGCTGGCCAGCTGACCATGAGACACACCTAGGTCTGATCAGCCTGTGGTGGGCCTGCCTCAGCGGAGGGTGTCATGTGATAAAGGGTCGAAACACCCAATGATACGGAGGTACACAACGGATGTGTCCTTGTGGTGGCAACGTCTCCTAGTGGGCATCTGCAAAAAAATGCCCTCAGAAGACATAAGAACATAAGAACATAAGAAATTTACAAACGAGAGGAGGCCATTCGGCCCATCAAGCTCGTTTGGGGA
>JAODLD010000483.1:0-10606 GCA_026781065.1 Mormyrops boulengeri | reverse complement strand
GCTGAGCTGAATCTGTTCAGCCTCGTGCAAAGGAGATTAAGGGGGGACATGATCCAGGTATATAAGATTCTAACAGGGCCCGATGCTGTTCTGCCAGATGGCTACTTTAATATTAGTTTAAATACTGGACAAACTAGCAGATGTCATGTCCAAAATGACTGCATATCCAAGTAAGGACCAATATGAAAGTGTAGCCACAGCTCTTGTGGCAAAGCATCCTTCTCTGAGGGAGCCGGGTTCTGCCAAAGAATGGTATTGCTGGGTATTCAGCTTAAAATTCAAGATGGGAAATTACCATCAGAGGTTGATGGCAGCTGGATATCCTGAAGTTCTTGTAAATAAGAGAAAGACAGGACAGACAAATAGCAAGGCAATCAAGAAATCAAAGAAGGGAGAGATACACTACCTGCCGGATCCACCAGAAAGACAAAGTGTAGTGAAATCAGAGGAGAATCAGACAACCATGTTTTTAGAGGTGCAGAAGAGTGCTCCAAATTTTCAGCTCCTTGATGAACTGATGATGGCATCATTTTCTCCGCAAAGAAAGGAAATCATCGGTGATGAGCCACTTATCACTGTAGTCATGGACAGGTGGCCTGCATTGTTTAATGAGAGACAGGTAACCAGTGCCAACTAAGACATCCACAGTATTATGGTGAACTACAATGACATGCTATATTCATTTACTTAAGCATTAATGTTATCCGACTGCTTGAAATTTGTAGGTGTCATAAATATACTTTCATTTTTGCTGTCTTATATATCTTTCAGATAAGTGCAGAGTTCCAAAGAATCGTCACTACAGATCTGCTGCAGTCATTCCTGGATGGGCTAGATGACTTGGTGCCAAGTCTCTTAGAACTGTACAAAGCAGGTGTTACATCAAGAAGGAGGCTGACCCTTAGCAGTATTCTACAGTGTTTTCATAAGGAGGCACGTATAGAAATAAACTTGTCAATGTGTACTAAATAACTGTCAGCCTAAGTAATGTAATCACTTTTATTTGTCTGTACTTGTACATAGGATATAAACCAGAACAGAAGAACAGCTCCCCTACTTGGTCTTCCATGTTTTTTTTTTTCCGAGGATACTTCTGCGATAATCAGGATGTGTGATGTAAGGAAATTTATTTCCACATTGATAAGACACTGATAATACTGGATTCAGTGCTGACTGAAATATGATCATTGTAATATGTTAATTATGTGAGTTGATTTTATACATTATCTTGCAGTGCAGTCCAAATTGTGAATAAGCTCTGCACCAAATCAAAAGAACATGTGGGGATTAGTCAATCTGAATTCTATCCAGAGTAATTTTACTGTGCGTATCTTGACCTCAGCTGTATAGTATGTTACTTGATAGCATAAAATGTAAGTTTAAATCTGCCCATTTGTTTTAGGCTCATGGTCAAACCCTGGATATCATCATGAAGGGGATGTGGGTAGGACTTCTGATTGGACATGAAGGCGGTTTGCATGATGCTTTTCCTCTTGAAATCTTCAGTGTGGCTGTGGTGGTAGAGGAGAAGATCATTCTTCATGGCCTCAGAGATGTGCCTACTGGTTTTGCTATGCTAATGGGCACCATCTACTGCCTTAATCTGGAGTACCCTCGCAGTATGAAGTACTCATTTGAATTTATGCAAAGGGTCATCATGAAGATAAAACCCAACCAGTGCTTTGCTGGGATACATGGACTTAGAAACAGACTGCTGCAGAATTGTTTATAGACGGCTGACTGCACATCTCAAACTGGGAGGAAACGGTCACACTGCAGTGTTAAATATTGCTTCCACAGAGCCAGTGATGTATTTTTATGTTCGTTGTTTGAAAACAATGTAGTTTGAATGTTCTCAGGAGTTGTTAATAAGTAGAGAGGGACAGAGAGTAAGAGAGGAGAGAGAAGGTGAGGCAAGTAGAGAGAGGGATAGAGAGTAAGAGGGGAGAGATAAGGTGAGGCAAGTACAGAGAGGGATAGAGAGTAAGAGGGGAGAGAGAAGGTGAGGCAAGTAGAAAGAGGGATAGAGAGTAAGAGGGGAGAGAGAAGGTGAGGCAAGTAGAGAGAGGAATAGAGAGTAAGAGGGGAGAGAGAATGTAAGGCAAATAGAGAGGGATAGAGAGTAAGAGGGGAGACAGAAGGTGAGGCAAGTAGAGAGAGAGATAGAGAGTAAGAGGGGAGACAGAAGGTGAGGCAAGTAGAAAGGGTGTTAAATATTGCTTCCACAGAGCCAGTGATGTATCTTCATGTTCTTATTTTGCTTTTAAAGCAATGTAGTTTGAATGCTGGTCAGGAGTTGTCAATGTTACATGTTTTTAAAACAAGGAAGCTATGTTAATGTACTGCTTGTTCATACAACGAGGCAATTTGAATATTTGTCTTGAAAAAGAGGGAGAATAAAGGAAGGGAGATTGAAAAAGATGTTGTGAGGCAAGTAGAGAGAGGGATAGAGAGTAAGAGGAGAGACAGAAGGTGAGGCACGTAAAGGGGGATAGAGAGTAAGAGAGAAGACCAGGATAGTGAGATACAAATGTAAAGACTGAGTTGTTTGCACACACTATGTACAGTGTTAAAGCTTGTACTACATTGTTCTTATTCAAATAAATGTATATTTTTGAACAAAAGTTGTAACTTGATTCATCGTGAGATTTAAGGAAACAGAACTTGCCATTTATAAAGAAAACAAAGTAGAAACTATTTAAAAAAATAAAATATTTAATTTCCTCTAAAATTAAAATGGCACTTAAAATGAATATGACCTTTACTTGAGATTGTGAGTTGAACTGCTGCAGAAATGGGCACTTGATTGACAAGATACAGTGTTATTTGTTTTAACTTTGATTTTCAAGTTTAAACAACAAATGATCATAACTTAAACAAACTTTGACAACTTGAAATACAATGGTGAGACAGAGAACGTTTTATTTAGATTAATTTATGTAACTTAACTTTTTGAGTTGAAACAATGGTTATTTTCAAGTTGAGTTCACTCATGTTTTTAAGGCAGCAGGTGAACTTCTATTTGTAAGTTTAACAGACTTGAAATGTTTTACAGTGCATGATGAAGACTCTCAGGTACTGATACCAACCACCAATCAGACAAAACTCACTGTAATACATATTTATGTTGCACTGTCTTCGTTTTGAGGTTGGAGAACCACAGGATGTTTTCTGTGGTAGGCCATTTCAGTTTTACAAAGCATTTAGAATCAGAATCCTTTTATTAGCCAAATATGTTTCCATAGAAGGAATTTGCCTTGGTGGTGCTTTTGGAAGACAGTACAAAAAACATACAGCAATTAGCAAAGGTATATACAGAAAAGTAATAAACACTACACTGGCAATTGGGTAATGTGATAATTATATGGTAATTAATTTTAACAGTAGCAGTAATGATGAGAATGGTATAATTAAACATGGAATTATGTATGTGTATGTATGTACATAGTAATACTTGTAGTAGAAATATAAAACTACATGAATATGAACTATATATAGGACATAATAAATTAAAGGGCTCTTAAATAATGCAATTATTAAGTAGCAGCCAAGTCAACTCTATATGTGTGAGGTGTGTTTGCCCATTCTCACACGTTGTGTTCTGTTTGTGAGGAAGCTGTAGATCCACATGCATAGTGGTTCAGGCAGGGACAGTTGTGAGAGTTTAGTCCGCATTAGCTCTGGGAGAATAGTATTAAATGCCTTCATAACCACAGATGTGAGAGCCACT
This sequence comes from Mormyrops boulengeri, assembly GCA_026781065.1. Taxonomy (NCBI): domain Eukaryota; kingdom Metazoa; phylum Chordata; class Actinopteri; order Osteoglossiformes; family Mormyridae; genus Mormyrops; species Mormyrops boulengeri. Next base: position 6,876 of record JAODLD010000483.1, on the reverse strand, counting down.
GGTCTGTAGTCATTGAGGCAAGAGACTCTGGGTTTCTTTGGAACAGGTGTTATTATGGATGAATTAAAACAGGCTGGAACAACACAAAGATCCAGTGACTGGTTGAAAATATATGTGAAGACAGGTGACAGTTGATCTGCACAGTGCTTCAGTGGCTGGGGAGACAGAGTCTGGACCAGGAGCTTTCCTTGTATTCTGACTCCTTGATGACGGATGGCTTGTTTGTTGAAAACTGGTTTTCCAGCTTCTTAGCATACTCCACCTTGGCAGCTTTGATTGCCTTTTCCAGTTTGTGCTCAGCGGTTTTGAACAGGTTTTTGTCACCACTCCTGTAGGCTTCATCTTTTGTTTTAAGAAGCTGCCTGAGTTCAGCTGTAAACCATGGTTTGTCATTGTTATACCTGACAACAGACTTTTTGGGAATGCAAGAGTCCTCGCAGAAGCTGATGTATGATGTTACAGTGTCCGTGTATTCATCCAAGCTGCTAGTAGCAGTTTTGAAAACATTCCAGTCTGCTGAGTCAAAGCATGATTTTAATTGCTCTATAGTTCCACATGTCTATTGTTTCACTGTAGTAACAACAGGTTCAGTAGTTTTCAGATTTTGTCTGCATGCTGGAATTAGATGAATTGTTGCATGGTTGGAGTTTCATAGTGCAGCACGAGGGATGGAGCAATATGCATTTTTGATTGTGGTGTAGCAGTGGTCGAGAGTTCTTTTTTCCCTTGTGGCACATGTCATGTGCTGTCTGTATTTGGGAAGTTCTAGGCTCAGATTTGCTTTGTTGAAGTCACCCATAATAATCAGTGGAGAGTTTGGGTTCCTCTGTTCAATACTGATTATTTGTTCAGCAAGCTTTTTCTGAGCATCGCACAGACAGGCGTGAGGCGGAATATAAACACATACCAGAATAAAATATGTACATTTGCGGCGGGAGTAGAATGGCTTGCAATTAATGAATAAAGTGTCCGGGGAGCATGATTTCAGCAGAACTGTAACATCGTTACACCAGTTTTCATTAATATAAAAACAAAATCCACCTCCTTTCAATTTACTAGACAGTTCCGTGTCGCGGTTGACTCTGTAGATTTGGAAACCCGGCAGATGCAGCACGCTGTCTGGAATATTCTCATTTAACCATGTCTCTGTGAAACACAAGGCAGATGTAACTGCGATTTAGAGGACCATTTTATTACACCATAAAAAAGAAAAAGTTAAGACAATCTAAAATTTCAAGGCAACTTACTGCACTAGATTTTTGAGTTTTGAGGACTCAAACTTTAATGTTCTGAAGAAAACCATCTATTTTTGTGACAACTAATTATTTTTTATTCAGGTAATGTGTCTTTTATATCTATAAGAACTTCTCATTTCTAATCTTACGTACTAAGAATTACAAACAACAAAAGTTGTGCCAACTTGTTCTCGTTTGTTCTGATGATTTATCTTTCATATGCATAGACACTTTAAAATTTGAGTTAAACGTGCACAGAATTCAAAACCGCAAAATATGTGCCAACTAATTATTATAAATGAAGATAACAAAACAGTTCAATTAGCATGTTTATTTTAAACATGATAGTAGTAAATAATAACAGACACATTTTGAGGATCCCTGTGGGGAATGACAGCAGACTCAACTGTGAAGGGCATCTACCTATTGTGGTGCCTAGGGAGCTGGGGGCCACAGGCCTTGCTCAAGGGCCCCCACATGTTCTGATGCTGGGCTTGAACTAGTGACCTTTAATACATGAGTAGAGAGGCTTAGTTCACAGAGCCACATGCTCAGGTATGTGGAACATAAGCTGAATAGGGTGCTAACACAAAAACACTGTTTACAGTTTTATAACTCTTCATAGTTTTGGAGTTTTGGAATCCTAACCCAGAGGGGGCAGTATGTAGCTTCTTTGGGCACTGTTTTTGTACCCCTGGCCACTGCAATGGGTGAAGCCTTAGTATGCTAAAGATAAATCTTAAGAAGAGACAATAGGTTGGAACGACTTTTGTTAGGAATTCTTAGTATGTAGATGTTACACACACATACAGGAGCGGGTTCACCAGAAGCTTACAGAATGGAGCCGCTGTAAGGCAATAATCAAAGAGTATTCTTTATTATTGGGACTGGCATTACAGTTCAGAGCTTCTCGTCCGCGCTCCTTTGCCTCACTCGCCAGCTGCGAGAGAGCCGACTTCATAGCATCGAGCATGACAGCGCTACCTCCGGTCACGCCAGTACTACAGGCTGCGGTGGCCGTATACTGCATTTAAAATAAGGAAATTTACCATTAACTTATTTGGGGAGGGGAGAAGAGTCACAAATTACCCAACGAATGTGGCCAGTTTTAACCCACTCTGCCACATAAAACTAAAAATCTTAAGTTTTTATAGATATGAAAGGTAAATTATCTGCATGAAAAATAATTACTCGGCATGACAATAGGTGGTTTTCTTAAAAAGAGTTGCCCTCAAAACTCAAAAATCTAGTGCAGTAAGTTGCTTTGAAATTTTAAGTTGTCTTAAGTTTTTCTTTTTTACAGTGTATCTGTTTAAAGAATTCCTGAGCTTGGGCTTTTTGAGATAAAATCTCATTTTCAGCATGTCTGGAATTGGGAGCCTTCATGGTGAACGGGGATGAACGTAAACAGTGCAACAGATTTACGCATTCCATGCAAATCAAAATATTTATATAAGCAATGCAATCAGTCACGTCAATGTGTCATCCCAGCCCTAGTTGGACCACGTTGTGATGCTATGCTTCAGTGTTTCTGACACATGTTGGACCATACATTTTTAATGGCATTAGTATCACCATGGATTGCAAAGTTTCGATTGAATCCTCCATGAATGTATTTGGAGCAATGCAACAATTTAACAATGCAAATTGATTTTATGACAGAATGTAAACAGAGATCCATTGATAAAAGTTCGGTGAGTGAGTACCTTATCACCATATCCACTCCGAGTGTTGCTGTGCAGGTAGCAACCCAGATTATAGAGTCCCTCTGTGGCACACATAATTGTTTGTAGTCCATTTAAGCAGTGAAATTACATAAAAAGAATTGTCATAAGAATTGGTGGTGGGGAGCATTAGGATGTTGTGGAGCCTTAGTGTATGGATGAAGATGCTGTGGCAGTCTGAGATGCTGGATGCTGTAGTACCTTCTGCCGGATGGCAGGTCAGAGAAGTGAGACCCAGATGAGATTCTCTGTTGTTTAAAGTCTTGTGGTCTGATTGTGCTTTTCCACTGTACCAGGTACCAAACTTTTGGTGCTAAAAACCGGTACTTTCTTTTTTCCATTCATTTCAGGTCCAGTAACAGCACCAAAGTATCAACCCAAATGGGGAACTCCTTTGGTATTTTGGAATTTTGAATTAGGACTTAAAGACATGTTTACTAGGGATTGATTATGCAAACAACTTACAGAACAGAAATAAACTGAGAACCAAAAATGTAAAACTTAGCCATGACAAAAGGGGAGCCTGGACAACACAGCTGCCTGCTTAGTCCATTAAGCCACACGGCAGCCAAGGGAACAGGAGAAGATACTAGAAGCCAATAGGGACCGATTCTGACACCATCTTGAAAAAGTGTCATGAACTCAGAAAACAACAATAAGCTCAGAAAACAACAATAAACAGAATAAAAAATAAGTAGGGGTTAATGCACGACAAGCCGTGCATTATGCATATTTGAACACATGGCTGTAGAAGCGAAGCACTATCTGCGGAGGCATGACAGTTCTCGTGCCAGACAGTGATACAGCTGGTTAGGACAATTTCCATAGTGTCCTTGTACAATGCAGCGACAATGAAGAGTGCTTACTTTTCTCATTTGCCTTCTTGACAAGGAAGGTGGTCTTAAGAGTCCAAGTGAAGTCATTTGTGATCCAGAGACTTGGAGCTCCAGTTTGTCTCCATTGTGCAGCTATTGTTGTGAGACATGAAGTGGTCAGCCCACAGTAAACCCTCATCTTTATTTTGTCCACATTAAGATATAAATATCTGTTTTTACACTAGCTGGTAACCTGCTGCCATCCACTCTGCATGCTGACTCTATATTGCTGCATGCTGACTCTATTGCACCACTTCTGTCATTAGCAAACTTAGTGATGTGGTTTGAACTATACCTGGCAAAGCAGTAATGACTTCCACTCACTGACTCGTCTCCCCAAAAATCCAAAACTGATCACTTCCACTGCCATACTGCTTCTGCTAACAGCATTACTATGCTGAGTAGACATTGAATGTACATGTGCCATTTGCACAACAGCCATTAGCACTGTATTTATGATAGTGGTTCATAAATGCAAACAGCAGTGGGCTGTGCACACAGCACTAGGGTGCACCATTGCTCAGTGTGGTGATACTGGAGGTGCTGGTATCTATCCAGACTGGATCTGCAGCCCCAGGGTCTAATTACTGAGTGTGGTGTTTAGGCCCAGAATTCTCAGTTTCCCAATTAGCTTCTGTAGGATGAGTAGGAAATACTCAAGTAAAATCTATGAACAGCATTCTTAAATAGTGTCTTTTTTTATCTACAGATATGACAAAAAATATTAATACCCATCCACTTTAAAAAAATAGCACCCAAGAATGGTTGAAAAGAAAACAGTGGGCTGTTCTGAAGTGTTCTGTTATGAGTCCGGATCTGATTCCAATTGAAAATCTATAAAGAACTGAAACTCACAGGTGAGAAAAGGAACCCATTAAACCTGGAACACAAGACTGCGTAAAAAGCCAACATTAGTGCGAAGTTTGAGATTTATTCTTTCTCACCAGATCAGAATTTCTCGGGTCAGTCTTTGCAAGAGCGCAACGAAGATCATCTTCCACAACAAGTCTACTTCTGTATTTAGACTTGATAACCAACAAGCTGGAAAACCCTGTTTCACAAAGATATGTTGTTGGAAAGGCAGCGCAACACAGTCTCAGACAGAACAGGATATGACTGCAAACACTTGATCCAGAATTTTGTAACTGGCATTGTAGAGAAATCAGTTCTCGCTGCATCGCTGTTAATAAGTTCAATGAACTCCCCTTGTGCTGTCTCAGGAACATCTTCAACTTTGACTGTGTATGGGCTTCTGGCAAGTGCAAATGGGGTGTCAGGTAGATTTGAAAAGTACGATGAAATTTCGTGCAAGCATGTGCAAGTGTTCTTTCACAGAAATTATCATCGTAATCCTTTTGTCTGGTTCAATGTCATGTTCCTCAAAGAAAGCAGATAAGGTAGGCAACATGTAAATTTTATTTTCATCCAATTTTTTTTGCCAAAGCTGAAGTTTCATTTGTAATGATCGGATCTTTTCAGAGAAATCGAGGCATATTGCATTTGGTCCTTGCAGTGATAAATATTATTTTTAGTAATTATTGCTTTCCCCACATCAGTGACTCATATACGTCCCCGTTTATGCCGGAGCCATTGAGAAGTAAACCGGGAAAGTCTTAACTATCCCGGTTTACTTCTCAATGGAATTACAGTTCCTCCAAACCAAAGAAAAATGGAAAAGAAAAAAAAACTGCGCAACAACTATTTAGCCGCGCTATGCACACTAGCCTCTGTGTAACCTCAAAAGTCTGGTGTCGCCAAAATGCGTCGCCCTTCCCCTTAACGGTAGGATAGACTCCTATTAACGAGTTCCCAGTGACTACCGAAGAACCACCAGGCAAAACACACTTAGCAAAGGGAAAACCAGTGGAACGCTCAGCGCAGCTCCTTCCCTCTTCCACCTGACCTGTACATCACCTCCCAGAATACGCTATGGCGCACGCATCTTATTAACGCAGCCTTAAAGGAACAGACACCCTAATAGGGCATGGTTTGAATAAGCTGGGCTAAGCTGTACAATTATTACTTCTTCTTTAAAGTGTCTTGTAGAATCTTGTGAAAACACGTTGATTCCTTCGGTGAATTTCTTGTAGTTCCCTTTTTTGTGTACATGCTGGAATATTAAAAGAAACATAATGAATTATACGGAATGTGTAATAATAAACACGTAAGTTAAGTATATGACAGTTACCATTTTGCATTGCCAAGCGTTTTTTAGTTGATCTTGGTATGGCTTTGTCATTCTGTGAGTATACCTTGTACTTTCTTTTCTTTGCGGACATCATTTCTTCGTGCCTTACCTGGACTACTCTGAGTGGATCCGAATTACACGATGCAGTACAGGGAGATTTTGGCGCCTAGAATTTGAACTAGCCAATCAGCTGCGTCGTTGGAGGTCCTTCCAGAAGTTAGAACTCCGAAAAAGAACTCTGAAGAGATTTATCAAAGTTTATCTGCTGTTTCACAAAGAGTGACATTTGGACAAGTATAAAAATAAAACAGGAAAAAAAAGGATGTAGAATTGTTTTTATTTTAATAGTGAGGGTTCAAGGTTGTTAGTAACTATGCTCATTTGTACATACATGCTTTGTTAACATTTATTAAATTCCATTCATATTTTTGCCATTATGTTGCTAACTGTATTATTTTTTCAAAGACTTTCTGGATTTTTGGTTGTCAGTCGGTCACTTGTGCATCTTTCAGTCAATTTGTGAATAATGCACAACATTAATGTATGTTTAATTATTGTTACGGATAATAGAACAAGGCAATGTACTCTCTATTTTTTTTTGGTAAGTTTATTGCACATGGAGGTTACTTTGCCATGTCACATAGTAGAATGAGCGATGAGTTGTGCTTGGCGATCATGCCATTTTGAGCAGTAGCTGTTTCAAGTCAAAGTTTTGGTAGTTCACACTGTCAGTGTTTGTAACAGGGTACCCGCGGTCATGGAAAACCTGGAAAAGTTTTTGTCACGCCCAGCCCCGATCGCCCTCATGTGGACCACACCTCCTTGTTAACCCCGTGTGGAATCCTCCCGTTTGC
>JAODLD010000482.1:0-10611 GCA_026781065.1 Mormyrops boulengeri | reverse complement strand
GTTACTCAGTGTATGCTGGATTCTTCTGGTTTAAAATTCTCTGCTTTTATGTGACTGACACAAAGGTATAATGACAGGCAAGTACAACTGAGATCGATACTGTGCAGTATTGACTCAAGATGGGTGGGGCAGCGCCGACCGCGGGGGTGTGGTACGTGTATTTATGGTGCCCTTGGGTTCAAACTCACCCGGACAGCCCCGCAATGCCCCCCTCCCACCAGCCTAAGCTGTCATTACGCAGTAAGCATGAAGTTGAGGGAGCTGGTGGACGCCTCTGATGACAATAGGGAGGGAAATGCAGTAAGCCCTTCAGACAATGGGGCACTCAGACACCCGTCACAGAGCAGAACAGCTCAATCTTGGACCGAGCCCCCTATGGACCGCGTGTCTTCTGGCTTTCATACCAATTCATTCCTCTGCATCAATCACTGCAATTTCCAGTTAATTAGCAGTACAAATCATGATTCATTGCCCACAGAAATCTAGAAATGAAATAAGGTAATATACCTAAATGCTTGGGGAAACGGTCATTTTAAAACGTGCTCCATTTTAATCAACTACATAAATGATCAAAAATATTGTAACTGGATGACACAGTGAGTTTGGCCATTAAATATGTTGACGTCACATTTATTGACAGACTGTCCCAGACTTACAGCCTATATGACTTATGATGATACGCACATAAGACCAAAATGTTTAAAAAAGTTAATCTATGTGAAAATAAATTTGGGGAGGTTATATGTCCAGCAACGCTATGTTACCTATTGTGCTCTGCGCCCCGTACATTGGGTGCTGTGAGAAAGTACTGCACTCGTATGCAGACCTGGGGGGTGCCAAGGGGTGACCGTGCCTCCCAGACTAAAACCTGACCACCCCATTCGCCCCCCCATTGTATTTACATTGTGGTTAAATCAGATTCTGACTAAAAAAGCCCCTTTTATTCTGTAACTATTTCTCTGTGTCCCTGATGATAAACTGAGAAAGAATGAGATCACGGTGCTGCTGAGCTAAACATGCTGTCAGAACAGGAGTAATGCAGCAGTCTGGGAATCCTGTACTTACCGTAAGCTTCTTACCTTAACTGCAAGAAACTGAAATATTAAATGTGTATTTGATGATTCCACCACTGCCTGTATTATAAACAATGTGGAGTTATAGCGTCTAGGCACCTTAAATATCCCCTTATTTTCTATATGCCTTATGTTCATATTTAGATTTATGTGCCACCTGTGGTCTGACCTCTGGTCCCACCCTGGCCAACCCACTGACAATGTTCTGGCTCTGCTTCTGTTCAGAGTAAAATACGAGGAAAGCTTGGGGTCAAAGGTCAGGGTCAGCCGGCGTCCCGCACCCTTTGAGTAGTTGGGGTTAATGGCCTTGCTCAACCATGTCATGATTATTCAGATGGCAGGATTCAAACCTACAAACTTCCCGACATGGGCACAGATCCATAAAGCCACTGAGCCACACCCCCCTAGCTTACTGTCACCATTACCCATGATGCCTCTGAAAATGCCATGCTTACAAGCAGTGCCACAGTGGAATCTATGTATGAAACAAGCTGGGAGATTCTAGATGACTGAAGCGTGAAACACAGAGAGGCCCAGTAATTGCCTGGATCCAATCCAGCAGATTGTGATAAACATACGGCTGTATACAAGCAAGTGGAGGAACGGAGGGTGTGTGCCGAACACTGGCACTGCACAGTTCTTACTGGAGTTCAGTAACCCCTCTGGATTCCCTCTAAATGGGGGTTTGCTTTGCTCCCCCATAATGAAACCACCCTTCCAGCCAGTCTTCTTACCCTCGCCTCCCTGTCACCACATGACAGCGTGTTGTTCTAACTCTAGCCTCTAGAGCGCGCAGTGTGGCTGTTAGGGGCAGCAGCGCTGCCGGGGTGGAGCAGCTGCTAATGGTAATGCTGCCAAGAGCCGCTTCGGACAGCAGCCTACAGTACTTGCCGGTGCTTGTTGTGACTGCAGGATGGGGATCTGGACTGCAGGCTGGAAGAGCTCCGCCAGGCAGGGGCGAGCCTGCCTGAGAGCCAGGTTGCAGAGTGGCTCGTTCAGCTGCTGCTGGGCGTCCACTACATGCACCAGAGGTGGGTGCGTCTTCTGGTAACCAGACACCTGTTCAAAGATTCCACAATTATCGGGGCAGAAAACCAGGGTCATTTCCTGTACTATACCTTAATGGATCCCCCTAGGAACCTTTGCTGTGTCAGCATAGGTTCTAGATACATCAGTACATCAATGTTAGCTATTTCATTGAGCTAAACCCATTTAGAGCACAGCCCCATGGTCTGCTCTGGGCTGTTGGTGACATACAGTACCTTTTAATTACTACTCTGTAATGAAAGCTTTGTTAAGGACAGGGCTCACCCCAAAATCATCCTCCTGGGGGGCAGCAGCAGCATTGAACAAATGACCTATTTTGCACGATGGGCCCAGGTGTTATATTCAAACGCCCCATTTATTTAGCTACGATAAAAAAAAAACAGCAGATTGCAGATGATTAAACCGACACAGAGAATCCATCTTCCTTTTGTATCCCAGGAAAATCCTTCACAGGGATCTCAAGGCCAAAAACATTTTTCTAAAGAAGAACATTGTTAAAATAGGTAAGTAGATCCCTAGGGATCCAGCAGGAATGGGTCTTTATACACAATATGGGGGTGTCCCATGGGTAATCCATTACCACAGTTACTCATCTATCCATGTCAGCAAAGTTTGTACACTTTCATTTCCTTACCTAATATTTATTGTGTGTTTTTGTTACTATAAAAATGTATAAGTATGCTTCTCTGTGAACCAATAAAATGTGTTTAATGTATCTGTGCATCTTCACCTGTGACCACATCTCCTGGTCAGGTGACTTTGGAGTTTCCCGCCTCCTCAATGGGTCATGTGACCTGGCCACCACCTTCACCGGCACACCTTTCTACATGAGTCCAGAGGTGCTCAGCCATCAGGGTTACAACTCCAAGTCAGACATCTGGTAAGCATGTGTTCGTTGGGGGTGTAGTGGTAAAGGAAATTGCCATAGGACTGGAAGATAGTAGGTGCCAATCCTCAAAGCAGCCCTTGAAGAAGGTTCATTCAATTGCTTATCATGTATGCTTGTGTTTTGGGAGCTGGGAGTCAACGGGAATCAGATCAGTTGCCATAAGGTTTCTCAAAAGCCACTCCTGATGTGTTGGCGTGTGAAGTCAGGAAGTTTCCTTAATGTGTCCATCATACTACACATTTAGGCCATGGATGAAGAAAAGGATAAAGAGGAGATTGGTGCTATGTCCAGACACTTGCTCCTTCAGCATCAAAGCCAGCATGTGGATGATAAGTGATCGGGGTGCTGATGGCTGGAATGGTGAAGACAGGGCGTGAACATGAACCCGGACCTGGTGCTGCATCACGTTGTCACATGTTTGCAAGCAACTTCTCCAAGAGAAGTTAAGGCAAAATGAACATGTGATGTAGGAGCATGTTGGAGTGGCAGTGAAGGGACCCTCGGAGCCGTCCGGAAGATTCCGGTTTTGACAGGAAATGTAGACACTTCCTGCTAAGGGTTCTTCTGGCTCCCCTGAGCACTTCAGCAGCTTCATATCAATTAAGGATTCCGATGCGAAACCCGCAGCTCGTTCCATGCACGCTGGCCTGGGGTCTCCCTTAGCAGGCCTTCCTGCTCTGCAGAGATGCCACCGGTAATAGAGGTCAGCAGTGACTGCCTGGGACCCGCAGTCGCACGCTGGTATTTACAGCAGCCCAGAGTGTATGTGCATTGCGTCTCCGTGTGGATCTGGGTCGGGGGGTGACCCAAATGAATTCCCATCAAGTCCCCCGGCTGTCGCTCCGTAAGTGCGTGCTTTTGAGTGCCATGTGGCCGCCTGTTCCTGACTGTGGAAGCGTGGACGGCTCATTGATGAGCCCTCTATGTCTCACCGGCCCTGAGCATGGCACCGCAAACCCTGATCATCGCACCCAACTTTTCTTTACATTGTTATGATTATTTTCTTTTTTTCTCCAACTCCATAAAGCTAACTGCTTTATTTTATTGATAATTTAATTTTATTATTATGGATCTAGCCCAGTCCTTGGGGAACCCCGGACAGTCCACGTTTTTGCTTCCTCTCAGCTCCAGGTGCCTGTACCAGGTATTCAGTGTTTCTGATTGGCTGGGAGCTGGGAGGGAGCAAAAACGTGGACTGTCTGGGGTTCCCAGAGGACTGGGTTGGGAAACACTGCATTAAGCTACTGACACTCAAATGATCTGGCCAGGTGACTCGCAGCCAAAAATTATCACAATGCTGGGGGAGTTCGTGAAGTCCAGCCCCGTTTGCAGCTTTGCCGCACAGCTTGAGGTTTACGCTGACAAGGGGTCACAGGCTGCGTGTTTACATAGGCTGGCCGTCTCTCTGCTGTGTGGCCACAGGTGTTGCTAACATCCATAATGACCAGCTGTCTCTGTGATCATTAACTAGGGAACCTGATTATCAATCTGTTGTTTCTGGGTATAATGCGAGTGGAACCTGCAGAAGTGCCGTCCAATGGACAGTATTTCTGTCTGACTTCCCGTGTCTCATTCCAAACGGCTCCAGTAGCTCGTGCCGCCAGCCTCACTTGTCTGATACCGTATCCTCACTCTTTGTCTTTGTCAAGGTTACCTGTATGGAGATATTTTTAGTACCATGGTGCAGAAAACCTGTATTGTGACGGTGTGCATGAGTAGGGTGGGCAGATTGGAGCACCTACCCATATCTCTGATGGTCTGAGGATCCTTTTATTCACTGTAAAAGTCTCAGATAAGCCTGTCGTACTTATCTGCATAATCTGTTACTCAGTCTCAGTGGGACAGTTCTAATTATATGACATATATTTACGGAAGTTCTTTGTTCAAGGGTGTGGTAACTGGATAAAATGCATGAATGAGTATATCCTCTACAAATACGTTTGGAAATGGTCAAACACGGGAATTTATGGGTGACCCATTTCAGAGAGTGTGTATTCACATACAGGGAGGGTGTTTGAGACCACAGAACTTTCGAAATGACTGTCTGGCCTGTGTGAGATTTAGTCTATGAATGGGCGCCTCCTGATGATGTCATATTCAGGTCCCTGGGTTGCGTCCTATACGAGATGTGCAGCCTGGAGCGAGCCTTTAAGGGCCACAGCTTTCTGTCTGTGGTGATGAAGATCTTGGAGGGTCCTGTCCCGTCCCTCCCCCAGAGCTACTCCAAAGAGCTTGGTGCCATTCTGGTGGGGTAAGTTTCAACCCCCCCCCCCCCCCCCCACTGGGAGTTATGACTTCTGTGTGGTAGCATGAAAAGCAGACTAAAGGCAGTTTGGCTGCAACACAATGTATACAGCATACAGGCAGGGTCAAGAGCTTCACTTACCATCAGGCTGAGTGTTAGATTCCCTGATATAAGCGATTTTGAAGGGGGTGTGATTGTTGGTGCCAGATACGGTAGTTCCAACAACTTAAAAACAGCCACCCTCTGGGATTTTCACACAGTACTGTGTGCAGAGTTCATAGAGAACAATGCAGTAAACAAAAAACATCCAGTCAGCCACAAACACCTTGCTAATGAGGGAGGTCAGTGGAGAATGAGCAGCCTTGTTAAAGGTAACAGGAAGGCCGTCAAAGTGTGAAAATAACAGCTCGGTGCAAGGCGGTGTGCAAAATGACGTCCCTGAGCCGGCTATTTGTCTACCCTCGCAAAAGTGGGTCGTCAGTGGTGTTCATTTTTATTCATATTCATATTTATATTTATATAAACGCACCTCAAACACTTCAGCACAACCTACTGCTGAAATTTCAATCAATTTAGTTAATTAGTTAGTTAAACCAAATTACTCCAGCTGTATGTTTGTGTGGAAAGAGTCAAATTCCAGCATGTGTGATCTGGTTTTGAAGATACATATACTGTAGTGTCAGGAGGCTGTCAGTACCCATGGCGACGCTGGTATCAGGGAGTAGCTGACACGACGGGACTGCCGCCCCTGTGTCTGCCCAGGATGCTCAGCAAGGACCCGGCGGTGAGGCCGTCTGCAGCTGACCTTCTGAAGATGAGCTTCATCGAGGAGAACATGCAGGTGGGCTCTGGTCAACCATGTTGTAGTCAAACATCAGTGGTTTGAGTTTATTGCCTTCTGTAAGTCCAGTTCCTTAATTAGCAGACCCCCTTCTGCCACATATGGAACAGACAGCGTAGGATCAGACTCTAAAAGTGTTTCTGCCATTGAAAAGCCTGGTTCTGGCCACATGGAGCAGATACATATCCATCAGCAGTATATACACCGCCTTTCTAGGACGTGTGAGTACGGGCCTGTTTCACAAAGCAGGATTTCTTGTTTAGCTGGATTACTTGTTGGATTTAAGGTAGCCTGGGCTAAATGTAGAGAACAAAGAAAAAGTCCATCCAGCTCAGACTACCTTAAATCCAACAAGTTATCCTGCTAAACAATAAATCCTGCTTTGTGGAATACCCCCCAGGCCTTCCATCCAGAGTGCCCTCGTGCCTTTCTCTGCAAGTCGTGTCCTGGGTTTCATCCTTAAGTGCATAAAACTATCATCTCTACTTCACTCTACAATGACCGTCACCGCGCATTGACGCCATTTACTGGTTTATAAAGAATGACCATAACAGACCATAAGCAACGGGAACAAGGTAGTCAGTGATGCCGCAGGAGATGTAAACAGACACTTACATATTATTGGTTGCAGATGTTGCGTGTTTCCTCTCTACAGAGTATAAGACTCAAGATCTGCCACAAGGCACAGAAATGTGAGAGACACGCTGGCGCCATGTGAGTACCCCCCCCCCCGCATCTTCAGCTAGTGCATCACGTGACAAGCGGAAGCCGGCTGTCAGCAGGGACTAAAAGTAACCGACGGCAGGCCATATGCCACGACTGCGTGTGGCAAAAGGGCTAACTGGGAGGCCCTGGTGCGCGCCGCATCTTAATTAACATGCTGCTCACTCGCCATGACCCTGCAGCCAGGCTCCAGTCTGTCCTCCTCAGCCGTAACTCGTCGCATGGCCGGCATGCGAATCAAAATGAGCCTGGGGACGAATCAAAATAGCACACATCGGATTATCGCAAGTGATATCCACTGTTGGGCAAGTTACTCAGGAAGAGTAATAAATTACTTTTTACTTATTACTCATTTTATAAGTACTAGTATTACTTTACTTATTATTTACTATCTTGGTGCTCGTTGTGTTACTATATTACTTTTGATCCCCAACCCCCCAAAACAGGGTCATACAACTAGCTTCTTTTAAAAATGAATCCACTTCATTGAAACAATTAACGTCGTACAGAAGGAGTCAAGGATCAAACAGCATAACCCCAAACACTGGAGCCTGTATGAAAAATGATAAATATATGAAGTACTAGTCTCTCCCGACTTTTTAGCTGGAGAATTCTCACCTTAGAAAGGAGTGTAACGGTTTTACCAAACATTTACAGAACATTAAACGTTGCTTCACATTAAGGATATCATGTCCAGGCTGCTGGCCCGTCTGACATTAATCATGATCCCCAGTCAGCGTCACGTGTCATATCGCTGCTATGCTGCCGCGTCAGATGTTTTAATAAATTCGACGTTATATTTTTTGCTGTTTAAACCGTCTTCGCTGCCGGGACAAAGGTAGCACTGTCCTGATCTGTCGTGGGTGATCGTCATAATAAAACAGCTTACCTACGTTCTGGTTTCGCAGTATTAGTTGAATTAGTAATTGTAATATTATTACTGTTTTGGAAATTGTAATCCCTTACACGACTCGTCACCGGGGCAAGTAGTAATATTACAGTAACGCATTACTGAGTAACGCTGGTGATGTCCCTCAAGAGCATTTTCTGCTCTTTTGATATTTGTATGATTGTGTCTGTAACACATGTTTGGGCAGCAATCACTTTCAGTATTAGAAAGGTGTCTTGAATATTATTATTATTATTAGTTTTTCTTCACTGCTGTGTCTTCATGACTGTATCTTCTGTATGCTTGTTGCCAGTTTTTACATTGTTTGTAGCCAAAGAGTTCAATTCCATCTCCTACATAGGACTCATAGCACAGTAACATTTGAGTCTCCCCTAACCCCCCCGCTACCTGCTACTGTATGTGTCCTAACCCCCCCGCTACCTGCTATGTGTCCTAACCCCCACCCTACCTGCTGTGTGTCCTAACCCCCCCACTCCCTGCTATATGTCCTAACCCCCAAGCTACCTGATTTGTGGTGGCTCCCTGTCTTGTCTGATGCTCACCCACCCCATCTCACTCCCCTAGGCATAAGACAGTTCCTTTGGGGCATTCGGACGTGCCAAAGATGACCCCCCGTGAGAGGATGACGCTGAAGAAGCTACAAGCTGCTGATGAGGAGGCCAACAGGCTTAAGTATGTGGGGATATGACAATGGGGGGTGATGACATCGACGGCAATGGGAACACATTCACCGCAGCAGGACTGAGCAGTTAGAATCAGTGTGGCCACAGGCTGTGCTTTTATATAGGAGCTCCCAGCATGCTGAGCTCAGTGTGTGACATAAAGGGCGCCACCTTGTGGGCTCCAGGTCTTAATTCATTCTGTTCCTTATACTGGGTGCCCATTAAACTCTGCTGCAGAGCTCTGCTGGACAGACAGTGAGTACAGTCACACCCTGTCTATAAAATAAATGTTCATCAGCATCTTCTGACACAACAGACATCTCGCAGTGGAGAAGTATGAGGAAAACTGTCGGCGCATGCAGGAACTGCGGTGTCTGCATTTCCAGAAAGTCAGCGTGGATGTACTGAATGTAAGATTATTATCATAAGTTTTTGGATATATGCTTACTCAACTTTTGGATATATACTTAATGTGTCTTATTTACCCTAGTTCAGTAATAACTACACTCCAAGGGGCTATACATGGACATTTCCTAACTGCGTACTAACTAAACTCCAAGATTCTCCACAGGAGTATTCTCTAACTGAGTACTAACTATACTCCAAGAAGCTCTACAGGTGCATTCTCTAACTGAGTACTAACTACACTCCAAGATGCTTCACAGGAGCATTCTCTAACTGAGTACTACCTATACTCCAAGATGCTCCACAGGAGCATTCTCTGAGTACTAATTATACTCCAAGATGCTTCACAGGAGCATTCTCTAACTGAGTACTACCTATACTCCAAGATGCTCCACAGGAGCATTCTCTGAGTACTAATTATACTCCAAGATGCTCCACAGGAGTATTCTCTAACTGAGTACTAACTATACTTCAACATGCTCCACAGGAGCATTCTCTAACTGAGTACTAACTATACACCCAGACGCTCCACAGGGACATTCTCTAACTGTGTAGTAACTATACTCCCAGATGCTCCGCAGGAGCATTGTCTGAGTACTAACTACACTCCCAAGTGCTCCACAGGAACATTCCTTAGCCAAGTATTAAATACATCTCCATTTGCTTTTTGTGATTTACATGCTCTCCACAAAGCACGTTCCCTGGAGCTGGGCATGTGTCTGTGTGTCGGGGTTTTGGCCGACACTCCCCTGACTGACTTCCAGCTGTAATTTTTTAGGAAAGTAAAGAGGCAACGGGCTTCCAGATCACAGTGCAAGGAGGCTGGTCACTGGGACAACTAGATGTGATGGGTGACCAAGATCCAGACGCTCTCAGGTTTTCAGGACTGGAAGGCAATGGTGAGATGTGAGAGGTGTCCCTAGAGTGGGATGGAGAACTGGGGCGGGAACATCATTACTGGGATGCAAACTGGTTAATATGAGTCCCATGCCAGCATGATTTCCAGGTGCTCTCCTGAAAATATCTAATTAGTTGTTGAAATGACAGATGTAATGATAAAATATCAATGTCTGGGATATCTTCATGGAGTGCAAACATTTAACATGCACACAAAGTAACACCATGCACACAAAGATGGCATTTGGCAGTATAAAGGCACTTGCATTTTGCATGACAACTGGGAAGAGGGGGTGAAAAATGGTGGCAAACAAGTCCCATAATGCACTGGGGCCAAGGTCTTACTTGATTTTGTTCCTCATATCGGGCACCCAGTAAACTCCACTGCAGAGCTCTGCTGGACAGACAGAGAGTACAGGTCATGCCCTGTCTATAAAATAAATGTTCATCAGCATCTTCTGACACAACAGACATCTCGCAGAGGAGAAGTATGAGGAAAACTGTCGGCTGAATAAGTTCAGTGAAGGCATGTCGGCATGGGCGCCTGTCGTGAGAGATGATGGTCTCACACTGTGGCTGCAGTTTATAATGGATCACATCACAAGCGGACTGTTTCAGATGCATTTTTAAGCACAGTGAAGTCTGAAACCTTCCCACTGTCGTGGTCATGTGCTGGGAGCTAGTCACACCCAAGCTGATGGGAGCTAAGCACACCCAGGCTGATGGGAGCTAGTCACACCCAGGCTGATGGGAGCTAATCACACCCAGGCTGATGGGAGCTAGTCACACTCAGGCTGATTGGAGCTAATCACACCCAGGCTGATGGGAGCGAGTCACACCCAGGGTGATGCGAAACCAAAATACACAAGGTCACCTTCAAAAAGGGCGGGGGGGGGGGGTCACATATTTTGAAACACTT
>JAODLD010000481.1:0-10615 GCA_026781065.1 Mormyrops boulengeri | reverse complement strand
AAATACACCCCCCCCCCCCCCCCGCCCCGCAGGCCTTAATAAGTTAAAGAATGCACAGAAATTTGGAGAGGCCACCACTATAAAGTACAGCTCTTTATTCGTCTCAGCCCATTTCCTGCAAGTGCATGATCTATCTTTTGCTACCTTTTTTATAAAAGCTTTCATCATCCATCCATTCTTCCATTTCCTCAAATATTTTTAGATCTGTTTATATTTTATATTAGAGAGTCTATTGTCTTATATTTAAAGGCAATCGGTTAAATTCAGTTCTTTTTTAACCACATTAGATTATTCTGGGGCTATTTGTATAAAAATGTTGTTTAGAAATATGAAAATGATTTATGTAACTAGTACTATAAAAATGACTTACCTGAACATATTCCATAAAAATCGGTCCTACTCATCAAGAAAGTTTTACATTTCTTAATTTCAGATTCATGCAATTACTTAAGTGAAACCTAAAATCTTCTTAGCTCGCACCAGTTCCTGTCTTTTTTAACTGTTTACACAGCTACCAGAACACTCTGCTCTGCATGGTCGCGAGTTCGGTGTTGTAGTGGGGAGTCCAGTCAACAAGCTACCACCATAAAATTAGCGCTAAATGACGCTCAGATAATAGTGGGAAAAAGCAGCATCTTATTTTAGCTCTCTTTGTTGTGGTCAGGCCTCTGGGACCGGAGGATATGGCTTGCCAATTCACAGATGAATAATGACGGGATTGTTTGTCAGTCAGACCATGAACAGGTGTTCTAGGGCTCAGGACTGTAAAGTTAGAGGCTAGTGCTCAGGACTTCAGAGCAAGCTCTCTGGTTACAAGTGTCTACAAAATCCTGCTCAGCACGAAGCAGGCTCTGGTCACCAGAACGATACTCTGTCTGAATGAGCTTCCCCGTGGTGCTTCTGGGTGGACAAACTGGGTGGTAACTCTAGATTTTGTAGGCGTGCACACACATGCTTTACCATGGTGAAGCACTTGCTGGCTCATATCCACCCCGGAGAATAACAAGCTCTTCATAAAGGAATAAATGTGATAATGGGAGTATTTGTTGGTTAGTTTAAGCACATAATTGTTATTTTAGTTTTTAAGCTGTTTGTAGTGGCTCTTATGGTTAAAAATGTGTTTTAATATTTATTTTGAACAGCTGCTCAAAGCCCAGGATGAGCAGTAGTCATTGTAGAAGCTACACACAACATTAATGCATGTGAGTCTCAAACCACAACCATGCAGTGTTAGTCAAGTTTGAGGGTCATAGCTCTACTTTGCCTGGAGAGAGCGTGCCTGTTTGTTAGTGACGCATACCTTAATGACCAGAGAGCTCGTTAAGATGTGACACATGAAGTTTGGGCTCAATGGAGTGGGCGTGAGCTATTGTCTGTGTGAATCTCGCCCCCTCAGCAATCTCTAGGACATACTTTGCTTTGTGTAACTATTTTAGAGGAGATACCAAGGACACAGCATAGAAAGAGACCTTTGCTGAGGTTAAGGGCTTTAACTGTTGTTAGTTTAGCCAAAAAATAGGCCTTGAAACATTGTCTTTGTATACAATGATGGCCATCTTTAATGCATTTTTCCCGGTTTTATCATTCTCAGCATGCTCTCACTGAAGACGCTTCTAGTAAATTCCTCGAAAGACTGCCTAGCAATAACAGCATTTCTGATAATGGTTATGCATTTTCAAGAACACATTATTACCACTTTCAACATGATCATTTTCACCACATATTTGGGTATCGAGTTATTCTGTAGTGAATTAGATTACACTCTAAAACAAATGGGAGCAAGTGGGAACAGACAAAATGAGTGTGGATCTGGAGCAACTTGTAACCCTCAGCATGCGGAGTGCTTCTCCTGGGCCCAAACGAGGCCCTGGGACAAAGCCTAATGAGAAGCAGAGCATTCCCCAGCCTGCCGCCCGCTCTCCTCCGCTCCCTGTTTACTCTTGCTGAGGAAGTCTGGTGCTGTGCTGTTTAGCATACCTCCATAAAGACCCCATGTGCCACGTCTGAAGACACGGCGATCACACTGAAGCAGGTCTCTATATGGCGGCTCCGCTGGGTGAAGGAGAATGTTCAGTGATGACAAACGAAGAGGCTGAAAGGCCAACAATTTCTGAGATTCTAAGATTTTGTGTGACTGAAATATAGCAAATATATAGTGTTACAAATGCTATTAAATGGTCTCATTAATGTGATGAATAATTATGAAATCCTTTGACTGTTACATTTTACCCTTTAGTACTGAAAAATGCGTCATTAACATATACACAGAATGGAAAATGAATGCGAAAAATCGAGATTTAAAAAAAATAAAATAAAATAAAAAGATGTCGTGTTAACGTTGTTCCCCACTGGCCACCTCATTGAAATAAAAGATACTCAGGGCCAGTGATTACATGTGTGGTTTCCTCCACCCAAGTGAGGTGTAGGATATGCAGGGCCAGCGAGTATACATGCATTCCTCATGCAGCCTCGCATTTGCCAGATCAGTCAGCTGAGCATTACTCAATTTGACGACAAGCTGCTTTGTCAAAAACCTAATTGTGGCCATGTGTAATGTTTCACTCGAACATCTTGAGATTGCAGTTTAATAAGGCACCTTAGAGGCCATCAATCAATGTTCCCATGCTGACCAGGAAGATATATGATCTCCAGGAGGAACCTGACAGCTTCCCTGAAACCCACGTAGCTCCATGCAGAGGGGTAAAATCAACATGCCTCCCAGCTGAAATCTGTGGATCCAGATGGAACCGGAACCAACGAGCCAGTGACATCTCTCGGATGTACCGTTGCGGGAAAGCATCCGGTAGATGGGGAGTCAGCGGTGCCACAGGGATGCTGTGTCTGTCAGAGGTTTCCCTTATCCTGCGAGGAATCTGTAAGGACTTTTAACGTAAAACAAAAACATGTAAAAAAAAAACTGGTTCCATATTCAAGGATGAGAAATTTAAATCGCGTCTGTCTAAAGTCATTGGGATAGACATAGTGTGGGGAGAGCTCTGCGTTCCTCTCAAACAAATAGCCCAGCTTTTGCTGATTATCTGCAGAGGTCTGCACAGTAGGCATGGCCAGGTGAGCCTTCCCCTGCGAAACTAAATAGGGCTCAGGGGACGTCTCTCTGCTTTCGGCCAGATCTCTTCAAGAGGACTGAAGCCATTAGCAGCCTTAATATACTGCATTACCTTTCTAGCTACCTGTTGCCTCTTTGTTGTGATACCTACTTAAAATATCAAAGCTGCGAAAGATTCAATAAGATATTTGAAAGCTGAGAAACACAGGTTTTATGTGACACCACCAAATCTCCCCCCTCCCCCGTCTCTCCCTCCCTCTCTCCCTCCCTCTCTCACTCCCTCTATCTCTCTCTGGCTCTTTCTTTCTGTCCCTTTTTAAAGGGCTCTGTGCAGGTGAAAAAGGAATCAAAAGAGGGGAAAAGTTAGAGGGTGGGATATCAAGGACTTATATGGTTAAAGCTCAACAAAAAAGGGGTCTGTGTGTGTGTGTGTGTGTGTGTGTGTGTGTGAGAGAGAGAGAGAGAGAGAGAGCGAGAGTGCAAAGCAGTGGAACAAAAGCTGAGAGCCAATGAGAACTGTGCCTTCCTTAAGCCAGACGTAACCTATTTCCTGTGCTCTCCCCTGCATGGTCAGAAGCCATACTCTGTGTATGGGCTGAGCAGCCAGGGAGCCAGGGGCCGACCGTGTCACAGTCCCAGGTCACACACAATGTCAGACAGGATCCTCTTTCAAAGTGTGCACCATTTACAAATTAATTTCCCTCCCTGAGGGTCAGGAGGACCCTGTCAGATATCTCCACTTCAGGTGTCCCTGACTGATCTGCTGCATCTCCAGGTTTTGACTCCAATCACCACATCTGGGCCCCAAAGATCTGCTAGTAACTAAATGAGTTAAAAAGCAATAGAACCAGATATGACTCTATCCTTTACTGGTTAAAATTAGCGGATGTGTGACTAAAGAAAACGCTGGTTCAAATTCATGGATGGGCAATGGGTGTGAACCGTAATCTGCTTTATTACATTTTTACCTAAATAAAAGGGTGAAGGTGGTTCAGTTTGAAAGCTTAGGAAGGTTTGGATAAAGGTATAAATTAATTATATGGCAGAGAACATGTTCTGGAAAAATCTTGTCACCCTACTCCTGCATAATTGTTTCAAAGTAGTCAACGTCAAAAACAAAATGATGGGAAATGTAATGTTGTACCCCTCAATTAGACATTAATGATAAAGCTTGCAGAAGTCACATAGATGCGGCAGCATAGACCTCTGTGTACACACATTGTTCTTTCTCAGGCTCCTCTACCATGCAAATGAAATGACTTTCTGGTGTGTATTGAGAAGGGCTCACCGTTCACATGCTGGGTAGCAGAATCTTACGCGCTTCATCAATCAGAGCCGTCTCAGCAGCCGATCGAGTGAAAGTGACAGCAGACCAATTCACTTTACTCAGCAGTTTCATCCGTTACGTGCTGTCAAAGGAAGCAATAAAATAATGCTCCCAGTTTATAGTCTGCGCTTACCTTACCGCATTCTGCGAAGGGCAGACAGCATGGCATGTCTGATAGTGTAGCTCGCTGAGCCTGAATCTCTGATAATCTCTCTCTTTTTGTAGATGCCTTTCATTCTGAGTAGCAGCCTTTATGTGCCCTTGATGTGGTCGTCTGCTCCCTGTAAGATTGTGTTTACTTAAGACGCACAACATGACCCAAGTTGCGCTTACGCTGTTTTCATCTTTAGTGAATTCAAAAAGTCATGCAAATAGCGACGCTTGACTGTCATCCCGAGCAGTGCGTTTCACTTTTGATTTGCCCTCACCTGAGCCCACGGAGGGTTTTATTCAGCCCAGTGGCTGCATTGTATTCTTCAACCCATGTCTATGATGGAGAATATGAGTGTGCCTCAATAGCGGGATCCAGACCAGCTGGGGACACGCGTGTCAGTGTGGGCCGCTTGGTTGGCTTTGCCTTACCACTGGAGCTGAGAAGGCCACAGCTATATATACAGGCACGAGATTTGCTAGACAGGATATTTGGCCCTTGACCTTTGAACCCATGCTCATCATGTAGAGGTACATCTTGTCATCGCTTCCAGGCTGTTCCAAAGCTTTACAAGGATTGTCTTGTAAGTTTGTGGCAACCTCTGTTGCCTCATAGCTATGGATGTTTTTTCCTGTCATTCTACTGTCACTGACTAGATGGACTGTCCTAGACTGGATAGAATGTAAGACACTGTAACTTGCAAATCGTCAACCCACTCATTTCTTGGTCAGTAATATTTCTGACATTTTGCATCCTTCTGCTGGAATCAAATTTGAATGGTAGGCAGAAGTGTAGATATTAATTAAGGCATAATTTGAAATCTATGTTAACTGCAGAACCTCAAGAACAAATGTGTTGATTTAACTTCGCCCAAAAGAACAAAATCCATGGTTATTCAAAAGGGGTAACTGGCCATCTCTGCACAAAGCATTGCGGGCGGGCGGGCAAAACAGTGCAGGCTGTTTGAAGTGAATATCTGCACTTGGAGTCCTTTCTATACTCTTGTGGGTAGAGATAATCACTACAAACAACAGGTGTGGCTTTTGAATAAATCAACAACGTTGTCGTCTTCCTTTGGTCTTGTCCGTCTGATTCTTGTTTTTATGAAAAGAATAAAGTGTACTTGCTAGTATCTTTCATCTCCGGGAGACAATAATAGCCTATCCTTTGCAAGGCTCTTTGCCTTGTATTTATGTATTGGTGTTTTCTTCAAGCTGACAGTAAAACAGGTGTTATTTGCTGGATTCAGGCATATACCATGAGAGGTTATTTCTTGTTGACATGTTGTATTGGGCAGATTTTCCAACCAGACATGTTGTGTTATACATGCTTATCAGGTTAATACGGTGAGTGGGTAAGGGGTCAGGATTTTCTGGAGACATCATACTGTTTACTGAAGAAAGTTGCCAGTTTTCTCATCACGAAAAATGCATTGGTATCCGTCAAAAAAAAACAAAAAAATAAACATGCAGCCTGTGTGTAGAGAATAGCCTTCTGCTAATTTAAGCTGATGTGCCCTGAAAGCATTACCTGGTATTACCTGAGAACACTTGTCTAGAAGGTAACTGAGGCTGCTGCTTTAACTCCATGTGCTCCCTGTATAGTAAAATGTCTGCCTTGAACACAGACAGCACGGACATGAAAGCCCTATGAAGTTATTGTGTGAAACAATAGGGGGAAGATTATAGGCACACTTTACATATAGGAGACCCAGCAGAAAGGCCAACCAGCATGTGCTTTTAAGATAAGTGCAGACACAAGGCAGTTCTGCCTTGTTCTGTAAATAGTATTGCTGTATTACTCAGTGCTATGAGTTTACATTGTTATGTTGTTTTGTTATTTTAATAATACTTGCATACGAAATGAATTTCAAAAACTCGGACTTTTAAAATGACTCCAGCATCCTTAATCAAGGCTGCGTGTGTGTGGGGGAGGCAATATCGGGTATTTCTTTTTGCAATGGCTTTCATTGTGGATGAGTGCAGTAAACATTTCTTGACGGTAACACAGAGGGAGCCGCTACCCCCATAGGAAGGGACCCTGCTAATTGTTATGTATAGCATTTCTCCTCCTACTCCGTGCAATTAGAATCACTCAAAGCTCAGACAGTGTTAATTCACATGCCAGGCTTAACTACCGCATGCATCCTCCTTCTGCTCCTCATCCGGGCCCGGCGAAGGCAGCCGCATCTCGCCACAAGCTCCGTGCCCAGCTGGAGGGGCCATTTAACCTCTCAAAACACAGGCCCCATCCAGCTCCATCTGCCCCATTCAGCAGCCCTCTCTGCTCTTTCTTTGTCTCTAATTATGCCAGCCTCTGGTAGTTATCAAGCTGAAATGTGCGTTGGCTTCCTTAAGACATACTTTTCTGGTGAGACTGGAGATTTTGTAGGGTTTACGGTCACCTCTTGTAGATATCATTTGACAACTGATGTATGTTTGTGTGACAAGAAGAGGTGCTGGTCTTGAATTGCATTCAGGCCCTCAAAAACGTTTCAGTTAGCACTTGTGACATACCTGCATGTCAGACTGGGGTGAGAAGATTAAAGCTTTTTTGTTGCAGCTGGCCCAAAACAGCAGAAAAGCTGACCTAAAATAAAGATAGATAAAGATACTTAAGGCATAATGTAGGACACAGAAACCTGAGGAAAAGGTTGATGCCACTCACTGAACTGACCAGGAACTCTTCTGCTTTTGGGACTTTCCATATTTACCTTTTGATTTGCTCTTTTTTGTGGATTAAACTTTGCTCAATACTTCACTCAGTGTCCCAACCAAGGCTCGTTTCTCAAATATTTTTTGTGAGAAAATGTCTCTGTTGGCCACACATTGTAGGAATCTGGACTAACATAGTTGATGCCAGTCGTGGACTTTCAAAGCAAACCGTGTCATGCAACAGTTCTGAGGCTCTGGTATTTAGCTGCGTATTTCCCTGCACTGTGCATTCCATGCATGGCTGGCACAGGGAATGAACGCGAACAGCTTTGCACTAATACAATGTGTATTTTCAGACTGTCAACAAGAATGTGGGAAGCCGGTTGGGCCGGTGCCCAGTGTTCTCACGTGTCACTATGGAGACCGGCTGCAGAGGCCGGACTTTTCAAATTTCCTTGTCTACTTTATTCTTTGTTGCTGAGCCACCCAAAAAACACTGGCTATGAGACATAACTATACTGTACATCAGACCAAATAATGAAGTGGATCGCCTGTTCCAGCTCACATTTTCTGAATGTGGGACATTTTTGAATCACTTTAATGATACAGCGATATAAGGACTGAGCATTGCTGTGGGCTCACTGTGCGTGCAATATTCAAGAATCATATTGCACCTTATGTAGTTAAACTGCTTTGGTGAGGTGACAGAATATATTTTAGTGGGTAATTTCTAGACATGAGGGAAAGCATGTAGGGCCTAAGAGCCAGCACCTTACATTTGATTTGTTTTTTGGTGAGATAACCTGTATCTGTATTCTTTTGGTTCAATTTGATTTGGGACCGTACGGTCCCAGGCTAACGCGCCACATGCAGGTGGACCCATTTCCACTGGCCTGTTCAAATGGCCGTATGTTCAAGTGCTGGATATTTGGCATGGCTGGAAAATTTGGGCAAAATATTTTATTGTGATAACTGATATGAAAAAAATCGATATGGTAAATTATCAGAGCTCATTATTTCTTTCGTTCCAGACTCAGTTTTTCCTTAAAATTCTCTTAGAACTGCCCTTAATTAGACCTGCCCAGATTCAGAACATGAAATATGACCACATTTGACAACTGGATGTATTGCAAACTGAAATCTCATTTTAATAAATAAATGAACAGAAATAAACATTTTTTTGCCATATGGTGTAACACTAGAAAAAGCTGACAGGACAGTTTGTTGCTGGATTTGTCATTTTTCTCTTACATCTCACAATGACAAAGAAGACACATTATTAACTAATACAGGACATCATTTGTCCCTTTATTCCTTTACATTAAAAGTGGATACTGTACTTGGTTGTTTTTGTGACTGTAACTACTTGCATTCTGTATGTTCTACTGGATGGCGGTGCTTCAAGGGGTAAAACAAGGTCACAGTATTTCCAGATTTAGTCGACACAAGTTTTCAGCAGAGCTTACAGCCCACAGCACCAGTCTGTTGCAAGGGAGACTTTTAAGTGCAGGAAGTACCACCAAACCACTGACATCTTTTTGCCTTATACCTCTACGATATCTCCTTTTTAAAAAGATGTAGTGGCTGCTGAACTGTCTCTTTATTCAGCGATACTTGAAGTTTCCTCTGAGAGGGTGCTGATATTACCAAAACAGTTGCCTGTGGTGTGCTCTGCTAACTCAGTTAACATACCTGTGCATTTGTTGGACATAGGTTGTCCGTTCTTAAAAAACTACCATTTGATGGGTTGGAATTGCGTTTCTGTGATGTGATATCAAGTATTGTTCCTTATTGACAGTTTATCATCAGTTAACATTTTATATCATGATAAGTCAATTTATATTGCCCAGCCCAACTCTCTGGCATTGAGTTAGATTCCATTTTCTCTCATTTCATCGCAGGTTTTCATTAGATTTAGACAGAGGGCTTTGAATGGGAGGTGTGAGAGAAAGGATTCCACGATACTTAAGGCTGAATGCTATCTTCAGTATATTTTGTTGTTGCTCCGCAAAATATAAACCAAGCGACATGGCTTGTAGCCAAACTGTAATCCTCGATAGTACTACGGACATATGTCTGTTCTGGCAGCCGTCTAACACTGAGCCATGCCCAAGAGATGCATTAACCTTCCATGACTGCCCCCTGTGCCAGGCTCAGAGAATATCCGTCCAGAAAACCTGCAACATTAAGTCCCACTACTTAATTCTCATCGTCAATAAATAAATATCATATGAATTTACTCCCAGTTCTCAATGTTGATATGCCCCTAAAGACAATTCCTTCCTGGTCTTCAGTGGTTTGAGAGCACAGCTGTCTGGCGTGTTATGAAGCCATTATTTCTGCTCACATTAAAATGCATCGGTGGAGAGAGCAAGTGCACTGGGACCCTGAATTGGATAATTTACTGGTACATCTTTTCAGGAATCTAGCATGGGGATATATCGTTTGGGAATTCCACTCCACAGTGTTGTGTAATTGAAAAATAAACAGTGAGGTTAACATTGAGGTTAAGTATAAACAAATCTTTTTTGTTACATACATTTTAAACTGCTTTCCAATTTTGAATGTGGTTTGAGTGAAGGGTGGCAATATTGCATTAATGTAACATAATAATGCGACCAGGCATCTGGTTCATACTGCATAATATAGTTTCTCACCTGTTTTAAGTTTTAAACTATCTATATAGTTATCAAACTTTCAGGCTCCATATTGGCGTCTGTAAAGTAGATGTTACAAAGTACAAAAGACCCATTTAATAATGTAGTTATAATTAAGCAAGTAAAGTGTTGAAATGTAATGTGAGAACCATATATCTTACAATAGGTGGGAAATTATCTTTGTCATTAAGGACTTGGGCTTGTAAATGTTACCAGTTAAAGGAAGGTACCAAACCGGTTCACTTAACCTAAATTGCTTCAGTAAAATATAAATTAATAATATTATTAGTTTATATGTGAGCATTTGCTAAGCAACAAAGTGCATAAAAACGGGCTAGTAAGCTAATTACCTGTTTTCTTTGAATTTACCAGAAAGAAATAGCTCCTCTGCGTGACTCAGCAGGATGGAAGAGAATTTCTGTGTCGTTTTGTCTCTGTCACCCTCTAAACAAGTTGCGTTAGCATAAAGCACTTTTTCAGCGAGAAAGACTAATTCTGGCGCTAAGGTTTACCCATTTACCCTGAGAAGGGGACACGGCTCTCTGAAAGCCAGCAAGCAGGGACCTTTGTGGCGACATCTTCAGATGAGTGGAGAGAGACACAAAAGAACAAAGGCGCTGACGTCAGAAGTGCTCCGTCATCAGGGCACCAGGTTATCTTTGGCGAGAAGAAAGGGAAGCGATGTGGTGACACCTTTGGGTGATGTGCCCTTAATTCCCCTTGTCACAGGACCCTCTGGGATACGGGGGCGAGGGGGGG
>JAODLD010000480.1:0-10620 GCA_026781065.1 Mormyrops boulengeri | reverse complement strand
TAGTTAGGTTCTCCCCAAACGAGCTTGATGGGCCGAATGGCCTCCTCTCGTTTGTAAATTTCTTATGTTCTTAGTAACGCGTGCATTACAAAGCACTTTTAACCAAAAATGTATTTGTTTAAAAACAGCAAGACCGTGAGACCTCATATTAATTATCTGTGATAAAAAAAATGTGCGAGAGTTGTATTTCCTGTTCGTAGTTAGTTGAGCCCCTTGCACAGTGCATCACATAAGGCTTGCTTCTCCGGTGAGATGGCAAAAGACAGTACTTTTGCGCATTACTTTGAGTTCGTCAGGGATAAGGACAAAAAGAATGTTTTAGTCAAGTGCAATCTTTGTCCAAACCCTAAAGAACTATCGATGTCGAGAAATAGCACTAGCAATTTGAAAAAACACCTTGAGCGCTGCCATGCAAACACTCAGCTGACTGAGAAGAGAAAGAAAACGGGCGAAGAGAGTGATCAGCCAAAGCAGCAGAAATGTTTCATACGGTCTGCCATCATGCCACTTGTTGCAGAATATATAGTCGAAGATATGTTGCCGGTGTCAGCGGTGGAATCTACTGCTTTCAAGAAGCTAGTTAGCAAGATCCCCGTGACCAGCAATGACAACGTAGCTAAAGTTTCCATTAGGCTACTTTCTAGTTATGTTTCTAGTTCATGTCGATTCTTAGATCTTATAGATTTTTACTGGATCTTTTCTTGTCATTATAGTAAGCATTAATGTGGGATATAGTTTTGTTTTGTTTAATGATGAACAAGCCTAGATTAATATTTATTCCACCTCCATTATGATGTTATTCAAATTCTGGTCATTTTTCATTTTGGCTGTTAATGTTTCTGGAATTGTCTTTTAAGCCCTTACTTTCCCAGTTATATTAATCATATTCTTTGTAGCCTGGTTAGCACATAATGATTATGCTACAAAACATCACCTTCTACTGGGCATGTAATGATCTGCAATATTTTTTCTCATATTAGAATGTCAAGTCATATCTTCACAGTTATTTTGGTGAAAGTAACTGAAAAGTTACAGAAGTCATGTAACGATTACAATTCTCAGACAATAATATTGTAAGGTAGCGGATTACATTTGAATACCGGTAACAAGTAATGTATAGTTTATCACACTGTGCAAGTAACTTGCACAACACTGGTCAGGGTCAGCACCTGTTTTGTCCCAGTCTTGTGTCTTCTCCCTGTTTGGCCAGCAGATCTTCCCCGTTGTCCTAGTCTGTAGTGTTTCTCCTGCTCCCTGTTGGCCATATGGCTCAGTGAGCTGAACATGCAGCTACCTGTTAATCCCTCTGTTGTGTGTTTGACTCCTGCCTCCTCTGTTTTTGTGTTTTGTTCCCTAGTGTTTCATTTGTATGAGTTTTGTAGTTCCTGTGTCTTGTAATTTGTATTTGGTTTTGGTTTCATGCTTTGTGCCCATTCTTGTGTTTCTGTCTGTCTGTTCCCCTAGTGTACATTCTGTTTTCTTGTTTCTGTCAGTGTCTTAGTTTTCCCCTCCCAGTCCCTGAGTTAATTAGTTCCACCTGTTGCCTGTTCTTGTGCATGCCCTTGTGTGTTTTCCTGATTGCTCGTTGTCCTGCACCCTCCCCGATTGGTTAAATGTCTCACTCCTGCTGTCTCGTTACCCAGTTCAGTTTTCGTATTTAAGTTCCTGCCTGAGTTCAGTTCCCTAATGGTTCATTGTCTGTATGTCATTGAGGTGTTCTCTCTTGCTGACCTATTTGTATTAGTCTTTGTTTGTTTCCCCCATCCAAAGAATACAATAATGCATGAAATCTGAGTCATTCTGGAACTTTCACTTTCCCAGCCCTACCTTGTATCCCTTTTTATCTCCTATAGCATAGACCAGTTTGACTGGAATGTATCAAAACTGGCATGCCGACCACGAGGAATGGCTCAATCGGTGAAGTCAATCCAAGGTATAAATTGGCTGACGATAGCAAAGGCACATACATAGGCTGAGCATCAGTGGAAGCAATGGCTCTTGGGACAAGTGTGCTTTTGGTGGTGCTGAGTCTGCTTGTTAAGGGTAAACGGTACTTCAGACACGACAAAGGGTCATTGATGTGCCTCTGCGCTGCTTGAATGTTTGTGTGTGTGTGTGTGTGTGTGTGTGTGTGTGTGTGTGTGTGTGTGTGTGTGTGTGTGTGTGTAATTTGAATGCGTATAACTATCCAGTTATGGTAAAATGTGAATTAAAATGGGCCAAGAGATATGACATCCAAACAGATGCTCCATAAACTTGTTTATTGCTGAATTACTTTGCTGCTTAACACACTATCTTCATTTGCTTCAGCTGAATGGAAATATTCAAGAACAGATGCTTTCTTAAAGATATTTTATAATCAATATGGAAATGAATATAAACTTTTATAAAAGGAATTTTAAAAGGCATTTGTAGTTATAGCTATATTGGTCCTTCAATGGACAAGCATAATTTTACATTACAGCTTTGTTGTACCACCAAATTAATACAGAATTAACACAAAGGGAAGTACATGGATCATTGTTGCTCATTATGATAATATTAATTTTCTTTAATTTTTGACGTTAGTTTTGAAGACTTAAATTTGAAGACTTAAACTGAAGTTGTATAATTTAAGTTTGTTACGGACAAGGGGCATGGTTCAGGCAGGAAAATGAGGGTGACGATCCACTTAGTGGCTCCAAGACAAAAAAAGGGACAGCACTTCCGACATGCAGGAACACACCACACTCAATGACTAACTAAAGAACAGAGAAAACACAGGCACTTAAATAGAAACAGGTAACTAACCTACCAGAGGGCAGGTGTGGATCATGACAATTAATCAACCAACTGAGGCAGCAACAAGCAACAGGTGGAGTGAGTTACAATAAAGGGCACAGAACTAGGATTTTTAGAAACTAGGAAACACTAACCACACTGGGAATTAATAGACAGAACGAAATAAAAACAGGAAAAGAAGTGAACAGGAAAACAGCAGGGCAACCTATAACTGGGAAAACAGAAAAGAAAACAAGAAATGCTGGGGAACAAAACATATAAATAAGCAGATTAGGTCAGCCTATGGCCAGCCTTGAACCTACAACTGGAGGGTTAATAAACTTCAAGCCACATACTCACTCAACTGAACTAGGCAGCAGTTCCAGGAATGGGCGATACACACCAGGGATTAGACACACTGGGGCTGAAAGGCAAGAGACAGGGAGGACACGATGGCTGGCCAAACAGGGAGGAGACACTAAGGGCAGGGTTGGATGGGTGCTGACCTTGACACAGTGTTGAAACTGAAAATTTAGTTTTTGGGGTAGTTAATTGTTATGTTACCATTTATTTCTGTAATAAACAAGAATGACAAAACTAACAACTATTCATCTTATCAAACAAATTGATTACTTGTTCTTTGTAACAGGATTGAAAGTGTATTGTATTATACTGATGCCATTATTTGACTTGTATGTTTTTGTATTTGATCTAGAGGTGGAGGTTTTGTTGAATCACCTATTGACAATTAAGATAGACTACTGGCTACATTAATTAAGACGATGTGTAACTGTAGTGCTTGGGGACAGGTCATAGAATTCCCATCCACTATATGAAAGGTACATGGAATTGGGAGAAAGCAAAAACATGGACTATCGGGGGGGAAATCTGATTGGACGAGAGGTGTTCTGTGAGTGCAGTTATCAGACGCTGCCTTCAAGTCCTACTCAGAAGATGCGACGAGGGAGTAGGGAAGTTGCAATTACGACATGGAGCGTGTTCAAGTGATTAAGTTGGAGCAAAATGGAGGTTATAAGAAAGCTACTTTTTGTTTTGCTTTATTTTTCGTTCCTCCAACGCCAAAACACATTTGTAGTGTTAATTGAACTTTTCGTAATCGCTTGGTTAAAAAGAGACAAAGACCTATCAATTTTCTTTCAGCATACACCATTTAATAACAATCTCCTCAATGCAATGACATGCTACATAAAATTTGCTACTTTCAAAATTATTTGCCTTTCATGGTGAAGCTATCCATTGCCTCCTCCATAATTGTTGTAATGACACGCCCCCCCAACTAAGGGTTTAAAGAAAATTTCCCACTGGTAAATATGACTTTGTAGTGGCCTTCATGAGCTCTCATCTCGTATTTACGATTTTTCTGACATGACTTGAAGGCAGGGAGAGTATAACGATATGTGGTCATTTCACATCAGGTATATCACTCTGCTTTACAGGTGTATCTAAAAACCGTTACATATTCTCATTTCCACCAACATGGAACCAGTGATTTTTGAGAACCTGCCCATGTTTCCACCGGTTTCATAAATGAACATTTTGTTAGATTTATTTTGATCTGTGACTCGTCTGCCTATAATAAACCCCTTGTTTGTGGAATCTCCGTCTGCCTGACCTTGTTTCCCGACTCCTAGCTTGCTCGACCAGCAAATGGTCATCACTGATCATCACAGAATGACTGGGCTTCGGAAGAAGACGCCTCCGCTTACCCAAGCTGAATATGATCTCATTAGCGAGGCTGTTTATTGGATTCAACAGCGAGAAATCCAAAAAGACCCCGCGGTTCGCGCCCTTACGATTCATACGGGGGATATCCTGCGGGGGATTTCCCAGTTGAAGGACGCTTTCCTAGCAGAGGAAATTCGGCTTAACTTATGGTAGCTCCACAGTCAAGCAGATCGCCTTAGAGAGTGGGCTGCCTTTAGATCAGCCGCCCGACCTCTCCGACCTGACTCAACCTCCACTGGCAACAACTGGCCGGAGGAAGAAGAGAAGGCAGAAAGATCTTAGACTGGAGGAGACACTGACAATCCTCCTGGGGGCTGCCTCCATCTCCGCTGCTGCCTCCCTTGTCACTGCCTGCCCTGCTGCTGATCGGGAGGAGCCCCTCCCGAGTTTAAACCCGGCATTGTTCGCGCCAGAAGCCATGGCAGATATCTCGGAGGGGTGTCCTGCGGCTTTACTGCTGGCAACAGCAGCACAACCCTTCCGGGAACACGCCTGGCTCTTAAAGGGGCCAGGTCCATATGGGATGTCATCCCGCGGATCCGCAAGTCCTTAAAGGGGCAGCACCTGCTGCTAAGGAATAAAAGCCTGGTTCCAGTCCCGGCGGCTGACACCCTGGCCCTAGCAGCTCCAGCCCTGGCGGTTGAGGCTCCGGCTCTTGATCCTGTTTCTGTCCCACCGGCGCCTGATGTTTCTGTCCCGCCGGCGCCTGATGTTTCTGACCCGCCGGCGCCTGATGTTTCTGTCCCGCCGGCGCCTGATGTTCCTGTCCCGCCGGCGCCTAATGTTGATGACCAGCCTATTCAACCCGTCGTTTCTGACCTGCCTGTGCTCCCTGCGCCTCTGCCATGCCTGAGGTCCCTGTGCCTCCACCCGTGGCCTCTGCTGCGGCTCCACCCGCGCCCGAGGCCCCTGCTGCAGCTCTGCCTCCTGCGCCGCTCGAGGTTCCTACACCTCCGCCACCGCCCGAGGTTCCTATGCCTCCGCCCATGCCTGAGGTCCCGGCTCTGCCCGTTCCTGCTCTGCCCTTAGAGGCTCCGGCTCCTGCTCCGCCCGAGGTCCCGGCATCTCCTGCGCCACCCGAGGTCCCAGCACCTCCTGCGCGACCCGAGGTCCCTGCTCCGCCCACGCCTCAGGTCCCGGCTCTGCCCACAGAGGACCCCTCCGGAGAACTGACCCCTCCACCATCGCCCCAGGGCGGTGGATCCCGACCAGGACACATCGAACCATTGGGGAGGGATCAGAAGAGGGGCAATCAAAATAAGACTTTTGACTAACTGAAGAAGAACTGGTGGCACAAGGTGTAAAATGAAAATGTTCCTTTGCAAGGACCCCAGGATTATTCTCCATAGCAAATAATGGCTCTAGGCAGGCAGCCCATGGTGTGAAATGCAAATGTTCCCTTGTAAGCACCATGGTGTGGACCCCCAAACCTGCTACATATCTGGGAGAATCCAGGATTGTGTAACAGGCCAGCAAACTCCTAGATACATATGATAATCTCTGGAGTATCAGGGAATATACAGGAGAATTCCAGTCTGTATATACCTTTTTCATGCAGTGAAAGTAATAATAATAAGAAAATAAGAGAAATGTGCAAATTGTATACAGACAAATTGTGCACATACTAATAGCCTGATCGGTTGTTGAGTAGCCTTACTGTCTGAGTGTAGAAGCTGTTGGGGAGTCTGTTTGTCCATGCTCTGATGCTGTCTGTGCTGTCTCCACCACTTTCTGCAAGGTTTTGTGATCATGGGTAGTGCTGATACCATACAATGTTGTGATGCAGCCAGTCTACTGGATGTCTACTGGATACAGGATAGTCACTGTAGTAGTAATTCCTCAGGATGCAGGATAACATGCTGAACTTCTTTAATCTGTGAAGGAAGAACAGGCACTGCCATGCTGTTGTAGTTACTGTGGAGGTGTGTATTGACCCAGACAAGTCCTCACAGATGTTGACGCCCAGAAACCTGCAACAGTCTTATAATGTAGTTGTAAACGCCCCCTATGTGAAGCGGCTCTGGTTCTTTTATTTTGGAATTTACGTCATCGGTTCGGTATTTCCTGCAAAAAGAAAAGTTTTTTTTTTTCGGTGCGTCTTGAATTCCTATGGGGCGAAAGCGCGCAAAAGGCATACGGAGAGACAGGGAGAGAAATAAAAACAGCTTCAGTTGAGAGTGGCAACAAGGTGGGTTAATATTTATGCTCACATTAATGTTGTCGATGCTTTGTTTACGCTGATACGCTCGTGCTACATGTTATACAATATGTGAATATGTTTATTATTTCTTCTATCTGTTTAGCTCATGTTGGTTTCTGACCAGCGAACATCATTAAAGTCGACGAAACCATCAGTACGGGCTCCTTTATTTCAACTGATAGCTACAGTAGTGATGCAGCTAGTCAGGGCATTCCCTATGGTAGTAACACCTCAGAATGCGGGATAACATACCGAACTTCTTTAATATTTGAAGGAAGAATGGGCACTGCCATACTGTTTTGGTTACCATGGAGGCGTGTATTGACCAGGGCAGGTCTACAGAGATGCTCCCACCTGCCGCAGCTCAATCTCGCCACTGCAGCTTTTTTGATATAGAGTGGTGCATGAATGCTGATCTGTTTTGAGTGGAACTCCACAATCATCTTATTCTTGCTTATGTACTGTACAGAGAGAGGTGGTTGTTCTGGTGCCAAGATGTCAGGGAGTTAACCTCATCTCTGTTGACAGCCTTATCACCACTGGTACTCAGGCAGAGACTGTAAGTCTTGTCATTGACAAACTTAATGATGAAATTAAAGTTATGTTTGGTGATACAGTTAGGTATCACCTTAAGGAGTACAGGATGATTGTAAGGGATGAATTAGGACATGATACTACTATATATAATGTTTGAGATAAGGGTGGATCGCCCAGGCATAGAAGAGATTTGGCCTCTTTGAGCTACTATGTCGGAAGACAACCCAGATACTTGCTCACTCTAGCATTCCAGGTCTGGAAGCAACAAGCAGCAACAACATCTTCATTTCAAATCATGGTGGACCATATGCATAAAATCAGAGGGAGGATAGAGCAGGTGATACCCTTTGTTCAGTAGCATATGGATCAGGCTCAACAGGAACAGGCTCAGGCCTATAATCAACCTACCCAGCTGTGAGAATTCCAGCCAGGAAGAGATTAAGAGGCTGAGTTACTGCAGCTCCATCAAAGGAATCTCTCTGTGTCTGACTATGCCATTGTATTTCAGATGCTGTGTGCTTTGAGGGTATGGTTGCCTTGGCTGCTTTATTAATTTGGCTTCCGTTTATTCGTTCAGTATTCCCCCTTTCTCCTGTCTCCCTTCCATCTCTGTTTGTGTTTCTAATTTGGATGCCCACCCCCAGACCCCCCTCCCCCCCCATAACGAGGCCCTCTGAGTGAGGTGGGTGCGATCTGTTGTACACAGATAGTTAAAAAGGTAGGGAGGTAAGGAAAATGCAATGCCAGCGTGGGGAAAGTGAGGTGGGGGGGCGACTAACGCATGAACCTGGGTTCGAGGAGCATGGATTCCTGGAGCCTGACTCATGGAGGGACATGAGGGCAAAGTAACATCATGGGGAGGCCCAGAAATGCAGACTAAAACGAGAATAATAAATGCCTTTTCCCAAGCCTTTGCACATTGTTTTATGTATGTGTTGCTTCCCAGAAAAGTTCAATAAAAGTGCAGCCCAGTTGTTCTATTCTCCTCCCCAAAGCTCCCCCACCCCCTCCCGGGCCTCGCTGCACCTCTCCACCCTGCCATTGCTCTTCAGTCTTCACTCATTCTCTCCTTATAATTTCAACCCTTCCTGACCCCCCACAGGCGATTGTTCCTCATCGATCCCCTGAGTGTTCCCAGGATCCAGCGCGTTGCCCCCGACTGTGTTCTTTCCATTGCCCTGGGGTGATTTTGGGGGATGCTGGGTACACAAAGCAGAAGCAAGGAGCAGGTAGAGGCTGGCGGGGGAGCACAGCTTTGGGGACGGGGCGCGGTGAGGTGAAGATGCACTGTGATGTGGGAAGCTGACATGTGCCAAGAGGCTGTTGTTGTTAGTCTCAGCCTACATTATGATGGAGAGAATCTGTCCCAGCAGTACAGATACAATAATAGCAGCAACATCCCGCATCCAGTGCTGTGACAGAGAGGAAGGAGTGAGAGGGCGGGGCAGGGGGGGTTGGAAGTGAAAGGGGACAGAAGTACTGACAATAGGCTGCTAGATAGAAGAATGGGACGCTGACCCTCCCGTGCACTTTCCACGCTCTCGTAAGATCGGAAACCATGAAAAGAAAGTGCTCTGGAGCTGACACATCCGGCACTGAGCAGGAAGGAAAGTGCCAATGGGAAGCTGGTTGAGCAGCTTGCCTCACCTAGTGGCTGGCAGCAGTAAGTGCAGAGCTGTGGTTCTGTGGATAGTGCTCACCCTGGAGGAGCATGTGCAGCAGCGCATTTCCCCATCGCTGTTAATGTTCTACTTTGTGCTGTTCAAACAACGGCAACTAGTTTGTTTCAGCCACTTTCAACTTTTGTGTTCAGTTAGTTCAATTTTTCTGTGGCACTTTTTGACCAAAAAAGTAATAGTACTCTGCTATTAAAATATCAGTGTTTTTCTTCGTTCGGTCTAGATTTTCCAGTTTCCTCAATCACATCCCACAGTTAAAATGTGAATAATTTACCCATTGATTTTTATGTAGATTAACACAGTTGTGGGTGAGGGTACTGTAGTAACTGCAATCACCAAGGGGGATCCGGTTAGAATGAACAAAAAAGACTCTAAGACTGCTCATAGCTCTCCTAAACTGATGTTGCATTATAGATGGAATCAATATTTACATACGTGGTTTCTTTAAAAAAGAGATACAGTACTAAACATATTAAATATATAAATATATTAAATACACATAAAATATAAACAAGAACATGCTAATAAACTAATGATAATAATCCGAATAACAACCAGCAGTACAAGTAAGATTAAAAACACAATCACAAGCATAGCTACCGTGATATTTGGATTTCAGATATAGCACTGTTACTTCAAGGGCTGATACGAACAGCAAGGTGACTTTATTTGCAAGGTAACCTTAGCTCTCAATTACTTAACATTAATACAGACTTAAAGTTAAGCTTCAAAAACATAAACATAAAAGTACGATTACCATCACCAGGTCCTACACAGTATTACAACGACAACACACAAAAAAAATAAGAAATTATGCAATTAATGCATTATGCAAGTAACCGAGAACTTGCAAAATATTACCATCTGCTTATTACACTGTAATTAAACAACAGAATCACAAACATACATACATAGCATACATAGAAACGTATACTCTCATGGATGCACAAATTTCTTAAATCCAAAATGCAGCAGGTTCTGGAACAAAGTTCTGCCTACTGAGAAACTGCCCACTCAGCACCTGTTGTTTCTCAGGGGCCGTTGGTTACATTAGCCACTCCGATAGGACGATAAAGCTGAAGAATAACTGTATGAGGAGGGTGATTGGATGGTCACCAACTGAGTATCGAATGGAGCTTGGCACAGGTCCAGGGGGCTTCCTGAATGGAAGTACCTGCGATCACTAGAGGGAATTTCTAAGTCAAAGACTGAAATCCTTACAGAGGAAGAGGAAGAGGTCTGGTTTTTGTCCGTCACCAGCATGTGCACGCAGATGGAGGGTCAGAGGTCCGGCTCTCGTCTGTCATCGGCATCTGCACGCAGATGGAGGGTTGGAGGTCCGGCTCTCATCTGTCATTGGCATCTGCACGCAGATGGAGGGTCGGAGGTCTGGCTCTCGTCCGTCACTGGCATGTGCACACAGATGAAGGAGAGGAGGTCCGTGCTTACATTAGCCACTCCGATAGGACGATAAAGCTGAAGAATAACTGTATGAGGAGGGTGATTGGATGGTCACCAACTGAGTATCGAATGGAGCTTGGCACAGGTCCAGGGGGCTTCCTGAATGGAAGTACCTGCGATCACTAGAGGGAATTTCTAAGTCAAAGACTGAAATCCTTACAGAGGAAGAGGAAGAGGTCTGGTTTTTGTCCGTCACCAGCATGTGCACGCAGATGGAGGGTCAGAGGTCCGGCTCTC
>JAODLD010000479.1:0-10660 GCA_026781065.1 Mormyrops boulengeri | reverse complement strand
CCTACCATGATGTATGTGTGATTACAGATAAATTATACTGGTCAATCAGGACAAAAGATACTAGGAGTAAATAAAATAGCCAGGCACCTGAAATCAGCTTCCTGTTCGGTGGTACCGATTACATAGGGAATATCGTTGTAGCCGCTGCCTTTCTCCCAGGTCTCAAAGGGTGGGGCAAGTAGAACATGCCCATCTACAACAGCCACCGGTCCAACAAAGAGGCCCTTCGTTGGTATGTTTGTTAAGTCTTCAGCGGCCCAAGAAGGGTACTCTTTCCATGGAATAGCCTAACACAAGAGGAATTCAGATCAACCCATGAGATCTGATTCAAGAACATAATTTTGAGGATTGTTACTGGGAAGTACGATGTAAGCTGACTCAGGTTTCCACCCTTGGTTCTTAGTAAATTTATTGAAGTTGGGAAGATGAGCTTGTAGACACTGTAATATTTGAATGCAAGCATGCTAGCTGCAAACCTCTTTAGCAGGGGTGTCAAACTCCAGTCCTGGGGGGCTGGAGCCCTGCACATTTTTGGGTTTCCTCTCATTTAACACACCTGATTTACCTCCTTGCAACTCCTTGTGCTAATTACCACTCAGCTCTTGAGCCACATCATTTGTGGCGGAACAGGGAAAGAACGAAGCTACACAGGGCTCCGGCCCCCCAGGACTGGAGTTTGGCACCCCTGCTTTTTAGTTAGTCAGTATGTCTAGAAAATATATATGAAATGTATTTTCACTATCTGTAGTTATGCCTACATGCAACTACTGCTCGTTTATAACTTGTTAGAGTTTGGAAACCCCTCATAATTCACATAAGCTGGTATAAAATCAGGTAACTGATTGACAACAGTGCAGTAAAATTAGCAGCAAATGTTGATACATTAACCCTCTGGTGTCGGCAATCTCGCCCGCAGGATCAAACAGAAATCTTGCCAAACCGTCTGAAAAAACTGTGCAAGTTTTTGTTGTAGACATGTAAAAAACACCTACAGAAATTGTATATCGGTAGAAACAAAATATATTTTT
This sequence comes from Mormyrops boulengeri, assembly GCA_026781065.1. Taxonomy (NCBI): domain Eukaryota; kingdom Metazoa; phylum Chordata; class Actinopteri; order Osteoglossiformes; family Mormyridae; genus Mormyrops; species Mormyrops boulengeri. The sequence goes on along the minus strand of JAODLD010000479.1, from coordinate 9,632 downwards.
AGGGCTCTGTGATAGGAATAAAAAGAACAAGAATATTTTGACTTGCTCTCTGAGTTGGGAAGCAGCGCTATTGCACATTTGCAAATAGCGCTTTTCATGCCAAATGTGACTCCAATAAACAAGAGCACATGTCCGGGTTGTGTTTACATTGAGCAGCTACAACATGGCTGCTGAAGCCTTGCACCAAATGCCCTGTAGAGTAATGAACGTTAAGGAAGAACATTGCAACTCAATCCCGCTGAAGATGATTCTGATGAGCAAGTTAAATTCGCTTTGTGAATCATTTTAATAATAGTGAATTATTTTACTTCCGGCAACAGCATCGTATTTATCGCTTTCTATAGTTAAAACTTCGGTGCACTAATATTCATTTTTTATGTGTCACTATCGCTTTTTCTCACTGTTGTGTTATTATATGCATCACAGATTTATTTTATGTGTCATCATCGTATTAAGCTCATGTAGCAAAAAATTTCTGTCATAAAGCCTAAATAGCATAAAGCTGTCTATGCAGCTGATTATAACAACTGTATCAGTAACAGCAAAATATTGTGTGCCATGCAATTCCATTTATTCACAAGCCTCTGGCTTGCTCACTGGGGGCTTTGGGCAGGGTTAATGTAAAGCACTTTGAGACAATGTAATGTTGTGAAAATGTGCTATACAAATACAATTCAGATAATTGAGTATTATTACTTAATTCATTTACTCACTTGTTTTGTAACATTCCATTTACTTCAGCTATTGCATGTAATTACCTGTAAATATGCTTTTATTGTCTTTTCTTACATTTCAAACTGACTTTCCACACTGATGGGTGTGGGGCGCATTGCCAATGATATTCCAGAGTGATGGACCATTGACATTATGCAAACTATTACAGGTGTGTTGACTTCAGTAATCACAAAACATTTCGGAATACTTCAATCAGCTATGTGTAGTCAAGCCCTACAGTATGTCTATATGCTCCAGAGCCCAGCTAGAGATGTTTTTAATGTATTTTTTTCTTTACAATTTCTCAGCACCTCTGAAAATCTGTTTTTGAAAAAAAATCGAAGAATGACATTCTAAATGGTCTCAGATTATTGGTGCTGAGTTTGTGCTGAATAAAAGCACATGGAATGCTTTGGGAATTTTTTCAAGGCATGTTACTACCTTAAAAGTAGCCGAGAGGCCTCAGACTCCAAAGGGGTAATAGCTATGTTCTGGTCCCATCTGTAATGTTACATTTTTTTTCTCTTAAAAATCATCTTCACCTGGAGAACTTTGGTTGTGGAGAGACTGTAGAGACACTGTAAGTTACTGCAGCCTGACTTCTTCAGGAATACCAAGTTGTCCTTCTCTGCCTTCTCCAAAGAGTCATTGTAAATGTATGAGCCACTCATGTCTATAGCCCTGCGGAACAGGCCTTTGGCGAGTGGGGACATCATCATGGTCCACACAGATGTTCCCCCTGTACAGAGAAAACTCACCTCAGAAACATAAAATTACTTCTTTGTAGAAATGTGTTGTTCAAATTGGCAAATCTACACGCAGATTAATCAAAACCTTATGACCACCCTCGCATAGGCGAATAATGTTGTCTCTCTATCATATAAATGGTGCTTGTAGAGGTCTGGGGTATATTAGACTGTAATCAAACATTTGGTATTTGTAGTATTTGTGGTTGATGTGTTGAATGTAGGGCTGTCTGGATTACACAATTACTCTATTATTTAAAAGCATCGATTAAAATTTTCTTAATCGATTACTCTGCAATACGGCAAAAGGAAGACAGTAAATAGAGGATGAAGATCCAAGACAAACAATGAAAGTATCATCTGTGTATAAGCACTTCACAATAATAGTGAATGAAAATGCAGTCATGTGCCAGTATTGCAAAGCAGGACTGCAATGCAAATACATGTCAAAAGAAGACATTCATATTAATTATCTTTTGTGAAAGTATTGTGTCTTAGGGCTGAACAATACTGGAAAAAAGTTCCTATTGAATAATTTGAAGTTTTTATGATTATTTTGGAGCTGTTGAAGCTGGAACAAAGTAGAACCGGCAAATCACTTACTGCTACTCAAAATCGTATCTCTGTGGAATACAAAATATCTCCTTTCAGTTCAAGACCAATGTCTTTTCGTGACCAGTTTTTGTTCACTCTTCCCCTCTTTGCTTATTTTTGTTTATTTTTTCCACAAACGTGCCAGAAGATCTATGAGTAAGTCCAACAGCAAGGATGTGAATGATTATGATTGTCTCGGAGAGCATGTGCAGAGTAAAAATGTATTTAGAGCAACTTGTTGATGGTTTGAACGCAGTGGACTATTGTGATCCTTGTGATGTGTAATCAAAAGGACATGAAATGCCACGTTGATATTAACAAGCCTGTCAGAGCGACACAGTGGAGCCACATTCCGCCACTTTCTGTTTGTGAAGTTTGCATGTTCACCCTGTGTGGGTGTCGGCTTTTTCGGTGGAACCTACACTTTCCTTCCGCCTTGCAACTACATGCAACTTAAAAGTGAACTGGAGTATCTAAATATCCCGTATGTGTGACTGTAAACCAGTTGCAATGCATACTATATTATATTACGTTATATTATAAATGATTTCTCAATGTATCGTCACATAAATCGGTAGATTACTTGGTTACTGATATAACTGATAGTGACACCCATAGTTTAAGGCAGAAAAAACAGGGATAAAGATCTGGGTGACTTTCATGAGGCCAAATTGTTATGAGCAGACAGCATTTCTGAAACAGAAATTTTGATGATTGTCGTGTATCACGCACGACACAGTGCATCGAGCCTTGCTGTGAATAGCTATAGGCCAGCCAGAGTGTCCCTGCTAATCCCTGCCCACCGTAAAAAGCACTTACAATAGGCATGAAAGCATTGGACCTTGGCACAGTGGAAACTCGCTTGGTCTGAAGAATCTGTTGCATCATTTGGACAGCCGGATACTTGTCAAGCATCTCTGGGATGAATTGGACCAACAAGTCCGATCCACAGCTAGGCAGCTCCATACACAGCAGAACTCGATGCAGTCTGTCGTGACACATTACTCCCATGACCACCATTAAAATTATCTGTAATTTGTGACACAGTGGCTTTTCTGTTGGTATGTAGAAGACATGATAGCCATCGTTCACGAACATCAATGACACTTGGCTGCCCGACATCCTGTGTTTATCCCTCTTCCGCCCACTGAATGAATGAATGAATGTTACATTTTCAAGACACCCAAAGAGCTTTACAGAACCAATGGGGAGCCATCCTGTCACTGGGGCACTGGGATCCACGCAGACCGCAGGATGGGCTAACCTGTTGGCCACACCAGCACCTCTTCCAGCAGCAACCCACTTTCCTAGTTGGTCTCCCATCTAAGTACTGGCCTGGCTCACATCTGCTTATCTTCAGGTGGATTACCTAATCTGAACTGCAGGCAGTATGGCTACCTACTATCAGTACTTGCCACGGCTAACTGCGCGCACCGCACAAGCCTTACCGTTGTAGAGATACTCTGACCCAGTTTTCTGGTCATAGCGATTGAGCCATTATCAGTCACTCAGATCTTTATTCCTGCCTATTTCTTTTGCATTCAACAGACTGACTACAAGTACCAAATATTGGCATACCATGTAATATATCCCAGACCTTAACAAGATAGTCAACATTATTCACGTTATGTGGGGACGGTCATAATGTCTTGGCTTATCAGTGTATATAATGAACAACCCGACATAATGGATGCAGGTTTGTAGAAGTTAACATTGCTTACATTTACTACAGCAAATGCATCAATGAGAGTCAAGTCTGATGTAACATAAGGGTTAACATAAGAGACCCCTCTGGAGGATCATAGTGTAATACGTGGCATAATATCATATATTCATATAATTTACAATTTCACCAAAGATTTGTTTGTATGGAATGTAAACATGTCTACATACAGGGGTGAAGCTACAGGGGCACTGACCCCAGATGAATGCTGATTGGTCCCAGGAGTGCCCCCTTCCCTATCAGTCACCGATTCAAAACACATCATTGCCTAATGATAAGGTTACCCCCCTCTGTATGAATTTTGCCCCCTTTTATGCTCCCCCCCCACTTAAAAAGTTCTAGAATCACCCCTGAATGTAAATAACAATCAGAAGTAAATCTGTGTGACTGGGTAGTTAATAAGAGGGAATATCTCTTTAGATAAGAATACCTGAACTTTGTCCAAATATAGTGACTTTTCCCGGATCTCCACCAAAATGCTGGATGTTCCTTTGTACCCATTTCAGAGCTGAAATTTGATCCATGAAGCCATAATTTCCTACAATATTAAAATCAGAAATACACAGATCAGAAGATAATCTCCTTACCCAAGATATAGAGTAATGGTGGGCAATATCACAATAATTTATCATGATATCACAACAATTTATCATGACTGGTTACATTTGTATCCACGATAAGCATTTCAGAGTTATCATAAGAATCATGATACAACACTATATAAGACTTATTATAATGACAGGACAAACCGGCAAGCGCCTATAATGCAATGCCTGTGTGTAGGAGGCTGCAACAATGCTACAAACAAAACAGGCCATGAAACAAAGCTGAAACATAACATCTAAGTGCCGTCTGTATATCTAATTTCTTTGTCAATTGTCTAATGGGTGGCGATATTATCTAAAATTATCTTCACGGTATTTTTCACTTTTTGGATGGTGACGATATTATATATTAGATAGTATTACATATATAATATATAGATGGTACTATATATTCTCAAGTTTTGGGAGGAGTGGCATATCCTGTCCCTTCATATAAATAAAAATATTTTGATAATATATTAAGTGTATGAAATGCATTATTTTCAACTGGGAGACATGCAAGAGTATCAAAAGCATTTATTTAGCAAAAAGCCTGAAGATCTTGGTCTTAACTTTTGTGCTACAATAAAAAGAAAATGACCAGTTCTGCTGTGCCAAAAGAAGTATAGGGCACTAAGTGTCAAGTGCTCTTTTTCGTGTACAAAATACGTTCTCTGCCACAAAAAGCATTATTTAATGATGGAATCAAGTAATGCTTTGCTGCACTCTGTCTACAAACGCAAAAAGACTTCACTTTCTTTTGTGCACAGAAAAGGAATGTTTCATTTTGTGCACAGAAATTGATATCAGCACTTTGCATTACGTGGACAAAAGAAAGTCATTTCGTGGACGAAATTGATTCTGTGGAATCACAAAATGCATTTTGTCTTTTGCCGAGTCACGAAAGGCACCGCAAAATGTATTTTGTCATATGCTGAGTAATGAAATGCCTTTTGTCTTTCGTCGAACATTATTTTCACCCAGAATTCGATAAGCGGGTGAATATTTTTTGGCATCGTACTAATGAGAGGTGTATTGTGATGCCCAAAAGTTAGTAATCTGTATAAATTTGGCTTATCCTCATGCTTAATACATTGGGTTAGTGGAGCACGGCACATGCAACACAAGCGATGAGCACTGAAGTCGCGAAGAAGGAAGGGACAGATCAGCAGCCACAACATCTTTTAAAAGAGCAGATACTCTGGTTAAAAGGTAAAATGATGTTGGTGGTGTGGTGGTACTTTTTGCAGATTAAAGTCTGACAGTTTTTTTGTGAATATGGTTAACAAATTATTTTATTTAGTGTCCGTTTTTGTTTCGGTTTTGGTTTACGATAACGAAAATGGTCCCAACAAGTCCAATGCGTATGAACGTACACCGTCAATCAACGTAGAATAAGCCCAGATTTTAACCTACACATTTTCACAAACACTTATTCAATGGAGAATCTAATATACTGTAGCAGGCAGACACATTTATGGCTTTAATAACGATTGTATTTAACAGCTACAAGGACAAAAGATACTAAAAAGCTCTCTGTACTAATGGTAATTTAATAAACATGAATAGACTACACACACAGTGTGCCTATTCTGGTGGTCTAGAATAGCCCCTCAGTGTTTCCTCTTCCAGTGCTCATGCATAGCGCTAGTACCGCCGTGGTTTGCCATTGCACTTTGCAGTGTAAAACCTCCCTTTTGTTTGATGAAAATTTGAACTACTCCCATAGTTACATAGTGATATTAAAGGAAAACATTTGTTATAATGAATTGAAGCATTTCATAAATCATAAAAGTAATTTTATTAAAATAATAAAAAAGAAGATGCGTCGATTTGAAATATTGATGTTGATGCATTTTCGGCGTTGACGTCATTGACTACGTTGACTAGTCGCGGCAGCTCTCAACACAATAAAACACATAAATGAAAGCATCAGGGCACAGAGCTACAAAAATGTACAGTAAAAAATATTTAAATGTGTTATCCAGAGTACCTTAAATGAGTAAGGAGGGGGAGGTAACAGTGCATCAACTGTTGCTGTGAATTGTGTGACCTTTGTTGAGATGGTCACTATAACAAACATCACAAGAGCAGTGTAACAATAGTTCTAATAATTTCACAAAAAACTTGAACTCTGACAAAACTGACCATTGCAGTTTTCTCACATAAATAACAGCCTGTCAACATAGGGTGCTTTTCCACTGCACCAAGTACCATACTTCTGGTACTGCAATTTCGGTACTTTCACTTTTCTACTGACTTCCAGTCGAGTACCACTACCAAAAGTTCCAGTACCGAAAGTGCCAAACCAGCTGGGGTACTTCTTTGGTACTTCGGTACTTTGGGGTGGGACTTGAAATGCTTTCTTTGTCGATTGGTTATGCAAATAGCCTGCCGCTGAAACACAATACAAACGTCACCTTGAAAACAGATGCGGACTCAGAAGATAATGATAAAGGAAGTAAAAAAATAAATGTGATTTGGTTGTAAGAACATATACAACATAAAGATCCAGATGGCATGACAAGAAATATTTGTTTTGCTATACTGACAGATATACTAGCAATGTGATTTTGTTGTAAAAAATATTGGGGTATTTATAAAATAAAAAAGGAGTTCATAAATTTCTCACAAACCCATCTTTGAGTGATTTAAACAGCAAGGATGAAAATGATTACGATTGTCACAGAGAATGCATGCAGCGTTCATGCAAAAGCAGTGGAGGTAAAACTTTAAACTGATTTTAAACATAAAAGAAATAATTAAGATTGCAAAGTTTTTTTTCCTATTACAAAGTAACCAAGTCAAAATATTTTAACGAAACTTTAACCCCCTGCACTATAATGTCCGTACAGAATTAAAAGTAAGAAAAAGCTTTATTTTGATATAGCTGACCACCGAGAATTGTATGTGCATAACATGCAATGTTGGTATTAATATTGCATATTGCCAAGCCCAATAATTTACTACTTTTCAAATTCAGTACAAAATACTCCACCTCACATTGTGATGTCATTTGGCGCCGGTACCAGTTTTTACTCCAGTGTAAAACAAACACATTGATGGATCGTACTTTTTTGTGCTTTCTCGAAGAACCAAAAGTGCACTACCTGGTTTGGTGGAAAGACGCCCATAGTTCTAATAATAACATGAAGCGACATTCAAAATCTTTGCTAGGAACACCAGCCCGTCAACATATTTAGGGACAAGCGTGTTTAACAGTGTAGAACAGGTTGCTTGTGTTTCCATCTTTTGCTGTCACAACACAGTGACAAACCTTGCATAATACTTGCATAATAACTTTGTGTCGGGTGATTTAAAACTGAATCTGTTCCAGATAACAGAGGTGGCCCCCATTTTTGGAATGAGAGTCTCCTCTCCTGTCGATGCCTCAGCTGGTGCCGCCATTCCACTCATCTGTTTTTTTTTTATGAAGGATATCTGATTTTGTTGCTAACACTTCAGTTTCACTACACTGCTTGTATTTCTTGCAATATACGTGTATGCCCTCTGCTGGACTGGTGGGATATCACTGCAACTGTCTATGTCCATGGACAAATGTCGTATGTACAGAAAGGTAATGGAACATGGGAAACTGAAGTATGAACTACTCTTAACAACATTTATGTTGCTTGTTGATGATGTCCTTATATGCAATTTATGCAGCAAATTACAAAAATAAGCATATCTCACTATGATCTTTGTATCTCGCGTTGCTTGTGTCTTCTCGCTCAGCTCTGTTCGTAGGCTCACTTCACACCAAAAGGACCAAAAAATTTTATATGGTTATTCCACATTGCAGGGGGGCCATGCCCCTAACCCTTGTGATGTGTTTTTATTACCAATTGTTATCAATTAGTTGTTGCAGCCATAGATTCTTACCAAAAATATCATAATATGACATTTTGGCTGTATCATCCTCCCCTAGTAACCTGTATGTTATTTTAAAAGACTGCATTAAGCAATAAAACATCCCATACCAACAAATAGATTTCCTAACAAATCTTGAACAAGGCTTTTTAAATTATCTGCTTAGGTGCAGTTCACACTACATGACTTTCCAAGTCTTCAGATCGCTATACCATTCACACTACACGACTTGTCGTCTTGTAATCAGGAATCATGAAGTCATCGTGGTTTACAAACTACATGACTGATCAGTGACTGGGGGTCATATGCTACAAGATCTTTCACCAGGAGGAATCACTGACTGCTTTCTGTCTGGTCTACAAAGTATGTTCTGTCATGAAATTACACATGTGAATGACACTGGGAAACCACTATACTAGTGTCAACGTGCTACAAATTGTTAAAGCCTTTAATCAAATGGCAACACATATCCTCGGCATTTACTAACGCAAGACAAATTTACCCTCATATACACTAGAAATCAACAGTTATGGCACAAAGTGTTAGTATGTGGCGTACTCTGCTAACCAAATGTAATAAACAAAAAGGTACAGTGTATTTATACAGATTACTAACTTTTGGGCATCATAATACACCTCTCACCAATATTTTAGGCTCACTACTAATCTGCTTACCAAACTGCAGGCACAAGTATACAGTGTATAGCACCGAAAAGTTGACGTCTGAACAAATGTTCCACCCTCATTTAAAGCCCTGGTGATTATTGTGCGTGCGCCATGTAATAGCAATTAAATCGAAATGTGATATGTCTTTAAACAGCTCACACACAGCGATCGAGCATTGACGTGCCAGTGCCAATGGAAAACTGATTTGCCGATTTGATCTGGGTTTTTTTGCTGATATGCAAAAACTCTGTCTGCGAGTGGAAAATCGGGGCTAAAATCGTGTAGTGTGAATTTAGCATTATTCCCTTCCTAGACTCAACTAATGATTACAAAAATTACAATGTTATCAATATATTTTTCTCCAGTAAAATGAATTTGGAGGTCAAAAATAGTGCAGCACAATAATTAATACTAAGAATAACCTGTCAGAATAAAATCACACATATCCATAAGCGGTACCATGGATTTGTATTAATGCAGAATTAAATTATGTGGAAACATCTCTTATCAATAGTAGCATATCACTGGCCTTTTTACAGTGTTGATATAAGAGTTGATATTCTTGCCAACAGAATTAAATATAAATACCAGCATAAAGCGATGCTCATTTAAGAATCATAAAGCATGTTGGTCTACGATTCACTGGACGGGCTTGGGGGCAGAAGATAGCTTTCTTAATGATATTTACAATAATGAAAAAAAGGAGATCCAAAAGCCCAGCTTCATGGCAGGGGTG
>JAODLD010000478.1:0-10660 GCA_026781065.1 Mormyrops boulengeri | reverse complement strand
ATGACCTAGCAATCTGGCAGTGATGTAGGCCTACTTCTTGTTTATGAATAGGCAAGGTCAGAAAGGTGGAAGTGTGGCATATATCTTTCTGGAAGATATGAAGTGCAATACTGTCAACCTGGGCACCGTCACCTCTTTCAAATACTTGTGCAATACAGTGGAAGTCAAACCTGTTCTCTGTGTGAATATACTCCAGTTAAAAAGAAACTGTAAGAAAAACTGAATGTAACGAGTGCTCATGGGATTATGGGCACACGTACACAGTGTGCAAGTGTGATGTCAGTGTGATGGTCCACTTTTCAAAAACAATTACAGAGAACAGTGATAACCCTAAAATTCTGTTTTCAACCATTCACAATCTAGTTAACCCTACAATAGAGATGATTAATGTTGTTTCTGCTGCTAAATGTGAAGTAAAATTACTGGTTGAGGCCTGTACTCAACCCTATCCCTACTGTAGTGTTTAAGCAAACACTGTGAGGGTCAGTGCCCGTCTGGTCCTGTCCTGTGAGCCTTTTCCCCATTTACTGTTATCCATCCCGTTTGGTGTTGCCCTTGTGTGTTTTTCCTGTTCTCCAGGGCTGCTGCATGGCTGTATGGGCTGAGTGTGTGGCTTAGAGGCTGGTATCTTTTGTCATGAGTTTGAGTCCAGCCTCATCTTTTGTTTAATTTATTAGTCTTGACCCCTCGAGGTCCATTTCGTTTCCTAGTGTTTTCTGTTTCTGTTAATAAACCCCTGTTGTGTGATCCTGCGAGCCGCAAGTGGATCGTCCACTTAATACCTGCCCGCACCATGCCACGCCCCCATGCTAGAACCTCCCGAGTCCATGACTGATCTGCCTTGCCTTCCCTACAAGACATTCGCACCAGCCGCTGTAGGACCAGAGCACTAAAGATCTTCAAAGACCCCTCCCTCCCCAATAACTCTCTGTTCTGATTACATTCAGTTTATACTGTCTAAATTGTCGGCACATTTCTCAGGTCTCTTGTACATTGTGCTTAAATTGCACAACAATTTCCCTTTGGGATTAATAAAGTTCTTTGAATCTTGAATCTTGAATATTCACTTTAACCATATCATTTGTGTATAGATCGTGTAGATTATGTCCAGCTGAATATATTTTTTATTTTATATTGTGATCTTTATATTTTATTATTCTCTTATTATTAACAGCTGCTCGGAGTGACCAGGGTTACATTTCACTACATGTTGTATATGTACAGCTGTGTATGTGACGAATGAATCTCTTGAATCTTGAATTGTAATATGCCCCATGTGTTCCTTGTTGCCCTGAGTCCTTGTGATTGGTTGAGTTATGGTTCCCACCTATCCTGTGTTATGTCTGGTTAGTTGTATATTTAAGTACCTTTGTTTATTTTTATCTGTTAAGTTCTGACCCCTCGCGGTCCCTTTATTTTCTTGGTCACCCCCTGTTTGTTTTGTTAAATAAACCCTGGTTAGTTGGAGCCACTACTTTGACTGTCCCTCTTTTCGTCATGTCTGGCCATAACAAACATTTTCTTTATTCACTGCTTAGCTACTACATGCTGTTAATAAATCACTTCAAAGTGGCACTTTCCCAGATTCTGCTACTTAAGAAAGCATCCTTAGATAATACGCTTCCTAATAATTATATAGGCCAATTGCTAATCTTCCTTTTATGAGTAAAATTTTAGTTGTTTACCTTCAGGTTAATGATAAAATCTTTATTTGCCATTTGCACAAGTATATTGGAATGATTCTCCCCATGTTGCTCTTGATAGCTTGGGAGTCACAGCACAGTCAATGTCCACTGCCCCTGGAGTTGGGGATTAATGGCTTTGCTGAAGGACCCATGGACATGTGACTGTTCTGTTGAGGCTGCCACTCAAACCAGTAATCTTCTGACGAATAAACCTCTTGAATCTTGAATCTTCTGATCATGGGACATCACCTGGAAGCTTTGGGGTAGTTTTTAACTGCTTTAAAACATACATAACAGGCAGGAGTTTTCAGGCCAAATTAGGTAATTACAGATCATCCCCAGTAGGGGTGCTGTCGGGGTGGGGGGGGGGGGGGTAAGGATGATTCCAAGGGCCCCTGAGTGACAGGAGGCCTGAAAAAAAGACTTATTACAGAATAACACATGGCAGCGTCCTTGGGCCACTGCTATTTTCCCACTATTTAATCTTATTAGAAACTTTGCTGATTTCACTTCTATCCTGATGATATCCAGTCGTATGTTTAAGTCGAGCCTTGTGCTCTGGGTATAACATGCAATATGGAACAATGTCTGATTGCTGTAAAGGAATGGATATACAATAACTTCCTATAAGTTAATGAAGAAAAAACAGAAGTAATTGCCATGGGTCCTCGGGTACTAAGGGATAGCTTGAAGCCAAGGTTGGACAATGGTATATCACAGGCAAAACCTGAGGTTAGAAATCTGGGTGTAATTCTTGACTGTGATCTAAGTTTTAAAAGCCACATTCAGTTTATTACAAAGACAGAATTTTATTATCTGAGGAACATGTCAAAGATCAAAACTTTTTTATCACGTAATAATGCTGAAAAATTGATACATGCTTTTATCACCAGTCACCTTGACTATTGTAATTCCCTTTTTATGGGTTTGCCATAAATGACTATTTATAAGTTACAAGTAATTCAGAATGCCGCTGCCGAGAATATTAAACAGAACTTAGACAATAGATCATATATCACACCAATCCTGTATAACCTCCCCTGGCAACCTATATCTTTTAGAATAGATTTTACGATCCTTTTACTTAATATAAAACACTAGATAGACTAGCACCTTCATACATTACTGACCTTCTTACCTTTTATACTCCCACTAGAACTCTGCGACCCACCAGTTCTAAACTTCTGTCTATTCTGAAGGTGAATCATAAATATACAGCGAAGAAAATAATTATTTGACCCCCTGCTGAATTCTTAAGTTGAGAAGTCTATAATTTCACTGATATGTTTATTTTACCAGCAAAGGATAGATCATCAACAAAACAAACAAATTTGTCATTTATCTAGGGAAATAAGTATTTGATCCCTTGGAACACATGTATTTGGTGGAATAACCATTGTTTGCAAGCACAGCTCTCAGACATTTCTTTTAATTGGTCACCAGGTTTGCATGCAGGTTAGCAGGAATTTTCATACACTCCTCTTTGCAGACCTCCTCCAAATCTTTAAGGTTTTTAGGCTGTCACTTGGAAACACAAAGCTTGAGTTCCCTCCATAGGTTTTCTAAGGGATTAAGGTCCAGAGACTGGCTAGGGCACTCCATGATCTTAATGTGCTTCTTCTTGAACCACTCCTTCGTTGCCCTGCCTGTATGCTTAGGGTCGTTGTTTTGCCGCAATGCATTTTCAGTGCCTTGGCTGAAGGAAGGAGGTTCTCATCCAAGATTTTATGGTACATGGCCCTGTCCATCTTTCCTTCAGTCCTGTACCCTCGGCAGAAAAACACAACTCAAAGCATAATGCTTTGTTTGACAGTAGGGATGATGTTCCTGGGGTTATAGTCAGCATTATTTTCCCTCCAAACATGGCGTGCAAAATTGATGCCAAACAGCTTGATTTTGGTCTTATCTGACCACATGACATTTTTACATTTACATTTACGGCATTTAGCAGACGCTCTTTTCCAGAGCGACTTACAATAGTGCTTTGTAGTCCATGACTGTTCTTCGATCTATAAGCTAGACCTAAATTCAACAACTGTCATTGAAACCAACCGCTACGTACGTTGTATGAAAAACTTGTTTTTCTAAGCCTCATTGGAATTATTCAGGCGTTCACTGGCATACCTCAGGAGGGCCGGAATATGGGGGGCCCTTTGCCAGCACTGCAGGATTTCAATAATGTGTTACGGATGGTTTTCTGGGTGGCTGTGGTCCCTGCTGTTTGAGATCATTAAGGAGCTCCTCTCATGTAGTTCTGTAGTTAGCCCTCACCATTCTTACGATCACTGTTGCCACATGTGATGAGATCTTCCTTAGGGCCCCAGACTGAGGGTGATTGACAGTTATTTTGTCTTTCTTACATTTGTGAATAATCACACCAAAAGTTGTCAATTTATCACCAAGCTGCTTGCTGATGGTCATGCAGCCCATTCCACCTTTGTGAATGTCAACAATCTTGGGATTGTCTCTGATGTCCTTAGCCAGCTCTTTGGTATTTCCCATGATGATAAGGTTGAAGATGTTTTCAGGTTAGTGACACAAGAATACAATTTAAAAGTATTGCCATTAAGTGAGAATGCTGGCTTTGTATCTGTTAATATTTAATTAAGTACAGTACTACTTATGTTGTGCTAGTGCACATGTACATTACCTAATTTCTTGCTGACTTGTAGGGGATCAAATAATTATTTCCCTAGATAAATGACAAATTGATTTGTACTTGTTACATAACGTTTTTTTTCTTGTTTGTTTTGTTGAAAAATCTATCTTCTGATGTTAAAATAAACCTACCAGTGAAATGATGTGACTTCTCATTTCTTTATAAATAGGTGAACTTAGGAATTCAACAGGGGCTCAAATGATACACTGCCAGAAGTGTATCAGTTTCAATATCTTCAAAAAGGTATTGAAAACGCAAATGTTTAGACTGGCATTTTAAGAGGTTCATAGGCTTTTATTATATTTCATTTTATTTTCCAATTCACTTATACCATTGTGGTATTATTTGCTTGTGTGCTTTTACTACCTATGCTATTTATTTCTTTTTATCTCACCATTTTGCTGCTATATCAATAAAATATGATATTATTATATCCAATTATTACTAGCTTATACTTTTAGAAGTTTAACCTTATTCATTTTTATTTTGTAGCATTTTGTTTATTTATTTCTTTAGCTTTTATTTAATCTTATTTATTTTATTTAGATTTATTCCATCTTTCTATAATGTCATTGACCTGCAGAGTACTGTGCTGTAGTAGCTTCTCTGTTTTTGGTTTTATTTTAATCTCTTATGTGAAGCACACTGAGCTACATTCAATGTATGAAAGTGCTATATAAATAAAGATTATTATTATTGATTTTATGATGATGATGATTATTATTATTATTATTTCTGCTCTCACTATAATTATTATCTAGTCTGAATAATGGAACGCTCACCATCACAGAGAATTGCATTTCATCATTGCCCAATGGAGAGTATCAAAGAAGGCAGTGCATAAACAAGCCAGTTTAGCTAGAGGTCTGCATTCCTGCAGGACCCATTGCAATGGAATTGTTAAATGTGTTAATAGGTTCCAGAAAACATAACTTGTACTAAATGGTCCACATTAGTTTATATGCACACTTAGATACAATAGCATATTGTGTCCTTCTCATTAATGAAGAGATTCTGAGGAAGATGATGAGACCTGAGTTCAAGTGAACAGGGGTTGTGATTTATTGCAAAGGACTATGGATGGCAGGAAGACATTTATTATAAAACTGACTATGAAATTGCTACATGCAAACGTCTCAGTATCTAGTCTGAAAATGTAGTCTTTTAAAGCATTTATTACAACTGGGTCTGTCACTTAATCAAATTATGTTTCCTTTGTGTTTCTCTATGATATAAAAAGAATAGAAACATGATTACAAAGCATGCTTACAATCTCCTTGCTAGGTTCCCAGCAGTGGTACTAACTTCCATAGAAGTTTGAACTACCCCAACTCTGAACTCTCTCAAGATTACTTATACTTCACTGTTATATTCACTGTTTTTGTGAGGTATGTTCTTATTAATATTGTGTTTATTGTTTAGTGATTTTACTCTGTTTCATGTACGGTGTCCTTGGGTGACTTGAAAGGCGCCTTAAAAATAAAATGTATTATTATTATTATTATTATTAATCTCTTCAGGCTGTTACCAGGGGCCAAATACTGTCTTTGAATGCAGCATAAAATTCTTAGTAACAGACAATTTTGGCAACACTAGTACAATTCTGACATTTTAAAGCACTTAGCAAGGAAGTTATTCTTAATGTGTAAATGTGTTTATAACGCTCCTACTGATCTATGAAGCCTTGAATTGTTTCATTGCTCCCTAAAATGTAAATGTGGGATGTTATTTTCTTACACTGCTTACCTTATGTTTGTATCCCCTGTATCCAAGTTTTCTGTGCCAGAGATGACACAGATTAATCATAGATTAGTCTTTTATTAATATTCAGCACCCGTAACTCACAGATTTTTTTAATATGAAGCACCCAGGCTTTTTTACGACAAGACTTTTGCTGGCCTTTATTTTTTGTAAGATACTCTTTCTTACATTTTTGCTTCCTCTTCTCTGTTCTTCTTCCATCAATGATTACTTCACTGGTATATCGGTGAATATTTCTGACTATCGGGGTCAGCACCCTTCTGTCCCAGCCTTTTGTGTCTCCTCCCCATTTGGCCAGCAGGTGTCACTGGCCGTCCTCTTCTCCTTGTGCCCAAGTCCTTCGTGTGTTTCTTCAGCTCCCTGGATTGTCACATGGTGTCATGGGCGGAGCGTGTGGCTGCTAATCCTTTAGTCGTGAGTTTGAGCCCAGTCACCTCTTTTGTATTTATTAGATTTCTTGTCCGGTCAACAGATTATTCAGATTAATTCTCCGAGACGCAGTTCCTGTAATTATGGTGCTGTGCAGAAGCTCATGTGTGGCTGGCACTGCCATCTGCAACCACATAGGTGCTCTGCTGTTCCACACAGCTCACTTCCCCCAGCTCAGTGTGCCAGTGGTTCCCCCTGTTTACAGCCATACTGAATCAGAGCAACAATGGCACAAACTCCCGGACAGCTGTAAGTTTTGCAGTAATGCACATGCATGACACCTTTCATACAGCATAGTTCAGTTAGATGTATGCTGTATTATAATATTTAACAGCTAACTCTGACCTCTGTTTTATCTAATTAAATCCTCTCAAATATGAGTATATAGTATCTTCACAGTCATTTAACATGTTTTTCCCCCATTTGAATTTAGATCTCATCCAACCCTAACCCTCGATCCCACAGTCTCTAGCACCATGTCTCTTGTTCTGAATTTCACAAGGTATAAAACCAGGTCCAGTTGGCAAGATGGTTGTAGTTCAGCCTGTACAAGGTTGGGTGTGTAATGGAGGATTATGGTAAATATTAGTTGCTGTAAATGCATAACAATTATTTTCATGTTTTGCTGCCTCAGATATTGTATTGTCAAGTGAAATAACTCTGTGTGATATGTTTATTCAAAGGAGTACTCTCTTCCTGGCCTCTCAGTGCTTAGTGTGGCAGAGGCATACAGTAACTTAGATCAATTAGCTGTGCCAATAGTGAGAACCATGAAGATGAGCACAGTGAAACCACTTGTGGAATCTCAGTTTGGACCAGTGCAGAAGGGAAATATACTGTCCTATCAGCAGCCCGAACTCCTAATGTAACATTTTCTCTTTTTTCCCTATGATGTAAGGACGGGAAGGTTTATGAGCTTAATGATGCTCTTTATCTTATTTATTTGTTTTATATGTTCTTGATTGGTATTTAAGGAGAAATTTTTAATAAAGATATTTCTGAGAAGAAAAAGAAGTGAAACTGTGTGAATGCTGAGAGGGTCAGTAGTGTTGTGTGTGGAGGGTTAAGGACTCACCCTTTTTCAGCAGTGACACAATGCAGGGATTTAACAGATTTGACACAGAAGTGTGCCAACATGAGGCTTTGGAGGTGGAGCAGGAGACCATTAGGGGGCGCTTGGTCCAGCTCAGTACCGCCACCATTCTTACATGGTGGCCATTGTTAGAACAGCTGGGCTGGCCACAGTGTGTCTCTTCTCCTTTCTTGTTGAAGCTGGTGGGATTGCGAGGATTCTCCAGAGTGATATACCACCTGAGGGGATACTGAGCAGACTCTTGTGGAGCCCAGCAGGGAGCTGGTTTGGTTTGATTTTGGTGTTTTTTGTTTCTTGGGATTATTTTTCAGAAGACTGTTTTATAATCAACCTTTTGTTTTCATTTCGTTTTTCTTTTGTTGTTCTTGTCCCTATTTTGTCCTTACATTGTTGCACCACCTCCAGGAGCAGAGAGAGGCCTTTTTGCTGCCAGATTGAAGGAAGCTGGATATTTGGGACCTGAACTGGTATGCCTGGACTTGTGGTGTGAGAGTCTGCTGTGACTGGTTTGTAGTGTTATCGACCAGAACTCATATAAGGTGTTTTGCTTGCTTGTGCCATGCACTGTATAGTTTTGCCATATTCTTTCTGTGTTGGTGTATCTCTGTCTAACAGCTGTGTAGTGCAGGTGTGTCACGAAAAGGAGAGAAATAAATGCTGGTGCAAATTACTACTGGCTTCCAGTGTGCTGTTGTGGTATCTGCAGATCCTTAGAGGTCCTGACGGTAAAAGGAAAAACAACACAAAGTGGTAATCCTTGGCTTTGAACTTGTGATGTATAGACAAACAAACAATTGTTGGATGGATCATTGTACTAAATATATGCTGACTCACCATTGTAGGGCATTATGCCTCATAGTGGAATTTCAGTCAAAGTGTTTAATGCTCCTGTCAACTTGTTACTTACGTTTTTTTTACTTAATTTCAAAAACAGTAACTACAAAAATATCTAGAAGTAATTAGAAGTGCACATATGAGTATGAAACATGGTTCAGTTTTATGGCACTAATTAAGGTTTATTCTGGCCATCTAAAAGTAAAGTGTAAAAGCTATATATTATGGATGCTAGTTCCATTATGCGCTTTACCGATTTGGTCTGAACATTTATGACATGCATATTTCTGTAAATTAAATCAGTACATTATTTTTATGCAATTAATGTTTTGACCAGATGAGAAGCCTAGCATTACTGTACCTATTACATGCATACAGTTACAGTACAGCACCTGATACAGCATCACTGCTCTGTTAAAACTGATATCCAGTTAACAGCGGTTCTGTAGTCAGAAAATGACCAGTGATGAACAGGGTAGCAGGCAGGCTGAGGCAGACTAAGCATAACATTATCTGTTCTATTAACACAAGGGACAGACAATTATGTTTATGGAGAAGTCTGTCTAGGCTAACCTACTACCCCATTGATCACTGGTCAGCAGAAATGGAAAGTTCAGGTTCAAAAAATAAAAATCCAGACCAAGATTTAGTTTCAACCAACCCAGTTAAGCATAAAGAGTAACACATTCACAGAGTACTTTCCACCTCTGCTGGTCAGTATCTGACCACAGTTACCAACCACAGAAACCGTTAATAAGGTGAGCATGTTCAGGTTAAGATTTTACCGCTGCTTTATTTACATAGACATGTGTTTGTGAGGTCAAATTAACTTTTAGGAAGCCATATCAACAGTAAATCATCAAATAAAGAGATTTGTGAAGAAAAACAATGTAACACTGCAGAAGTTGAAATGTTCATTTCTTGTAGGTACATTATTCTTATTGAGTAATATTCAGATGCACATATCTGTATCTGTGCAAATGCTCACTATGAAATATGTGTAATTCAGCCATGCATAGAAATTTTTAAGACACTTTTCATTTCAGCATCAAAAACAACAACAAAAAAATCATGGTTACTAACTACAACAAACGTGAAATAAAACTCTTTTTGAATTTCACTCTCCCACACAGCAATAATCCCACTGATCATCTGTGGTGTAGCACCATAGGTAGCCCTTACCATGGTGTCCACAGGGGTAATCAGACTTGCAGGTTTTGCCATTTACAGCTGAAAATCGATCATTATGAGTGCAGCAGTACTCCCAGTGGTTATTATAATCAGTGTAGCACCAGTAGTAATTATAGCCATATTTGCTACATGCATGATTAGTACGACATTTTTTGCCAGTTACTGTTATACTGTCAGGCAGAGGCGGACTGCAGTAATCCCAGGACAACCAAGATGTCTTACACCAGTAGTAGTCTTTTCCATATGTGGCACAGGGGTGATCATCTTTGCATTGCTCCCCTCCAGCAGTGATGAGTGAGTACTGGGGTGAGCACTGTATGTAGGACTGTCCTGAGTAACACCGGTAGTCCTTGAGCTTCTCCTGGTACAGGCAGGGGGAGGTACAGCAGGGCTTGAATCCACTTTTTGTGTCACAATAACGCCAGTCACATTGACATTGTGTGCCATCTGCTGTGGTCATCCCCTCAGCGCTAGATTTCTCAGGGACGACCCAACATTCAACAGGTTTGGATCCCTGACCAACGTCCCTCTTTCTGAGCTCATTTTGAAAACCGGTCTTAATTACAAGACAAGCTTCATTAATGTCTTTCTTCATCTTCTCATTTGCTTGGAAATAATCATTTACATTAATGAATTTTCTCTTTGAGCATTCTGTGATATCTGAAGGGTTCTGGATTCTTTGTTTCACTCGCATTTTATTTTTCAGTTCTTCAATAATCTCTTGTGATTTTTTATTGTTAGAAAAACACTCATCAGCAAATATACTAACTGAGCTACCATATACACTCACCTAAAGGATTATTAGGAAGACCATACTAATACGGTGTTTGACCCCCTTTCGCCTTCAGAACTGCCTTAATTCTACGTGGCATTGATTCAATAAGGTGCTGAAAGCATTTTTTAGAAATGTTGGCCCATATTGATAGGATATCATTTTGCAGTTGATGGAGATTTGTGGGATGCACATCCAGGGCACGAAGCTCCCGTTCCACCACATCCCAAAGATGC
>JAODLD010000477.1:0-10661 GCA_026781065.1 Mormyrops boulengeri | reverse complement strand
TATAAAAAAATACTGATAGTTCCCATATTTCATTTGTCAGTATTGCAACTCACAGCTGAATAATTATTTCAACATCATAATGATGTTTAAAAGCTAAATTCAAACACTGAATATGGAGGGTTTTTTTCTATAATGTCTTTTTCTCATAAATTATATAAATTTTTAGGGGATGGGAAGATTGTGACCTTTATTGTTGCTAAATAATTGATTGTTTGAAGGAGCCCCTAAATGTATTAGTATGCTGTTATGGACTGAAATTTTAAATAATGATAATTGACACTTTACTGATCCCCATAGGGAGATTCTCCTCATGCTTCTGCCAGTTTGCTCTCTATAGGCAAGATGAAGCTGGCTGTGAAGGGCAGCCGCCCATAACCGTGCCCAGGGAGCTGGGGGTTCCTCGGATCTGCAGGTAAGCTGAAGGCAGGTTTCAAACCAGTGACCTTCGAATCGCAGGCACAGAAACTTAAGAAGCCTACTGAGCCACATGCTGCCCACATGCTGCCCCCCAAAACAAGTATTCTTTCTTTTTCTTATCAAGAACTATTAATTACTTTGTTGCATATACTGATTGTATTACATTTGTGTTACTTTAACCTCATTGAAGAGGTATTTTTAATGTTATCTTGGGGAAAACCTGATTAGGGGGTTTGTTTTGCCATTTGATTGTATATTACATTTTCCTTCTGTACTTCATTAATATGTGATATTAAATATCTTAAATAAACCTTTCATGCTAATAGCAAACTATCATTGGAATGAAATGTTTTGACAGTAGATATCACAGTGGTGGTCACAGTGGCATTCTTAACTACAATTCGAAGAAAAACAATATAATTGTTTGTATTTTATTATATTCACCTATTTATATACCAAAATGCTACCAGGGGTGGTGTGTGTTTCTCTGTGTTGGCTACATGATTTACTATTGAGCCCTTGAACAAAGCCCTTAACCATGCTCTCTTAAATATCACTTGGGATGACTGCTAGTGTCTGCTAAATAATTGTAAATTGTTATTCCATGTTTAACATGTATAATTAGTGGCAAATGCTTTTTAAAATTTTTATTTATCATTTGTGAGTTTTAGTTTGGGTTATCGGACCAAAATTGCACTTAATAATAATAATAATAAAAGATGAAGATGATTTTTAAAGTACTGCTGCAGTATGCCTGCAGGTAGAATAACCTATTGTTGTGATTTTTGCTAGTCATTCAGCATCTTTGTTTATTTTTACAAGTTCCTTTTTGTATCAGCGTGTAAAATATGATCTGCAGTCTGTTTGGCTAGGGATGGCAGACACCCTGTGTTCATTCTTTGTGTCACAGGCAAGGTCTTGCAGCTCCAACCAGACCAGCTTTACCCTCTAAATGGAGCAAGCTCGAAATATCCCAGTGTTTATTTTCATGCACATTCTCACAGGGCTGCAGCCATTCTCCAACATGTTCAGATATTTATCTTCTTCATTTTTTTGTGAGAGTCTGGGGTATGGGGTCATTCTCAGCACTTTCACCATGCGCTCATGAGAATGGCATTTTCCCATGTAAAAGGGAACCCAAGTTCACAGGGTTTAAAAGTTCAGAAAAATATAGGCAGTAAAATTGTTTGATATTTAAGCCTCAATACTGTCTATCCATTCAGACATGCCTAATCATATTTATATATTTTTTTAATTTGTATATACTCTCTCTCTCACTCACACACACACACACAGACCTGTACTCATATGTTTGTGGGGACTCCCTATTCATTTCTACAGGGAAAACTCTAATCTTAACATGACAACCTTAACCCTACTCATCCCTGACCATAACCATAAGTAACCAAACAAACTACAAGACTTTTGGCATTGTTAGTTTTTTAGTTGCAGTCACAGATTTTTGTGAAATTGAGGATCCCCTTGTGAAAACCAAAAAGCTGGTCCCCACAATGTTATAACAACACGTTTTTGTCTCATTGTTTAGACATTTGGTCCTTACAATTTAAAATATATATTACCCACATACACACACAACTATCATTATCTACCTGTATTTGAAAGTGTCATATATTGGTTGCTTCCAGATCATTAATTTCTAAGACAGTAGTACATAAGAATAAGGTGAAATAGGAGACGCTGGGAATGATCAGAAATCAGCCGGTTCAAGGGCAGAAACGACTTTCTAATATCAGAGATGACCGTTAACTTATTTGACAGTTTCTCATGAATCAGAGGATCATATCAAGTGACCTTCAAATGGAATGGGAAACATTAAGTGCAGGTGTGAAGTGCACTGCTGCGATAGTCCGTATCAGGCTCCTAGAAGCAGTACTGGAGTCTCATAAAGCAAGGAAGAAGCCTTTCATTAATGAGAAACAAAGAAGCACCAGGCTGCATTTTGCAAAAATATATATATATATATTATTCACAGACACACACCCATAAATTGAAAAATGACAAACAAAAAATTGTGCTGTGGTAATATTTTCTGTGGCTATATACACATAACAGATCATTTACAAAAAAAACATTATACAGAATTATACATAAGTGATGTATAATTCATGATATTGATCATATTGATTCCTATTGAAGAGTTACATAAGGGTATTTGGATACTACCAAATATTCATTTTACTCAACTTGTCCACCCACTATATCTCACGCTACCCACCTCAGCCTTAGTCAGCAGGCTGGCTGCCAGGACATGCCATACTCAGATGGAAACATGTTGGATGTGTGCTGCCGTGTGATACAGACTGCATGCAACCGTGTAGGTGGATCATCCTTATGCTTCCCTCACTGAAGCGCCTCACAGAACAAAGCACTGACTAGTGCAGAAGAGATACCAACCATGTTTGGGATACTCCAAACAGAAGGCTGGAAAAAATGAAAATTTCTTCATTAGCTGAAGTACAGAAGTCTGCCTGTATCTGCGGGTGATACTTTCCAAGACCTACCACTCATGACTGGAACGGCACATTGTAACTAATCATCTGCACACCGATTCTATATAACCCGATATACTGACATACGGTAAAGTTAAATTGATAAATTACACACAGTAAAACAGTACCAATTAAAAATATTGTACATTAACTTGAGTAAAAAGGATTCTGACATTTTAGCCTAATTCAGATTAGATGATAGAGCAATGAAAAAACTTAATGTGTCAAGGGATGATGGAGCAATGAAAATCATACCTTTTTCTTCATCAATGGATAAAGGAACAAAAACACATTTTTACAATATTTGTTGTATTGTAAAAGGTGTATCATATACAGGTATGTAACCAATAATAGAGAGCTGGTGACTTTCACCATGTTACAGCATTTACATGCTTGGCTCATGGTTTGAAACTTACGGTATGAACCGTTCATTTCTGGAATTTTCCAATTTTCTTTTCAGACTGAAATTACTGAAACCACAGAAGTGGGGGTCCCACTGTATATTAGAATCGTACAGAGCACAGTTAAATATAAATGTTACTGTCTTGGACTTTGATACCCCTCTCTGAAGACTCATTGCTTTTGTTTAGCACATTATAGATAATGCTTGTTGCTTTACATTTTGAAGTATACCTCACAGGTGTTTCATGTGGCCTCAGTGAATTTTCATTGTAGTAGGAAGACCAGGGATGCAGCTGTGAAAGTTAGCTACCATAAACCACTCAGCTCTAGCAGGGTTTCCTTATTGAACTGGAGATCACAGGCAGGTGAAGTCCTGTTGATTGCTCACAGTTTGTTAGTAGATATTGTATATTTTACATTACACTGTGATAAGAAAGATAAGATGGTACTTTATTGATCCCCTGAGAGATATTAGGATATTGCAGCAGCTCTTATTCTGATAACAAAAACAGAGACTGACACAGGGAAAGGAGTGGAATATCAATTAACATATGTATTATTAAAATAAAATGAAATGTATCAGTATGGATAAAACTACAGATAAAAATAAATAAAATCTACAGATTTCATTTCGAATGATAATTATGTTCAGATGGAATAAATTAAATTGCCCGAATGTACAAACATATGTAGCATTGGGCAAAAGATTGGTAATGTGAGAAAGTACTGCAAGTTGACACTGTAATGGTGTCCATAGAAACACCATGATGGCTAGCAGGTTCAACCTAGTGCACTGCGGTAAGCCCTGATGGCAGAAGAAATGAAAGAACTGAAAAATCCCTCATGGAGTCTTGCAGTGAAGGCACTCCTCTGTGTTATAACAGTCTCATGGAACAGATGGGAAGTGTTGCCCATGATTGCAGAGAGCTTGGCTAGCCTTTGTTCCTCTCCTACCTCTTCTATGGGGTCAAGAATGATCCCCAGAACTGAAGTAGCCTTCCTTAGGGGCTTGTTCTGTCTCCTAACATCTCCTACTTTCTTGCAGTTGCCTCAGTGCACCACAAGATAGAGAATGGATGCTGTCATCACTGATTGAGAGAACATCTATAGCAGTATACCAAATACACCAAAGCACCTGGCTCTGTCCCTTCTTGCACAGGGTCTCTGTTGTAGTCCACCCCTGTTCATCTTCCATGTGTACCCCTTGGTAGTTGGAAGTCCACACCATCTCATCACTTTCATTCCTGCTCAGACACAGCTCTGTAGCAGTACATTGTGTGGCCTGCAAGTCAACAGTCCAAGACACCAGACAAATCTGAGTCAAATCTGTTAAAGAGCAGATTCAACTTCTTAGTGCTCACCAGGCTTTTGTCTGTCTGCTGGCTGTCAGACAACTTCCACACTATTCTCGTGTTTTTCCTCAGTAGCCTTTCCATTAATGTTCTGTAATTTTCTGTTAGGAGGAATGGGGAAAGCTAATCATCTCCCCCTGGAACAAAGGGGGATGTAGCTTCCTGGGCTGATTTTTGTTCCCAGTCTATCCCAGTGCGTTACCTAAAGAGGAAAAATAAATGTTAAAGTTGTTGTTAATGTTTTAGTAGGCTGCTACACATGGATTGAGACACTTCAGATTGGACTGGTGCCAATGTGGCCCATTAACTAAAATAAGTTTGACACCGCTGACTTAGCTCAATTGTCATTTCATTTATTACCTTCTCTGCCCTCTGTTTTCCCTGTGTATCCTAGTGTTTTGGGTCAATGAAATGGAGCCTTGGTCTTGTTGACAGGTTCCTTACCACAACATAAGAAGCCTGTGCTAGGAAGGCCAGTGAGTAACTGCAATAAATCACTTTGGGTCAGAACTTAATCAGCTGTTTACCTGCTGGTTGCTTGCTATATGTATGTATGCATGTATACACACACAAAGTACAGTGCGAGTTTAAAAATGTTTAAAGCTATTTATTTGGGTAGTAAGTATATCTTTGTTCAGAAAAAAAAAACACAACTTAACATAAGACTGTATATAAATTATCAGTAACAATAGAAGCTAACAAGAATGTCTTCTGCTCTTCAACAAGGTACTGATATCTTGTCGGATGGCTAGAAGAACATGACTTCAGTTCGCAAACCTCTTCTCAGGGGCAGTCCAGCTAGTCCATGCATATATTTATTAAATTTTACCATCTGTCTTTCTATCTGTCTGTCTGTCTGTCTGTCTGTGTCTGTCTCTGTCTATCAATCATCTGGTTGGTTGGTTGGTCAGTTTGCTTGTTTGTTGAATGACTCAATCAGGTATTGAGTAGCCAAACAAGGTGGGGTAATGGTCAAGTCAAAATATATTTTGGTTTATTGGACGGTTGCTGTAAATTCTGGGGTGACTTGAGATGGAAAGCTGACACCACATTTCTTTGACTAAAGCTTTTGCACAGTACGGTACATAATATAGTGCTATATATTATAATTTTGGCTAACATTATACAAACGCATGTATAATGCAGGCCATAAACCTGAATTATTCAAGCAAAACACAGACCTATTACCATCAGAGTTTCTGATGTCGTTCTTTTTTTACGATTTAATATATTTTTTCAGCAGCAGCAGTGAGATTTTCTTTGTTCACCAAATCATTCGGTCCATAGTGCTGCAGCCATGTGACATCTGCAGTGCTGGGAAGCAAAGTCGTTCAATTAGCTGCTGTGCCTGGGATGCCCGGAGTGGGGTCTGACCCACGCCCCTCACATATCACCTCTCATTAAGCTCTGCGCAGTGCTGTCCTGATTGCTGCCTGTACAGATTGGCTCCCTCACAACAAGCTGCATGGCCGTGGTGGCCGGGCATGACTGCCATTCACTGACTCACATTAGTCGCCCTCCCCTGCCACTTCAACAACAACTTCTCAGTGCTTTACCACCTCCCTTTATATGCCAGAGGACAAGTCTGATTAATACCACCATAAGGGAAATCTGAACCCCCTACCAAGCTTTCTGAACCCCACTCCTGTAGATTTTTTAGACTGGAAAATAAAAGCACATTTATCTGCCTGATGATGCCGCATTTAGCTTGTATTAAACACAAGATTATTCCTCTGACATGCCTTTCTTCCATGATCAGGAAAGTAGCCAAATGTTTGTAACCATTGAAGATGGATTAAATTAGGGCTGACCTAAAATTTATATCATGGTATAATTTAATGCTCTGGCGGTAATACTATATATCGTGGTATATTTCTTTTTATTAAGATTTCAACATAAATGCTTCTGAGGGAGTAAAGCACTGGTATGGTAACTGCACGGCAGTTATAGTACTCTTAACTGTATTAGGAGGACATATTTCACATAGTATACAGGTTTGTGAAGAATATTTAGTATGGAAAACAAAACTGTAATAATAAATAGAAAAAATACAAAACAATTTTTCATGAAATACAATACAATTAAGCTGCAAAAATTGAAAATAAGAACTATTTAAGTATAGCAGGACAGGGGATTTCTTTCCTCCAACCTGCTTGATGATTCACTGATATTTGTGGACGACACATTATTTTGCTTTGCTCAAATTCCAGTATGTGTTTTGATTTGAGGTAATGGGAAACATCAGTTATATTACCACCCCCTGCAATCGAACCAATTCCATATAATGGAAGTTCTACTAGTCCTTGTAACCAATTGCTCTCCTTTGTTGTGTGCTATCAGCCATTTCTTCATTTAAGTGGCACCGGCTCTCACATTTTCTAGTTGATTCAATGGTGCAGGCTGATGACGACTAGGCCTGTTCTACCCGTTAGCTGTCAAAATCCATACCATCCAAAATCCATACCTTAGGGCAGATTCATACTGATGTACTACATATACCATGTGTACTGTTCATCCCTGTAGGTCAAATGTTGGTTCATTTAGGTTCAGATGTTGAGACAGATAGAAACAGAAGAATATATTTTACACTGCTCAAAATTAAAGGAACACTTTGAAAACACATCAGATCTCAATGGGAAATCGTACTCAGTAGTTTGTATGGCCATCATGTGCTTGTATACATGCCTGACAACATCGCAGCATGCTCCTGATGAGACGATGGATGGTCTCCTGGGGGATCTCCTCCCAGATCTGAACCAGGGCATCACTGACCTCCTGAACAGTCTGAGGTGCAACCTGGCGGCGTTGGATGGACCAAAACAAAATGTCCCAGAGGTGTTCTATTGGATTTAGGTCAGGCAAGCATGGGGGCCAGTCAATGGTATCAATTCCTTCATCCTCCAGGAACTGCCTGCATACTCTCGCCACATGAGGCCGGGCATTGTCGTGCACCAGGAGGAACCCAGGATCCACTGCAGCGGCGTAGGGTCTGACAATGGGTCCAAGGATTTCATCCCGATACCTAATGGCAGTCAAGGTGCCGTTGTCTAGCCTGTAGACGTCTGTGCATCCCTCCATGGATATGCCTCCCCAGACCATCACTGACCCACCTCCAATCCCGACATGCTGAACAATGTTACAGGCAGCATAACGTTCTCCATGGCTTCTCCACCCTTTCACGTCTGTCACATGTGCTCAGGGTGAACCTGCTCTCATCTGTGAAAAGCACAGGGCACCAGTGGCGGACCTGCTAATTCTAGTATTCTATGGCAAATGCCAGTCGAGCTCCACAGTGCCAGGCAGTGAGTGCAGAACCCACTAGATGACATCAGGCCCTCAGGCCACCCTCATGAGGCACCAGTGGCCTCAGCAGGCCACTGGTGCCAATGAAGACATTCGCACCAGTGGCCTGCTGGAGGTCATTTTGTAGGGCTCTGGCAGTGCTCATCCTGTTCCTCCTTGCACAAAGGAGCAGATACCAGTCCTCCTGATGGGTTAAGGACCTTCTACGGCCCTGTCCAGCTCTCCTAGAGTAACTGCCTGTCTCCTGGAATCTCCTCCATGCCATTGAGACTCTGCTGGGAGACACAGCAAACCTTCTGGCAATGGCACATATTGATACACCATCCTGGAGGAGGTGGACTATCTGTGCAACCTCTGTAGGGTCCAGGTTTCGCCTCATACTACCAGTAGTGACACTGATGGTAGCCAAATGCAAGAAACTGTAAGAAATGATCATGTGGCCTCCACCTGTTAAACCATTCCTGTTTTGGGGGTCGTCTCATTGTTGCCCCTCTAGTGCACCTGTTATTAATTTCATTAACATGAAAGCAGTTGAAACTGATTAACAAGCCCCTCTGCTACTTAACTGACCAGATCAATATCACAGAAATTTAATTGACTTGACGCTATACTCCAATTAAAAAGTGTTCCTTTAATTTTTTTGAGCAGTGTATATAACAAAGAAATAGAGTACTGTATATTTACTGTTTGTACTTTTAAAGGCTTGAGTAAAAAACTTGCTTCAGCAAAAATGATTCATTCAATAAATAACAGTATTACCTTCGGATTGTTAGCTTTCTGTACCTATCTCTTATGTTAGATGGGTTGTGCCAACCCGTGTGTTAAATCAGCTTTTTGGACCTTTCTTTTGACAGCATACCTCTCATTGTCAATAAAAAATAATGGTAAAATAAGCCTCAAGTGAATTAAATAAATAAACTGAATTGGTCTTATCTTGCCTTACATGTCTAGGCATGCCTTGCCTAGTGATTTTTTTTTCTTTTGTTTAAATAGAGGTTCCTGACAAAGTCATGTGTTGCTTTTATGCATTTAAAACATACAAACCCTAACCCTAACACCATAGGAAGGTTAATTCTTAAATACAATATTATACAGTCAATAGAGTAGTTAGAATAAGAATAATAATTTTATGTTAATCATAACTGAAATATTATATGTAGTGCTTTGAATACATAATTACAAATTGGGATCCACTAAAGTTTCTATTTATGAAGCAGTCCAGTTATACTCGAAATTTGGTAACTCTACTTGCAGTAACTTAATAACTTAAGTAACTTAATTACTCAGTTACTACTCAAGTACAAGTCATGAATAAATATGGTAACTGCATGAAATACATGAACTGTTATAATGAATGAAAATAGGATCTGTACTTAACTAACAGTTTCTGGTTAATTAATACATTAAATAATAGTGTACTCCTACGTATTTGTGCCCCGTCAAGTAATGTGTTACACAAAACTGTACATTGAAAAAGAAATGCCTTGCATATTTTTTTCTAATTTTTTGGTTGTCTTTTCCCTTTTTACTATTCAAACATGTCAGCATTCTAAAGGATAAAAGTAACATATGGCAATCAAAACATGTTATACAATCCTACACACAAAGAGATATGTTTAAAATTAATCAACCCTAATATTGTCTACTTAATCAAGACAATGTAGAAGAAACTAAAAAGGATCATGCTTTTTTGCTTGACGCAGAGAAATGTGTATGATAACTTTCCAGTGTTTGCTTTGTCAGTGCCACCATGGTGCAGTGGGACCCTTTGTGATTGACAGGCAACACTAGAAACTTTCCATTGAGGGTCTCAGTGATAAAAGCACTGCGCTAATCTAGGACACTGCTCCGTAAGTTCCATAAATAATGATACAAATTTTGTGTTTGTGTCTACTTTGTGAGAAGATAGGGGTGGGATGAAGGAAGAGGTTTTTGCACACTTGTGTGTGCCTGTTTAGTTGAGGAGTAGGGAGTAGTTAAAGAATTACAGCTGTGATTTGGCTGTGGGAAGTGGTTCAGGAATATTTCTTATTGGTCATTCCCATGAACTTGTGGTTTGTTGTGAGGAAGTCAGGGAGGTAACGCCCTGCGGGTCTGGACATCAGTGCAGTGAGAGACCATGACTGCCTTTTATCAGCAGCAATTTACAATACTTTTTTGTATATAATATTTTTTCTTTATTAAAATAGTGAAGCAATCCATAACAATAATCATGTGACTCCAGTCATGTGACTACAATTGCACCAAAGTGTTTTGATGTAATGTTTGGCCTGATTTACCATGTAGTTGAAAAGAGAAGGGTAATGGTTGTTGTTTTTTATGGTATAATATGTAATGCCTGATGTAATTTAAACTCAAACTAAGTCTATTTCAGAGGAAAAAAAAGATTTTTTTTTAAACATTATTTTATTCACGGACAAAGCTCACAAAGCATACCTGTAGAATATACTATAGCTATAATATATTAATTCTGTTAATTTGGTTAATACCTTTGTTCATCTTTTTACTACTGCTATTGTTTATTCACAAGCCTTTATATACTATATACAGTACTATAACAGTTCCCTTCATAATATTTCAAACTGAAACTATTTCGTCACAGGGTACAACGTAGGGCTACGCGAATGATTCCTGGTCTTAGAGGAATGTCGTATGAGGAGAGGTTAGCTGAGCTGAA
>JAODLD010000476.1:0-10669 GCA_026781065.1 Mormyrops boulengeri | reverse complement strand
CCTGTGACCATTCATGTGTGGGTTGCTTCTCAGCCAAGGGAGTGGACTCACTCACAATTTTGTCTAAGAACACAGCCGTGAATAAAGAATGGTATCAAAACGTCCCCTGAGAGCAACTTCTCCCAACCATCCAAAAACAGTTTGGTGATGAACAATGCCTGACGAACAATTTCCAGCAAGATGAAGCACTGTGCCATAAGGCAAAAGTGATACCTAAGTGACTTGAGTAACAAAACATCGACATTTTGGGTCCATGGCCTGAAAACTCCTCAGACCTTAATTCCATTGAGAACTTGTGGTCAAACCTCAAGAGGCAGGTGGACAAACAAAAGCCCACAAATTCTGACAAGCCGCAAGCATTGATTATGCAAGAATGGCCATCAGTCAGGATTCGGCCGAGAAGTTGATTGACAGCATGCCAGGGTGAATTGCAGAGGTCTTTAAAAAGGAGGGCCAACACTGCAAATATTGACTCTTTGCATAAACTTAATGTAACTCTCAATAAAACCCTTTGACACTTATGAAATGCAAACCATAGAGACATCTGACAATAAGATTTACAAACAGTGAAGCAGCAGACTTTGTGAAAGCCAATACTTGTGTCATTCTCAAACCATTTGGCCATGACTATAATATATTCTCCTTGAGCATGTATCAGTTTTGTCACATTCAACACATTATCAGGGTGGAGGCCTACAGAGAAGTCGAAAGCAAGGGGGGTCAGTTCTATGGGTCGATAACATGGGGCAGTTGAAGGGGAAGGCACAGGCAGGGCAGGATCAGGACAGGAGCAGGCAGGGAGGGTAAGGAACACGAGAAACGGCAAACAGGATTAGAATGCTCAGTATGGCTCGTAGAGGGCAACAATACTTTGTACTGAATACAAAGGCGAACAGGGTTTTATGGGATGAAATTAGTAAGCTTAATTGGTGTGCTCCACCCTGGCGGGTGTGACACATATGACACCATACCCCAGACTTTGCAAGGATGCTGTCCATTAAATGACGTTTAGCTGTTAATAACTGCAATGTCCTGATCACAATATGGTAGCAGCCCCATAAATCAGTATTTGATAGTATGCTGTTTTGCAGACATTGCTGTTGAAGCTAAGGTCACCATTGAAAAGGACTCGTAGGTTTCTAACTTGTTGTTTGCCCTTCAGATACATCGATTCTAAGTACATCAGTATAGCCTTCCTCTGTACTTCATCCTCAGTAACATGCATCTCTGTTTTTTCCTTTTTCAGTTGCAGAAAGTTTTGTGACATCCATGAGTTTTTGTCATCTGTGCATTCAAGCAGGTAGTGGATAGACCCATGAGCATCAGAAGGTAGAGACAGATAGCTGTGTGTCATCTGCATACTGATGAAAGCTGATTGCATGTTTATTTATTATACTCGAATGTGGTAGCATGTAAAGCTGAAATAATATAGGACCAAAAACTGAGCTCTGTAATAGCTTGATTGAGCTCTGTAATAGTTTCATGGTTTTTGACATAGGTATCAAGTGCAGCACAATATTCATGCCCACTTAGACATGATCTGAATCAGTCTAAGGCCATATCAGAAAGGTCGACACAGGTATGCAACCGGTTCAACAGAATCTCATGGTCTACTGTGTGAAAGCCAGCACTGAGATCTAGAAAAACAAGAATGGAGAGGTTACCTGAGTCTGTTTAACCATAAATCATTTATTGCTTTAAGATGAGCCGGTTTCAGTACTACGGGATATAGTACTACTGCCCAAAAGCCAGACATGAAGCCAACCACTACATGGAGATTATTCGTGTTAAGATAATCACTTGACTGGATCGACACAACTTTCTCAATTATTCAACCATTCAATTCAATTATTCAAAGTGTAGTTTATTGGGGAACCAAAATGTTCCCAAATTGGCAATTATGACTGAATGTATAACCAGCCTTAGCTGTAAGCTAACTCACAGCCACAGTTAACATAATCAGAAGGTCGCTGGTTCAAACCCAGCCTCAGCACGTCTGTGGGCTTATCCCTGGGCACCGCCACAGGTGGCAGCCCTTCGCGGACAGCTTACTCTATGAAGGACAAGTTGACGGAGGCGTAAAAAGAGAATTTCCCCACGGGGATCAATAAAGCATCAATAAAATAAAACATAATATTTTCCAGGTTCTACATCTACTTGTGAATTTAAGTTTCATCCATGTTAATAAATGTATTCATTCATTTGATTGTGTGTACTGAACAAAAACTGATGACGAATACATGTACTGTTACACCCCTAATATATAGCCTAAAAAAAATGTAATAACCTATCATTATCAGGCTTATCATTATCTAGGCAAGTTTCCTTTTTGGGTGGGGCTCCCTGGAAGGCGGGCTTGTTGCGGCCACACCGGTTACACCTCCTAAACGACGACTCTGTATAAAGAACACAACTTGCATTGCACAGCCAGAAGTTAAAGAAGATCTTTTTTCATAACTGTATGTATTACATTGCCATATAATGTTTGCTTTTTCCTCATATCCTCTAATGGCAAAATATAACCTGCCCCCCCCCCATCTCCAGGCTAATGGTGACCCTGTACTGGATGAGACGTTATAGAAGATACACTGACGAATCTCTAGTAATATGTAGCAATAAGCAGTATGAACTTGGCACAATCCCAGTTCATTCTAGTCACCCAAGATTATAAGATCCACCCATTCATCCACCCAATCGCGTACCCAGTACAGGGTCATAGTGATTTATAATGTATTTCTGCTATAGTGTGTCTTTTTTCATAGAGAAGTTGTTGAGGTTGCCAGGAGAAGATCTAAACCGGAGGCTCATGTGCAAGTTTTAATGACGTTAGTGAAGTTAGTGAATTTGCTTTTGTTTAGAGAAACATCACCCTGCATGACATGGCGGGTCTCAAAGTCCCCTTCCGATAAAAGCATCTGCTAAACAGACAAATAGCAACAAGAAGAACAGAAAAGCCACACAATAATAATCATATTGATAACAGTACCAATAACAAATGAGGAGGTGGTGTGTTGCTCAGTGGGCTAAGTCTCTGTGCCTATGATCAGAAGGTTGCCAGTTTGAGCCCCGGCCTCAGAAGAACAGTGATATGTCTGGGAGCCCTTGAGCAAGGTCCTGACCCCCCAGCTCCAGACGACCCTGCAGTTTGACCCCCAAGCTCTAGAGAGCAAGATGGGGTTGGTGAAGAGAAGCATTCCAATGTACTTGTGCAAATGGCAAAAAAAGCGTGTCTGCTGTTAAAAAGTAAAAAAAATGCCTGTAGCCATGGAAACACAGAATGCTGCATGGCAGCACCTCCTCTCACACAGGAGTAATGTGGGCATGGCCAGGAGTGGCACCACGCTCATAAATGCCAGACAGCCTCCATCCCTGAAGAATCTGCGGGGAACGCTGTGCACACACTCTGCTAGCAGGCTGTAAGTACACCGTCTCTGATGTTTCACTGTGTATCTACCCAGAGCTCAGTGTGCTGCTGAAAAGAAATCCGCCTTTTTAAACAATCATTTCTAATGTGAGCTGATTTGCATCAGTACTGTGCACCTGGCTTGGCTGTTATGTCTCAATGTATGCTGAGTACAGTGTAGTGTTGCTTTTCTGTGGTCACATTGACTGAAACTACTTTCTAGTCTTTGACAAATTTGTTTCATAAAAAATAAATTCAGATTTACTGCATTTTGCTGTCTACAGACTCTGCACTGGTTATAATTCTGAGTCAGCTGAAGCACAAAATAATGTTTTTAAAAGCAGTGAACAGGCCAAACTGGTTTCATCATGCTGGTGTGTAGTATCAAACTGAATGGGCAGCACTCATAAGGTACACTTTAGGGTGGGACGTGTTTGAGTCGGACTGACAATGTTCAAACAGGAACTCCAGCTGTTCCCATCACACATGCAATGCTTTAAGCTGGTGACTGTTGGTTACTGTTAAACGATGACAGAGACCAGCTTCTGATTAGGAGAAGTTCAACTATCATGATTAGGAGAAAGACACATACAAATGATTATAATGGAGGAAAAGGGAGTGGCTTGGGTTAGCAGTGTCTAGCATCCGTCACTCACTGCTACATCCTATTGTGTGCTGTCAGAGAAACCCATCATGTTTATAAGGTAATGACTGCTCTCTCTCCCCTTTTCAGCTTTCATATCTGAACATGTCTGGTCAAAATCAAGGTAATTCTTAATTGCTGTCAATCATTGTAGTGTTTTCACTGTCTTCGAAGTCAAGTTTAGAAATCAGGGCTGTTTCACCTCTTTGCCACTGACCTTGTTTTGCATTCTAGCAGGTATCCCACCAGGCGGCGGTGGTGGTTCCTGTGGCCCTCCTGGCTCATGCCCAACTGGTAGTGGCCCGGGTGTCCCTCCTCCTACAGGGAAACATGGGGACTGTCATGGTCCCGGCCATGGTCACGGTCCTGGCCACGGTCCCCGCCACGGTCACGGTCACGGCCAGGAACACGGTCACAGTCACGGTCACGGTCATGGTCATGGTCCAGGCCACGGCCCTCAGGAATAGGGCAAGGTAGATTAGGAATTCAACAGTATAGGAATTAAAATGCACCGGCCATAGCCCTGGCAGTGTGTGATGTGTCATGTGATGTGTTTTTCTGTAGCATGCCAGAAGCTCCCGCAGCGACTCAGACTAGACTGTAAGAAGACCTCAAGAGGACAGATGAGGCTGCTTAACTCAGGGACCATCCACAGAAAATCTTCTGCTTTTAATACTTCTAACAATTTCTCTTTGATTTATTACAAAGCCTCTTAATGAACCTAGAAGTAAATTTTACTGTTCTGTCTTTTATCATTTACAAGCAACTGTTTTACTGCACTGGTTGTCGAACTGGTGTCAGGCTGACCCACTGAACCTCTTACTTATAGTGATTTATGGGGCTGTTACCATATTGTAATTAGGACATTGCAGTTATTAACAGCTAAACATCATGTAATGGACATCAGGATTTCTGTTGTGAAGATAAAAATAATAAAAAAAAACTTGTTATCCCAACTTTATTTGCTTAATGTGTCTTCCTCAAACAACACCTTTATTAGACATTTATTTTTGCTGTGACAGAATAATGAGAATTTGAAAGAAACATAAAGCTGAAACCACACACATTTAATTAGTGAAAGTATAACATTAAACACTGTATCAGACACACCATTGACCTCAACATTTGATGACAGCTAAAAAAAAAAAAAAAACTACAGTTCATCCAAAAAGTATTCACAGCGATTCACTTTTCCCCCACATTTTGTTATATCACAACCTTATTCCAAATTGGATTAAATTCATTTTTTACCTCAAAATTCTACACACAATACCCCATAATGACAAAGTTAAAAAAGTTTGCTTGAAATTTTTGCTAATTTATTAAAAATAAAAAACTAAAATATAACATACTGCATACATAAGTATTCACAGCCTTTGATCAACACATTGCTGAAGCTCCTTTGGCAGCAATTATAGCCTGAAGTCCTTTTGGGTATGATGTTACAAGCTTGGCGCACCTATTTTTGGCCAGTTTCTCCCATTCTTCTTTGCAGAACCTCTCAAGCTCCATCAGTTTGGATGGGGAGCATCGGTGCACCGCCATTTTCACATCAACCCCTGAGATATTCAATCGGGTTCAAGTCTGGGCTCTTGCTGGGCCACTGAAGGACATTCACAGAGTCGTCCTGAAGCCACTCCTTTGTTATCTTGGCTGTGTGCTTAGGGTCGTTGTCCTGTTGGAAGCTGAACCTTCACCCTAATCAGAGATCCAGAGCGTTCTGGAGCTGGCCATCATCAGAGGTGTCTCTGGACATTGCTGCATTCATCTTTCCCTCGACCCTGACTAGTCTCCCAGTTCCTGCTGCCAAAAAAACATCCCCACAGTATGATGCTGCCCCCACCATGCTTCACTGTAGGGATGGTATTGGCCAGGATGATCAGTGCCTGCTTTCCTCCAGACATGAGACTTGCCATTCAGGCCAAAGAGTTCAATCTTTGTTTCATCAGACCAGAGAGTTTTGTTTCTCATGGTCAGAGTCCTTCAGGTGCCTTTTGCCAAACTTTTGACCAAAAATTTAGTGAAAAAAATGCATTGGCTCGTGTACAAAATTTGGTTGACAAACAGATTCCTCAACCAGATTCCTTTTTTTTATACTAGTGTAGCACCTTGTCCCAGCATGCCCCACGTGCAATTATAAGATAATTATAAGATGCCAAACTGCAAGATGCACAGACGGTGGAAGATTTACACACGCTAAATACACGCGAGGATTGGACCGGGTACATGCAAGACACAGGTAAAGACATGCGCGACAATAGGGAAACGCAACCATTAACATTAACAACAACAACAATACAAGGGTTAAGGACTGTTAATAAAGATCGTGATTTCTCTGGCAGGCAAGTCTCCATGTCTCTCTCTGCTCCCGCGATGCCTCAGCCTGCCCGTTGCCACACTATATAAAGTTTTTACTATAAAAACCAGAAAAGTTATTAACAAAAATTATTATTTGATAGGCTTGTGAACAAATAAATCAAATTTCAATGCTTTCTTATGGGAAAAATTGCCTTGGTTCATGTACAAATTGGTTCACGACTACATTCCTGAAATGGATTGTGTTTGTGAACCGCAAGCACCACTGTAAATGACACGAGCTTACCATCTTAACTAGCAGAGCTAGTGCTAGTGCTTTTTTCTTAGCATGCGAAATACACATCATCGCGACTCACCGTGAGTCGGGGCAACAATGAAATGGCAGGAGAGAGTTTTGAGAACTTTGGGTTACTTGACGTAATCCCTGGTTCTTGGACAACAGAGTGAGGTGTTTCACCATCACTTCCCATCCAGGCGGCTTCTCACCAAAACCCATGTGACAGGCTGAAATCGCAGACAGATACACTTTAATTGTGGAAAAGGCTTTCCCTTTTTCCAACAAATCCTGCAGAAAACAGAAGATTTCCACCACTGAACACTGAAAAGGAACAGTTGGTCTCAGCCCACACCAATCCTCAAACACTCGCCATTTTCTGCTGTAAAGCGAGCGAGTGGAAAAAGCCCTGGCACTCTGTATAGTGTCGATGACCGGTGGGGGCAGGCCTGCAGCGTTCAGGTTCCACCGCTCACGGGCCAAGCCCAAAGAGCTATGTTGTCCGGGTGGGGATGGTAGATTTCTCCTCTCGCCTGTGACAGGAGATCCTGGAGTGGTGGGAGGGGCTACAGCTGACCCTTCAGCAGTTGAACTATCTCCACCCAGCCACTCAGTGTCTGGATGAGCAGTGTGGGGCAGAATCAAAGACAGACCCTGCTCCCTTACCCTGGCTAATGTGGAGGAAAATAGACTCAGGGGAGGGAACGCATAGAGGAGGACGTTTAGCCACGGGTGGGCTAGAACATCCACACCCAATGGTGCATTTTCTTCCCACAGGCAAAAGTACAGTGGGCACTGAGCGTTTCCCTGCAAGGCGAAGAGATCTACGACTGCCCGTCCAAATCTCTGCCATATCTGCGCTACCTGTGGGTGAAGCTGCCACTCTCCATAGAGGGGGTTTCTTCTGGACAGCAGGTCTGCCCCCCTGTTCAGGACACCCGGCACATGTGTCGCACGGAGAGACAAGAGCCGGGTGTTGCACCACACAATCAGCTTCCTGGCTAATTGGTGCAGCTGGAGAGAGCAAGTGCCGCCCTGACGATTGATGTAGGCCACCACTGTTGAATTGTCCGATTTCACCAGAACATGTTTACCCTGGAGAAAACCTAGGAAGTGTTTGAGTGCTAGAAACACTGCAAGCAGTTCCAAATAGTTTATGTGCGTTGCACCTATCTGGAGGGGCCACATGCCATTCACAGCCCTGCCCATCATGGTTGCAACCCACCCTGAATGGGACGCATCTGTTGTCAGTATAACTCTGAAGGACACCCCCCCTAAAGGGATGCCCGACTCAAGAGCTCCCCTGGTATACCACTGGTGAAGTGCCTTCACACACGCTGACGTCACCTTCACCGGCTGGCTGAGATGACGCCGAGGGCAAAGACCTAATTGCGCCACCCAGCTCTGAAAGTCCCTCATCATGAGGAGACATAGATGCACCACAGATATCACTGATGCCATTAGCCCCAGCAGACGCAGGCAGAGTCTGTACAAAACCACTTTTCCTAACTGAAAGCGGACAAGACATTGCATAAAGAACACTATCCTCCTCTATGCTAAGATAACCCGATACAAGAAGGAGTCTATTTGGAGGCCCAAATATTCCATGAGCTGCGAGGGGGTCACACGGCTCTTTTCCATATTGATCCTGAAACCCAGATCCCTGAAATGAGTGAAAACTATTTTGGAATCTGTGATCGCTTGCTCCTTTGAACGGGAGCATATTAAATAGTCGTCTATGTAGGACAATATCCTGATGCCGTTGTTTCTCAATGGCGCCAGAGCCGCCTCCACACACTTGCTGAGCACCCTCGGAGCTAGCGACAATCCGAATGGGATCGACTGATAATCATAGGCTCTGCCTCGGTATGTGAACCTGAGGAACTTCCTGTGTGCAGGATAGATGTCTATGTGAAAATAGGCATCTGACAGATCGATCGTCACAAACCAATCGCCTGGACAAATCGACTGACAGAGGGTTTTGTGTGTCAACATCCTGAAAGTGTACTTTCGGAGATGACTGTTCAACACACGGAGGTCCAAAATAGGGCAAAGGGAAGATCTCTCTTTTTTTGGAATGACAAAGTAATGGGAATAAAAACCCTGCCGGCTTTCCCTTTCTGGGACAACTCTGATCGCTCGCTTGCGTAGCAAAGACGTGATCTCATCCTCTAGGACCTGAGCTGAATCGCCATCGGCTACAGAAACACCATTGAACCTGGGTGGCCTCATAGCAAACTATAGCCTGTAACCTCGAGACATTGTGGACAAAACCCATGGGTGCACCACACATGAGCGCCATTTCATTACCTGAGCAGACAGTGGCCCCTTGATAAGTCCTGCTTCTGTGGTAGAGTTGAAGATCTTTGCCCGAACCCAACGGGACCCGACAGGACCCGATGGGTTCGGTTGGGTTCGGGCTTAATTTCTATCATTTTAGACGGGCTTGGGCCGGGTTCGGGCTTGTCCGGTAAATGAGTGGTCAGGTGTAGAGCTGAAGATCTTTGCCGGGACCTAACGGGATCCCACGGGTTCCGTCGGGTTTGGGCTTATGGTGTGTTCCATTTGCCTTCCGATCCAAGTTTCGTTTGCCTAGATTGCGTCACATCCGCCAAAAGCTTGGGGAAAACCGAGTCTTATGCGTTCTATTTGCCACTGAAGTAGCAATACCATGGACCCGTATCAAAAAGCAAGATCCGGCTTCCGGCTTAATTTCTATCATTTTACACGGATTCGGGCCGGGATCAGGACTTTTAAGGCCCGATTACGGCTCTAATCTGCAGCGCCTGGTGATGAGAGAAACTCCAGACTGAGGAGCAAGAGCTCCCCCTGGTGATGGAGTTCGGGAAAGATTTTTTATATCTTTTTTTCTGAACAGTGGGGAGCAAGTCGCCCTCGGCTTTCGGCCTGGCTGCGACAATGCACACTTTATTTTTGTTTCCCCCGAACTGAAAAGTGCTTGGTGACACTTTGCCACAGAACTCTCACTCTCCTGAACTCGAGGAGACCTGATAGTGGACTGAACGAGAGGGGCCTCTAAAAGCAGAGCACAAGGGTTGCCTGCCACCAACCTCATCCTCTTTGGGGGGAGCCAAGCAGGCATCAGGCGGTCCGCTTCTTCTTCCCTTGACCGGGGTGGGGCGGACAGTTCCTTGCTGCGACAGCTGCAAAGGAGTGCTTCCCCCATGGCCCTGGGTTAGCCGTCCTTGGCTGCTGAGCCTCCTGCTGTCCACCCAGAGCTGGACGCTGGACTCCGGCCTGTCTTCCTCTCGCCACCGCTGCTGCAGCTGCAAAGCTGGATCTGGCCGCCTGAGGGGGGCGAGGTGGCTATTTGCGAGGTAGACAGAGGTTAAAAGCCTCACCCTCCTGCTACCTGAGGGAGCTGGTTTCCCTCATTTTATCCAGGGCTGGGCTAAAAAGACCTTTGGTGGGGTCATATGCTGCATCCATGACCTCTGCCTTCGGGGCATCCCCCAAGGCAGACAGGTTCAACCAGAGGGCTCTCTCACCTGACACAGCCAAGCCCATCACCCGGCCATAGCATTGTACTGCACCACAGAAGGAGCGCAGCAGAAGGTCATTCACCCCACAAATCTCATCCCAAAGGACC
Organism: Mormyrops boulengeri; assembly: GCA_026781065.1. NCBI lineage: Eukaryota > Metazoa > Chordata > Actinopteri > Osteoglossiformes > Mormyridae > Mormyrops > Mormyrops boulengeri. The sequence goes on along the minus strand of JAODLD010000476.1, from coordinate 423 downwards.
GGGTTTGGCACCCCCGAGTCCAGCTGCTGGCCCATCTCCTCCAAAATCTCCGCCTGATATGCTGATAGTAATGTAATTGCATTCAGAGAACACACTGACTGTGCAGCATATGTGTACATCCTCTGGAAGGTGGATGCAGTCACGCGGTCCATCTCACTGGGCAGGGAAATGTAGGATGAAGCAGAGATAGCGTGGCGGTAACCTCTCCTCATAAAACATTCCACTAAGACCAGGAATCATTCTTGTAGGCCTATGTTGAACCCTTTCCAAGGCAGCAATGTTCTTTTTAAGGTATGGTAACCAAACCTGCACACAATATTCTAGGTAGGGTCTTGCCAAGGAATTTTATAATCGTAGCATCACCTCCCTTGACTTAAACTCCACACACCTAGAGATGTAACCCAACATCCTATTGGCCTTTTT
>JAODLD010000475.1:0-10676 GCA_026781065.1 Mormyrops boulengeri | reverse complement strand
GCTATGCGGTCTCCTTTGAAACCTGATTGCTAAGTGTAGATGAGCTATCCTCTGGATGCATGGTAGCACATTGTGGGTTATAATAGAAATAATAGAAATTTCGAATGTTGTATTACTCTGTATGACAATTCGATCGTTTACTAGGTGAAGAGTAATATGGGCCTTTTCATTGAAATTAATAGGCCCATAATAAATAAAGTTTTTTTTCGACTTTGAGAAGGGATTGCACACGATCCATAATATGCCCCGAGACAAACTATATGTCAATCCGTTCATCTAGACTAGCCCTACGACTTGGCATCGAAGTGAGATCCGTTCATTTCAATGGTTAAGCGCAAATTCGGAAAGTATTGTTTACTAGGTAAAGAGTAATATGGGCCTTTTCATTGAAATGAATAGGCCCATAATGAGGACCATAGGATCTCATTACTTCAAAATTATAACAAAGCAAATTCATACTACTACAACTAACAATAATAATAATAATTATTATTATTATTCTCATGTCCTGCCCGGCTGATCCTCCTGTTTCCTTCCCTGAGTCATTGGTTGGTTCCTGCCCTGTGAATCACTTTTCAGAAACACTGCTCTAACTGACTCAGCCAACTCCATTCTAAGGTGCAGGAAGAGGGAAGGTTCACTGGCAGGAAAAGTCCTCCCACTCTGTACATAAACCTCAGTCAGGTTTCCTCTTGCTATTAGTAGAGAGAAACCCAAGTTCCTCCAACAAGACTCCAACAAGACTGTCCAAGAACAGAACAGACCCCAAGATGGCACAGTTTGATGGTAAAGGTATTTTATTATTTAAATTTTTCAGAAATTGTTTTTTCATTTTTATTTTGAATGGAACTGGAAATGTCTGTTTTCTTCCCAGTTGGCTTATCAGCAGGAGGAGTTCTAAATGTGATCGATTACTATGACAGAGAAGGGACTGCCTATGCTGAGGGCACCTACACTGAGGCAGTGACATACGAGACCCCTGGATTTATTGACAAACCAGGCAAGCGTCTTCCCAAGGCTGGAGCGTATGCAGCTGCTGGAGTGGGGCGTGCCAAGGCTGAGTACAGTGTGTTTGAGGCCGATGCCAAGGGGCCAAATGCCTCAGCAGGAGCTTCAGCCTCTCTGGAAGGAGTTTCAGCAATGGCCAGTGCAGAGATCGCAAGTGCCTCAGCTTCTGCTGGTCCTATCAAGGCAAAGATAGGACTGGGTGTTGATACTGGAGTGAAAATCGGAATAGAGGGAGTGGAGGTGAAGGTACTGGGAACTGGGTTTAAGTTAGGACAACGTCCTTCAGTTTCTATTTTTGGAAGTGAGTTAGAATGCTCTGTTATGTGATGACCAGAGTCCACCATTTTTGCATCAATGTCTAATGTTTAACAATGGCATGTTAGCCATTGTGGAAACAAAAGGTTTTTCTTCAGCTATTGTATACTGTTTGACTACAATAGCTACAATCTATTGGCACGTTCTTGATAAGTGGTAGCTGCACCTGTTAATTAACATCTACATCTATCCTGAGTAGTATGTAGATTTGTTCTTAAACACAATGTAGGTCATTTTCACAAAATCATTTCTCAGACACATTGTGTTACTGTCTAAAATGTCTCTTTTGCCTCTGGGGTAGTGAATCAGTTGCTATTAATGGTAATAAAGTTGTACGTTTTAAAAACATTTAACATTGTTTTGTGTTGTTTGATGCAACAGTGCCTATTTGTGGGAAATGGTTGAAGGATCACTAAATCAGAAATATAAATAACATCTTTTTAATATACCTTATACTTGAAGGTAAAATTCAAACAATGTGTTTCACTATATCATTTCATGTTTCTTGAGGGATTCCCATGTTCGTGAGAATAACGAAATATATGCATAGTAGGTTACGGCCATGCTTTCATTTTCAAAATAAAAGGATCTTTGCAGATTTCCTGGGCAAGGCTCGTGAGTCGCATAAGAATGATAAAACCTGGATTCTCACCCCTAGGCAGGGGCGGTCCTAGGGCAACCGGTTGGTGCCCTGGGCGAACACCCCCCCCCCCACAAACACACACACACACATAAAACATATTAAGGATTGTACATTAACATATTTTATTGTAAAAATTGTTGTCGGAACCATACTGAATTTAACCAGATAAACATATATATGTTTATCTAATTTAAAAAATTGTTATATGTATGTCTTATTTTGACTTCTGTGTGCTTGTTTTATATTTAAAGTTCTATTTCTTCCAATTTATATGTAAGTTATTATGTTTGTTTATGTATATAAAATATTATGCAACACACACACACTCAGGCTACACACAATCACACCTAAAGTGGCCGCAATTGGGTCTTCATCCTTGGAATCAGACATTTGTGGAGACACATATGTGGCTGAGGAGGTGGACGGCTCCTCATCTTGGGCAGTGGCAGTGGAAGACGGTGCTCCAAAATATTTCAGAAGTGCCCCTGAATAGAAACCCGATATAAAACTCTGATATATGCATGCATCATTTTCATAATTAAAACAAACATATGATTTTGCCCAGTTTATCAAATATTCAGAATTATATGTATAATGTTGGAGTGCGCCACTCCACCGGGTCCATTGATGAGAAGAGACCAGACTGGACACCCCCCACTTGGCTTATCACCATAATGAGAACACCGCCCATGTACTGAGAGCTTTGCAAAAACTTGAAAAAGCTGTGTGCGTACCCCCCTGTCACGCGGTCCTGTCAGCTCCCCATTCCACAATTCCCCCTTTAGGCCCCACTCGGAGATCACTCCCTGGATCTGGTTTTTTGTGTATCCCCCTTTTGATCTCCAATAGGAGATCACCTCCTAAACGGAGCCTCCTCATCATCAGGTTCCCCCTCTCCTGGGAGGGTGAGGAGTGGCATCATGTGTGGCGCAGATTACATAGATAGATAACAAATACGAACCAATTAAACCTTTCCACTGACCGAACATGGAGGTCATCCAGTCATCCCAAATGTTGTCAATACCCGAGTGCTCGTGCATGGTTTTGGATAACGTCCTCAGGCCCTCTAACGCCTTTGTGATGGAGCCATCCGGGGCGGTGTTGTTAGGGATGAACATGCAGCAGACGTCGCCGAACATTGCGCACACGCCCCCCTTTTCTGCCAGCGTCTAACTGGATGCCACCGTAGGTGGTTAGGCAATCGGGAGCCGGAGACTGCTCAGTTAGGTCAGTGGAAAGCACCAGAATCATAAACAAAGCAATGATTACATGTAACACACTTCCCCCCAAAGTCCCCCTTTTTATCTTGTTTTTCTTCATCCTGGTCTCGGTGATCTGATGTCGGATGAGGCCTTCGGCTTCTTTGTCCAGCCAGGGGTGAACTACCCTGTCGATCCTCTCAGATCAGGGCATTATTCTGCCCCTCTGTGGAGACCTGAGTTGGTTCTGACCCGTCCGAGCCAGAACCCTGTGCTCTCTCTGCGAGGTCCTCCTGGATCTCACCCACGGATCTGCCTGGCTTCTGGGTCGCAGCGCACTGGCTCCAGTGGAACCACGTGTCTCCTTTCCCTTTCAGCCGTACTGCGTGGGAAGTTCTCTCGGTGACTTGGAAGGGGCCTGTCCACCTGGGCTCTGACCACTTCCTTTTGATGACTTTCAGGAGGACCCACTCCGCCGTGTGGGGTTTGCTGAAACGAGAACTTGCAATCCATTATAATATGCCTTGACATTTCCGTCCCCCTTCTGTTCTGGATCCCATCTCAGTCCCCGGTGGGGGCCAGGGAATTGTCTTCCTGTCTGAAGCTCAAAGGGGGTAAACCCCGTTCCCCGATTTATGGAGCACCTGATGGACATAAGAGCCAGGGGTAACGCATCAACCCAATTCATTTTAGTCTGTGCACAGATTTTTGCCAATTTTTGTTTGACCGTCTGATTCATCCGCTCCACCTTGCCCTGGGACTGGGGATGGTACACTGCACCTTAGTCCAAGGGCGGTCTCCACAGCCCTCAAGTCCTCATTCTTGAAATGAGACCCGTTGTCTGACCTTACTCGGTCGGGGAAGCCGCGCCGCAGGATGTACTGATTTATCAGAAATTTAATGACCGACTTTCCATCTTCCCTCTTAGTTGGCCAGGCCTCTGGCCACTCAGAAAACGCGTCCACACACGTCAAAACATACCTGTAACCCCGGGCCGGGTTGACCATGTCCGTATAGTCTATCACTATCTCTTGTCCTGTCCTGGAACAGGCCGGAAACTTTCCTACCTCTGGTCTCACCATTGGTCGGGGGTTATGGAGTACACACGTGGTGCACTGGTGAACATGTTCTCTCGCGATGTCCTTCAGGAAAGGATGCCACCACCCTTCAACATTTGTCCTGCCCATGCGTGCCCGACCCCGTGTGCTTCCTCCAGCACCCCTTGCCTGATACCTGGAGGCAGGGCCGGTTTGCCCTGCCACAACCCTTCCTCCTTCCGTGCTCCGTTCTGTACCTACATAGTCTTCTCCTCAGGTGATGCATTTTTCTGTTCCCTTCCTATCCTTTCTCTGGTAAGCCCCTGATCCTGCTCCACTTCCTCCTCCACTGTCACTAGCTGCCTGGCCAGTTGGTATCCTGCGACCCTCTTGGCTTCTTCGTCTGCTGCCTGATTACCTCTCGCCACCATGGTTCCTGACCCCTCATGTCCCTTGTACTTGACCACTGCCACTTTCCTGGGTAGTTGTATGGCTTCCGCCAGCTCCCTCATCTCAGCCTCGTGTTTAATGGGTTTGTTTCCTGCAGTCAGAAATCCTGCCCTTAGCCACTGGCTCAATTCCACATGAACTGCCCCTACTGCGTTGGCCGAGTCTGAGTAGATGGTCACGTCCCTACCTTTTCCCAGCTTCAGTGCTTCAATCACCGCGACCCGTTGGGCAGACTGGGGTCCTTCTAGTCGCTCTGCCTTCAGAGTGACAAACTTGTTGCCTTGCCTTGCCACCACCGCATATCCTGCCTGTAGACCCCTTGTCTCATGCCTGAAGCAGCATCCGTCTGTAAACCAGTCCTCGGTCCCTTCTATCTTTTCTGCCTCCAAATCCGGTCTTACCTTCTCATCCCTAAGTACCCTGTACTCGCACTCGTGTGGCTCTCTAGCCCCCAGGCCATGTTTATTCCCTCGTGCACAAAGGTCAGGTGAGGGGCTTCTAATATTTTGCTGAGTCTCTGTTGTCGGAGGGAGGTTATGGTGAAGGTTTGGGAGTTCACATACGCCACCACACTGTGTGATGTCAGGACGTGGAGCGCGTGCCTCATCACTATGTGTGCTGTTTTCTGAATAATTTTGGCCTCCCCGGCTGCGTGCCGCGTGCAGGCTGGGTGGAGTTTTTCTGTTGTGTCTAAATTTATACTGACATACATCAGTACTTTCCTCTCTCCCCCTTTTTTTCTGAAACAGGACGCCATTCACCACGCTTCCTGTTTCAGAAACATCAAGATAGAAGGGGAGGGAGTAATCTGGCAAGGCGAGGTCCGCGGCCTGCGCCAAGTGCTGCTTCAGGGCGATAAACGCCTCTTCTGCAGCTGTGTCCCAGTTGAGGGAAGCCATCAGGCTCCTCAGGCCATGCTCCTTCACTAAGGCCCTGAGTGGCTGTGTGAGACCTGTGTAATCGGGAATGTATGCGTGACTGTACCCTGTGAGGCCCAAGAAGGACAGCATGTCCTTGACTGTACCTGGTTTTGGGTGATGCAGGATGGCAGACCGATGGGCGGGGGAGAGCCCAGTCCCTATTCCAGACAACACCCTTCCGAGGAAAGAAACGACCGTGCGGGCCACCTGCAGTTTTTCCTTGCTAACCTTGAATCCTTTATCGGCTAGACGGCAGAGTACTAAGCGCGTAGCCTCCAGAGCTGACTCAGGGGAGGGGGCAGCAATGAGGAGGTCATCTACATATAGGACTAGTGTAACCCCATCCGGCAGGGGGCACCCTTCCAGGGCCTGCTTGAGGACCTGATTGAAAATACCTGGAGACAGGGCAAAACCCTGTGGCAGGCAAGTGTATCTCCACTGACGCCCCCTCTAGGTGAAGGAGAAATGGTCGGGGCAGTGTTCAGCCAGAGGTAAGCAGAAAAAGGCATTAGCCAGGTCAATACATGTAAACCATTTTTGTTCTGGGGCCAGTTTGGTGAGGGTGACATAGGGGTTTGGAACCGGGACAGTGGGAGTCAACAGGAGGATATTAATGGAGTGCAAGTCATGAGCCATGCGATATTTCCCTGTGCCCGCCTTCTCTACTGGCAGTATGGGCGTGTTCCAGGCAGAGCAGGAGGGCTCTAGTACCCCAACGGAGACCAAACCCTGTATGGTCTCCGCTATCCCCTCCTCAGCTGCTGGCTTGTGAGGGTACTGATTCAGCCATAGGGGTCTTTCCTTGGGGCGGAGCTCGAACGAGACAGGAGCGCAGTGAACCTGACCCACATCCGTGGGGCACGTGGACCACAAGGAGGCCGGGAGGGAGGCCACCAGTGCTTTGGCGTCCGGATGGTCCATTTTCTCCCGACTGTGGTCACGTGATATCTGCTCATGCTGGAGGAGGACAGTGTCCCGAGTGGTCACCGTGATACAGTAGGTATTGCACGTGGGGGAGTAGGTTACGGCGGGGATCTGGGTTTCTACCCAGTCTTGGGCCTTTCTGGCCTGCTTGACCATGGGGCCTAGGTCCTTAGCCTGGTGTTTGGGGTGAAGGGCAAGGGACACATGTGGAACCGCCTCCCGGCCCATCATGTACCAAGGCTGCTGTTCAGGAGTTAAGATGGCGGCCGAGGCCACCCCCTCAAGGCCCGCATATATGTCTTGGGACGCGAACTGCCAGTTACAACCTTCCAGTTGCTCTGAGAAGAGCTCCTCGTACCATTCCGTGTCATCTCTATCATAAAATAGGGTAACATGAGGTGGGTCAGGGGGCGGAACATAGGGCTCGAGGAGTAAGATCCAGGGCCACCAGCCAGAGTAGGCCTGGAGAATGCTGCTTGGGCTGGGAGTCAACAGGTCCCAATAGATGTCAGCCGTCTGGGCCTGCACCGGCTGCATGAGCCATTGTCCGTTTCTCGCACACCAGGCTCCGCACCGTAGCTGAGATCCCTCTGGGAGAGTCACCACCAGGCCATCTGCGCTGCACAAGATAGACGCCCCCAGTTTCACCAGGACGTCTCATCCCAACAAGTTAACCGGCACTGTGGGCAAGACCACAAATGGATGTAGGAAAGTCTGTCTGCCCACCGAGACCGTCACCGGTTTTGTCACTGGCAGTCTCCGTTCTTACCCTGAGAAGCCCACCACAGTCACTGTGGAGGTGGACATCTGGTCGTCGTTTGGGGCCATATTCAGCGTGGAGTAGGTGGCCCCGGTGGCCCCGGTGTCCACCAGAAACGGCAGTTCCTTGTCCATGACCGCTAGGGACAGCATAGGGTCTGCCTCCCCTCTGTCCCGGGCCTCTCTGGGGGTGTGTCACTGGGAGGTGTAGGGGTTCTCCCTCTCCCCCCCATCCATTGTTGGGTACTGTCCCCCCATCAGGGGGGCCACCTGCGGGTGGGGCGCCATCATGCGCCCACGGCCAGGGTCCCCTGGTCCCCGACCTGCTTGGGGCCCGGGCGCTGGACAATCCCTGGCCCAGTGGCCGAGTCCTCCACAGCGATAGCAGGCCCCTCCCGGTGGTCCCCTCACCGGCGCACCCCTTCCCCAACCCCGGCCCCGTGCTCCCCGCCCTGGGCCACCACGTCCCCCTCCCCAATTGGGGGCCCATCCCCGTATGGATGAGTGGGGGCAGGGTACAATTCTCCCCATTGGCCTGGAGCCGCTTGGGTGTTTGGGGCCCCAGAGGCCACCTCTGCCACCATCTGCCTCCCTGTCTGCCCTTTCTTATTGTTTTCATTAGCCTTCTGCCGCGCCTCCCCCACCTGCAATTTCAGCAACTGCGTTTGCAGTTCCTTGAGGTCACTCTCCTCCCCAGTAGCTTCATCCTTAGCTCTCTGTAAGTGGTGTATCACATGCCGGTCCCACACGTGGGAGTCCGCCCCCGGTAAGTCAGGGTTCCCCAAGATCGCGGCCCGCACCTCTTCCGGAACCCCTTCCATCACTGCCCTGTGGAACCACTCACGCTGCACCCCCTGCTGGCCAGGATGGCACCGCGTTCTACGGGTCCAGTCCTCCTTACACTTATCTAGGTACTCTCTGGGGTGGGTGGTCTTATCCCAGGTCAGCTTGGGAATGGCCGCTCCCGCGGGGGGTGGGAACATTTCCCTCATGGCGTTCCCAATGTGTAATACCACCGCCGTGAGGCTCACGCTATCTGAGTGTGCTGCAGTCCCTGCCCGTTGCTCCACCTCCAAGAGTGAGTGCTTAGTCAGACATCTGGCCGCCACTGCCCTGAAATCTCCCAAGGCCAATTTAGTCCCCTGGGTGAGCTGATCCAACTTATCCATCCACTGGCCTCCCCCCTCCGTGGGTGGGGGCATCTTATCTGCCAGCGCCTGCACATCTCCTATCGAGAACGGTTTGTACCTCTCCTGTTTTTGGCCTGCCCCCCTTAGCAAGGGAAGCTGGTGGCCTTGACTGTGAGACCACAACGTCATCTCATGCCGCTTCCCTGAACGGCTCTCACTTCCTGTCCCGACAGCTCTCACGCAGTCCTCCAATGAGGAGGCCTCCAGTTTAAGTTCCTCCTCTAGTCTACTCAGCTCCCCCTCTAAAAATGCCATCCTACTCTCCTTGGGAGGGGGGGAAGGTCATCTTCCCATGCTCCGGTCAAGCTCCCCACCATTTCTACATTTCTCCACCGCGGGGGCCCTCCCCCTCCCCCTGCTCTGCCGCCGCCGGGGGAGTTTGCTCTCTCTCTCCTGCATGACTGGCCCCCCTGCTCCTCCAGCTGTTCTCTCCTTACCCTGGCCTTAAACGCTACTTCTTCCTGTGGCTCTGAATCCGCGGGTTTTCGGCAGTTATTGCCTCTTTCTCCCTTATTTCCCTCTGGTCCTGTCTCTGTGTCCACTAACTCGCTATCAGAGTTATCTCCCAGTTCCCTGCGCCCTGCCTACGGGGCTGCTCGAGACCCCGTCCAGGGAGGGGACGCCTGTACAGGAGGGGGAGGCTGCACATAGATGGTTCCCGAGGTTACCGTGATTACGGGGCACATATGGGCTGCAGGGCCGGGGATATGCTGGTGGCCGCTCCTTACACTTCATGTCCTCATTTTCTGGTCCCGGTGGGGTTCCTTTACACCCCACTGGTTCCCTATGGAGGTGGTCAGTTCCCTGCCAGAACAGGGCTAATCTCCACCACGCCATTCTCTCCTGTCCCTGTTTCTTTTCCTCCTTTTCCCACTTTCCTTTCTTCACAATCCCTGCCTGACATTTCTGTCGAGCCGCCTCCTCTTTCTGACTCGCATGTTCCTTCTCTTCCCTCCACAGCAATTCTCCTAACGACCGCCTGTCTTCCGGCTTGTACCCCGCACAACGAACCATGGTACACATCCTGTCCTTTGCTTCTGCTACCACCTTTTCTCTCTCTCCCTCCTTCACTGCCTTTGACACAGTTACCCCTACTACTCGCATTTGTTCTGAGAGGGGCTTCCACGGTTTACCGGACGACGGCGCCCAGCCCCCGTCATCCAATTCCCTGTCGAACTCCCCGTCCATTCTGACCTCTCTGTTTCCTCTAGCAATTTCTCACAATCTGTCCGCGGATTTATCCACCCACACTTACAACAGTGCTTTTTCCGCGTTGAGTGTCCCACTAACAAACACCACCAACACATGTACAATGATACAAACACACAGAAACTGCACCGTTCAACACAGATAACACACAAACTTTACCCAGATACACTTATTCTGTGGAATTTGGGGGTCCCAGTCCCCGGGCCTCCAACCCCAGGCCTCTAACCCAGAATTCGGGGACTCTATACCCCGGGACTCCAACCCGTGTAGAATTCGGGGATTTTAACCCTGGGCCTCTAACCCACAATTCGGGGACTCTATACCCCGGGACTCCAACCCGTTTTAACCGGGACTCTAACCCGTCACTTTGCCAATCTTATTTTTTTTTTTTTTTTTTGGACCCTCCACCACCCCCCCCTCTGTGGAGGAGTACTTTATCTTTTATTTTTTTATATATATATATATATATATATTTAAATTTTCCTTATCTATTTATTTATTTATTTTCCTCATCTATTTATTTATTTATTTTCCTCATCAGAAGGAGAAGGGGAGAGAGAGAAGGAGAAAGGGAAGAGAGAAGAGAAGAAAAAAGGAAAAAAAGGAGAAGGAGGATAGAGAGAGAGAGGAAGAAAGTGAGAAGAAAAACAAAACAAAAACACAGATATCTGCTTCAATACCTGCTGGAGAACAAAAAAGAAAAAAAACCAGAAGGAAACAACAACCGACATCTGTCCGAATCACAATGAACATTAAGTGTTAAATGTTGTTGAACAGCACACATAACTAATATTACAATATACCTTTAGAAGTGTAGGATCACACATGCGCATATGACAAGGCTGAGATTCCAGGTTGCCTGAGACAAGGCCTAGCTTGGTAACAGAGGGACTCGTTTGCCTAAAGCACCAAAGGGGGGTTAGTGATTCCACACGTACACACACATCCACACAGATAACAAGGGAGGCCAGTGTCCCATCTTTTATGGCCCAAAGATTTAGGACCCCACAGACAGCAGAAAA